>JAGDQO010002082.1:0-499950 GCA_018342035.1 Solanum appendiculatum
TAGGCTTGAATGTGGTGTTGTTAACATGTGGATAAATGCATGATGCATTAGGTGTTTCTTGATACAGGCTCAAGGTTGGTTGGATGCAATTATAAGGAGAAATATTCTTGGGATGAGATTCCCTATAGAGGTATAAAACCTGAATCTTGTGGTTTAGATCAGTATAAACATCTCATGTGTAGCACTTTGTGACTTAGAGATTAGGCTTGAACAATAAGAGCAAGCGATTTGATTTAGATATTTGTAAGAGTAGTCATATACTTTAGTGCGAGCTATGAGTTGCAGCTTATAAAGTGTTGTAATAAAAAAAGAGAGTATAGTTGAGAAGTGTTGCTAAGCTTAGAAGCTACCAGTTATATCACTCGAGGCATAGTAGTCATATTCTTACTTCGTGCCCAGATATCCTTGTTTCATGTCAAATAATTTCAGATAGAGTGTGATTATGTTCAAACTCATATCGTTCATGACTTATGTACTCTAGTAAAGTTTCAAAACTCTCAGTATGAATCATTTCCGCCTATGTTAGTAGGCAAGTTCAGAAGTCAAGGGAGATAGTGATAGTAACTCATTTACCTTTCATGCTCAGTTTAACCGTCATTCCAGGACGAATGATCCCAAGGGGGAGATATTGTACACACCCAAAAATTTCTAAGTTGAAGGACTTCAAAACATTCTTGAATTGCGATAAGGTCGTACCGCAGTGATTTTTTACTTGTTTCTTAGATTATAAGGTCAATTCTATTAGTTGGTGGAAATGGTTTGGTAATCAATTTTAGTCGCCACGTAGATCCCCGGCACTAAAGGTGAGTGGGAAGCTCCCTACCGAGTGAGTTTTGACCTAAGATTCTTACTTTAGCGTTCACTTCAACGATCCATATATCTCAGCACATAATGAGTTAGGTGGTTCATGATCTATCAAATTTAGGGTCTTTGAGTCCTCTTTCCAACGCCACCAAGTTTGCTCCATTTGAAGTTTGGAGTAAACAGTTATGCCCGTTTGAGTAAAGCCTCTCTATTTGAGGCACTTCATTCGTCTTAGGAAAGGGTATTTTTGTCTTTTCCTTTTTCCCACTAGGATTAGCACGTTTTTCCTGACCTAATTAAGGGTCTAATCAGATTCTAAATCACCTATTCACGTTCCTTAACACTTAGGGTTTTAGAGCGAGGTTTCAAGAAGAAAAAAAGGGCTAAGTTCAAGCGTTCTTCAAGAATTGTGGTTTTCGCCAAGAACATCGTTCTTTCCAGGTATGTAAGGCTTTCCATTGTGAAAAGCATCTAATTCTTTAGTTAATTCGCCCATATAATCGTTTATGTAAGTATTCTTGAAGAGTTCTTGAGTTTTAAGCTTCATTCTTTATCAATGGAGGTTTTGAGTTCTTGAGGTGAGGGTTTTGCAAATAAGTGGTGGTTCTTGATAGAATTTGAGTGGAATTTTAATAATTTCATGTTGGGTTTGTGAATCAAAGAAAGTTTGGAATAAATCAATCGATTCTAGATGAGTTAGGACTCGGAATTGAGCAAGAAAATTCGTTAAAATTCTGGGCAGGGGTGTGGCGTGGCACTCCATGAAGGCGCCAGAGCTGGCCTTCAGTAGTTTGGGGCTTGGCGCCTCACACCAGCAGTACGCCCCAAACTTTCTTCAGTATTTTGGGGCCTGGCGCCCCACGCCAGCAGTACGCTAGGGGTCGCCAGGGCCCATTTCTTCTCTGTTCATTCGGGTGTGTTCCTTTCAGTTGTGGCTATGATTTCCCACTTTATATTAGCCCCTATAGGCTCCATTTATCATTGAAAACTCACGCATTATCCTACTCTTATATCTTAATTCCTTTTCAATACTAAAGTTAGTTTAAGAGAAGAATCAAGAGCTATTATTGAGAAAGTAAAGAGAAGTTTATGAATCTTTTTAGAACAAATGCTTTGTCTTTAAAAATTGATTCTGAGAAAGAGTAAAAGATGAGTTTCAAGAAAAGTGTAGGGAACTAAGTAATTCTCTAAGATAACAGTTTTAAATTGAGAAAAGAGAAACTTTGCTTTCTAATATAAGAGTACTGAGATACTCCAGAGCAGTTAACTCTTTTAAGAGGATAGTCTGAGCAATTGCCTCAAACCAGAGAAAAAAGTAATGTTTTTATACATTTGAGCAGCAGTATATATATATATATATATCATTGGGAGTAGTATTGAGCATCGATATAAGGGAGAGTTCAGACAACTTACAGCCCCCATAAACCATGTCTTGCCAGTATGGGTTCAGGATCATACTTTTTAGATGAATCCTTATAGCTTAGTGGATCCACTTAGTTCAGGTGTTCTTTATCCCGACACGATATAGGACAATTCTGGCAGCGTGGACAAGACGATGTATCATCACTTAGCTCACAGTGAAGGTTGTCGGTTAGAAAATCTCCCAATAAAGTTAAATATATTTTTCACATAACACTTATTATGTCGAGTTCAGAGATGAGTAAGTATTTTTGTAAAGTTAAATGATTTCATTCTTTTAATCCTTTACATTCAGTTGAGTTCATGCTATATCTGTTGTAGTCATTCAGTTCAGTTATTTATTTCACTTCAACCATATTACATACCCGTACATTCAATGTACGCACTGATGTCATTCGATCTGCATCTTTTATGATGCAGATACAGGTACTTAGGATCTTCAACAGGAGTTTCGTTGAGATCACTTCATCCGCTTGTCAGCTTTGAGTAAGACCTCCCTGCTTGAGGAGTCGTGGGTCTTGTCCCGACACTCATCCTTATACAGTAGAGGCTTCATAGATAGACAATTTTGGAGAGTCTTTCAGTTACATATATTTTAATTAAAACTTTATATTTCATTCATACTCAGTATTTTCAGATAGTTTTGAGATTCAGTAAGTCGTATTAAACTTTTCTTCAGTTTTGATGCTTGAGTTAGTCTTCCGCTTATAGTCAGCCAGGATGTGGGTTTGCTTGAGAACCAGCAATGGTTCTCGAGTGCCGGCCACGTCTAGGGTGTAGGCTCGGGGCGTCACACACACACACACACATATATGCGTTTAATAATTATAATTTAATGAACCTGCAATTTTGTATGAGTCGAATCTGCATATAACTTTCTTTATCAATATTTGTACTTGCGCTATGGATTAAAATTATAAGAAATTATAAGAATCGTTGAATATACATATAATGAAAATGTCACTCCAATTCATTTTTTGTTACTATTTTTTCTAATCTCATATATCTCCTCTCTAATTATAAGATCACTTTTGTAGCTTCACTAATATTTTATACTAACGTTTGATGTAACTCAATAGATGCATTGCAGTACAATTTATAACGATCTTTATGAATCATGATATATATTTGTTTATTTGCATAAAAAATTTTCAAAGATTTAACGAATATTTTTAATGATAATTTTAATTATAAAAGTAGAAAGTATAAAACACTTTCAATTTTTTAAATTTCAGAGTGAGCATAATATTATGAAAAATGGAATGGAAAAAAATCTAGGATTAAGAGATACCAGACTTGTTGAGGAGGTTTCTTATTTGTAGACCTACTCTAATTTGTCAAACACTCTTAAATGTCGATAGTAAGCTTGAACTATAGCATATGCTTACATTGAAAGAAGATTATTGACGACATATGCTTGAAATTAAGAAACAAATATAATACCAACACTAATATCGTATTGTGCGGTATTCCTTAGCTAATAAAGGTGTTAAGATTGCAAAATAATTATATGTCAACATCATTTATCTTCCCTAAAAAAATATACAGAATTTTAAATCCTATCATACATTTATCTTTCAAAAGAAATAATAATGAATAATCTATCTTTTTTTTTGTACAATAAATACTCCGTATAAACAACACTTTTTGGGTATGAATAATCTTACAATTTCGCAGTCGTTATGTTGCATTATTCGTGTCTGCATCTCCCTTTGTTGCTTGCATACAAAAAAATGTAAATCATACTTATATTACCAAATATACAAAGAAATAAGAAAACAAATATGTAGTAATAGAGATAGAAGGATGCTTATAACTTCTAACTATCAGATATATAAATAACAAAAGTTCAAATATAAACATGATGATAAAGAAGAATATTACCAAACATACAAAGAGATAGGAAAACAATATAGTAATACAGATAGAATAATGCATATATAGTTTCTTACTACTATTAATACATCTGTCTTTTTTTTTTATATCTATTTTGTTTTCATCTTACGTACAATCAAATCAAATATATTACTATACCAAAACTAATCTTTAACGACATTTAATTATTTAATTATTGTCGCTAAAAGTTATTTTTGTTGTAATGTATAAGTAACAAAAGCTCAAATAAAAATATGATGATGAAGAAAAATTCACTGCTAATGGACAAACAATTTGAGATCCATACTTTATGCTAATACAATATATCCGTTTCAAATATTTAATTAGTGTATGTTCATAATAATTTTGCAAATGAATTAATGTTTCTTCTAATAAGTACGTAATAATTGCAATTCTTCTAAAAATAAATTATACTTTTTCATGCTATAGAGAAGGCCAAAGTTTTTGAATTAGACCAATTATTTTTTGAAACGGTAATCCCTTGCCATTCCCAGCAATATAACCATTAAATTGTGATTTTTCTTTCCATTACTGCAATACATTTAATGCTTATTATATTGAATGCAATTATAATAAGGAAAGTGCTAAATGACCAGAATTTTGTGGCCATAATTTGGCCAGAATTGTAAAAAGACTATTTTAACCTTTTTCCTTTCAAAATAAAATCAAAATCAAATCCTTATTACTGCAATTTCCTAAACTTCTAAAAGTACGTGTGAACAACATGAGTTAGAATTATCACTAATTATAT
Organism: Solanum appendiculatum; assembly: GCA_018342035.1. Classification (NCBI taxonomy): domain Eukaryota; kingdom Viridiplantae; phylum Streptophyta; class Magnoliopsida; order Solanales; family Solanaceae; genus Solanum; species Solanum appendiculatum. The sequence continues at coordinate 4,871 of JAGDQO010002082.1, forward strand.
GAAGAAATTATTTAATGGGCTTTATATTGTGGGACCCATCGTAATCTAACTTCACCTTCTTTTAATTCTTCCTAATTCACTCTTTTTTTTAATTCCTCTTTCTTCATCTTTTCTTTGGTCCTTTCTCTTTTCTTTTTCATTACGTGTAAAACTAATTCTATTATACAAATTCTAAATCCATAAGATATTTTTGTATACAGTTTATCAGAGATTTTCTAATTTTGAATTTGTAAAATAACATTTATTTATTTCTATTATATACAAATCATCCAATTCTAAAATTAAGCGCACAATTTTTTTTTTTTTAATATCTAACTTCATAACACAAAATTTGTTGGGGTTATACAATATTACATTTGCTTTCTTTATTTTAATTTCTTTATAGTATATTTAATAAACTATCATTAATATTAAAAAAATATATGATTTGATTATTTTTTTTCTTCACTAATATACTCATTTGCGTATTATATTTCATAATCATCTTTTAAAAAGAAATAAAATAATTTTTGTATGATAAACTTTAAAGATTATTCTTTTCAGACAATAACAAATCTCTCTTTTAAAAAAAATAAAGTTTGTACTTTAATGTGATAAATATAGAAAGATAAGTTTCGTGTAATAAACTTTAAAGTTAGATGACTTTTACATGACAAAAAAATAAGAAAGTAATTTTTTTTGCTATAAATGTTTTTGATATTTTATAGAAAAAATATGACATAGCGTTCTAAAATAAGTTAATTACATTCAAAATAATTTTAGAAACCTCCCTTATATTTGCTTCATAACACAAAACTTGTTGGGGGTATACAATTTTGCATTTGCTTTCGCTAGTTTGATTCTTTATAATAATTTAAACACTCTATCACTAATATTAAAACATATATAATTTGACAATTTTCCTTACTAACATACTCATTGTATAGTAAATTTCGTAAACATTTTTTGAAATTTTTGGTGTAATAACTTTTATGTGATAGAAAAATAAAAATAAATAAAATTTACGTGATAAAAGTACTATAAGTTACGACCTTTCTCGTACCAATTTGATGAAAATAAATATTTAAAATTGTTAATCAAAATTCACAAAATTTAACTCTCGATAAGTGAAATTGTGACAATAAATTTGAAACTAGGGGAGTAAAATATAGGATCACAATTGTCTTTTATATATAAAAATTATATAGATACGTAGTTTAAATTTATTTAGACATAATAGTTAAAATTACTTAATTAAAGGTCATATTAATTAAAAAAAATATAAGTAATGATTTGCAAGTTATCAAACACCGTAACATAGGGATGCAAGACTACAACATTAATGTGTGATTTTCTTTGGTTATTTGTTAACTAATGTCGCATATGTAAATTATATATTTTTATGATTTATAGAATGTTTCGTATTTTAATATGTCCAGTCTTGATTTATTTCATTATTAAAATATTTAAATATAATAATTGATAAGTTGTTATAATTAAAAAAAAGAGTAATGATTCAATAGCTATCAAAACAATGTGACATAGAGGCAAAATTCTACAATATTAATGAATGACTCTATTGGATTGTTATTAATTAGGATCAATGTATTTATGATTTTTATAATTTCAATAATGTATTGATGTCTACCATTTCTAAAGTACTTTGAGTTTGATAAATTGTGAACCGTTATGTTGATTTGATAAATTGTGAATCATTACTTATATTTGTTACTAAAATGACCTCCAATTAACTAACTTTTTAAATTATTATGTTTAAATAAATTCAAACTATATAATTAAATAATTTTTAAATGTAATTTATAAAATATTGGGATAACAACAACCCAAAACACATTAGACCTGTTAAATATTGATAGTCATAGAAATCATGTGTATAGTTCATATATGTCGAACCAAAGAGAGTCATGCATTAATAGTATTTATCGTACAAGTCTTATCCCCTATATTACGTCGATTTGATAAATTGTGAACCATTACTTATATTTGTTACTAAAATGACCTCCAATTAAATAAAATTTTTAATTATTATGTTTAAATAAAATTAAACTATATAATTTAATAATTTTTAAATGAAATTTGTAAAATATTAGGATAACGACAACTCAAAACAAATTAGATCTGGTAAATGTCGATAGTTATAGAAATCATACGTATAGTTCATATGTGTCGAATCAAAGAGAGTCCGACATTAATAATATTAATCATATAAGTCTTATCTATTATATTATGTCGATTTGATAAATTGTGAATCATTACTTATGCTTGTTACTAAAATGACCTCCAACTATGTAATTTGTTTAATAATTATTATGTTCAAATAAAAGTAAGCTATATAAATAAATAATTTTAAAATGTAATTTGTAAAATATTGGGATAACGACAACTAGAAACACATTAGACCTGGTAATGTCGATAGTTATAGAAATCATGCTTATAACTCATACATGTCGAACCAAAGAGAGTCAGACATTAATAGTATTGATCATACAAGTTTTATCCCCTATATTAGGTCGATTTGATAAATTTTGAATCATTACTTATATTTGTTACTAAAATGACCTCCAATTAAGTAATTTTTTTAATTATTATATTTAAATAAAATTAAACTATATATTTAAATAATTTTAAAATTTAATTTGTAAAATATTGAGATAACGACAACTAAAAATACATTAGACCTGGTAAATATCGATAATTATAGAAACCATGCATAAAGTTCATATATGTCGATTTGATAAGTTGTAAATCATTAATTATATTTTGTTACTAAAATAACATCTAACTAAGTAATTTTTTAATATTTAAATAAAATTAAATTATATAATTAAATAATTTTTAAATGTAATTTATAAAATATTGGATAACGACAACTCAAATGAATTAGCCCCGGTAAATATCGATAGTTATAGAAATCATGTGTATAGTTCATATATGTCGAACCAAAGAGAGTCAAACATTAATAATATTAATCATACAAGTTTTATCCCCTATATTACGTTGATTTTATAAATTATGAATCATTACTTATATTTGTTACTAAAATGACCTTCAAATTCTAATTAAGTATTTTTTTTAAAATTATTATGATTGAATAAAATTAAACTATATAATTTAATAAGTTTCAAACATAATTTATAAAACATTTTAAAAATGATAACTCAAAACACATTATACCTGGTCAAACATTATTTTCTATTTTTTTTGCCAAAAATATTTGGGAATATTTATGGCTAAACAACACCAAGATGTGTATAATTAAAGTGAAAAAAAATATTTTCTTACTACTGATGACACAATTTTTTTTGTAAAACATAATTTGAAAACATTTTTTTTTTACATATTGCATGAGATCACTTAATATTCTCTTTGGTGGAATTTGTAGTCTTTTTCCATAATTGACTATGAAATCATCAATAATTAATGTCATTAAATATTTTCAATACATTGGAAACATGATGGAAGAATATAGAGTTCCCAAGAATATATTCAATTTTTAAGTTAAAAGGGTAAAAATGTCCAAAAAGAATCTAGTTTATAGTGTGAATATGTCATTTTGCCATTATGGCCAAAGTTTTCTGGCCAAAAGGATTTTAAATAAATAAATAAATTTCTTTTAAAAAAAATACTAAAATAATTAACTAATTGACAAAAGAATTAAATTTGGATTGAGGATACTTTTATGCCAAAAGGTAGAAGGAGGGGTATATTTGAACCAAAAACAAAGGTGAATGGTATTTTTAGACCAAAAGGTGGAAGGAGAGTATTTTTGAACCTTTTTCAATAGGTTAGGGGTATTTTTGGCCCTTTTCCCTATAATAAAAACGTTACTCCAAATCATTTTTTGTTACCATTTTTTCTGATCTCATATACCTCCTCTCTAATTATTAGATCACATCGATTTTGTAGGTTCAATAATTTTTTATACTAACGTTTGATGTAACTCAGTATATGCATTGCAGTACTATTTATGACGATCTTAATGAATCATGATATATATTTGTTTATTTGCACAAGAAATTTTCAAAGATTTAACGAATATTTTTTATGATAATTTTAATCATAAAAGTAGAAAGTACAAAAACACTTTCAATTTTTTTTTTTTAATTTCAGAGTGAGCATAATATTATGAAAAACGGAATGAAAAAAAAATCTAGGATTAAGAGATACAGACTTATTGAGGAGGTTTCTTATTTGTAGACCTACTCTAATTTGTCAAACACTATTAAATGTCGATAGTAAGCTTGAACTATAGCATGTGCTTACTTTGAAAGAAGATTATTGACGACATATGCTTGAAATTAAGAAACAAATATAATACAAACACTAATATCATATTGTGCGGTATTCCTTAGCTAATAAAGGTGTTAAGATTGCAAAATAAGTATATGTCAACATCATTTATCTTCCTTAAAAAAAATTACATAATTTTAAATCCTATCGTACATTTAGCTTTCAAAAGAAATAATAATGAATAATCTATCTTTTTTTTGTACAATGAATACTCCATATAAACAATACTTTTTGGGTATGAATAATCTTACAATTTCGCAGTCGTTATGTTGCATTATTTGTGTCTGCATCTCCCTCCGTTGCTTGCATACAAAAAATTGTAAATCGTACTTACATTACCAAATATACAAAGAAATAGGAAAACAAATATGTAGTAATAGAGATAGAAGGATCCTTATAACTTTTAACTATCAGATATATAAATAACAAAAGTTCAAATATAAATATGATGATAAAGAAGAATGTTACCAAACATACAAAGAGATAGGAAAACAATATAGTAATACAGATAGAATAATGCATATATAATTTCTTACTATCAATAAATCTCTCTTTTTTATCTATTTTATTTTCATCGTTACGTACGATCAAATCAAATATATCACTATACCAAAAATATTCTTTAACGACATTTAATTATTATTGAGATTGAGAGAAATGGAGAAAATATCTTCTGTATTGATTGAATTCTGTACATGTATATTTATATACAAAGTGAGTAATCTATAACTGCCTACAACTAATCACTGTTAGTTAGTTAACTAACTAACTACTAAACACAACTAACTAATGGACAACTGTCCTATATATGTGCAACTCCTGTGATCCCTTCAATACTCCTCCTCAAACTGGGTAGTGAGAACAAGTTGAACATTCCCAGTTTGCTTAATAGAAAATCATGTTGTGTCTTCCCTAAGCTCTTTGTCAGGATATCAACAAGTTGTAGTGTAGTATTGATGTGCTCAGTGTGTATTAAACCTTCTTGTATTTTTTCTCTAATGAAGTAGCAATCTATCTCTATGTGCTCTGTCCTTTCATGATATATTGGGTTTGCTGCTATTTGTATTGCAGCCTTACTATCACAGTATAATCTCACAGGAAGTTGCAATTTAAATCTAGTTCTTCAAACAGCCCCACTGTTCATACTATCTCAGCAACTGCATTGGCCATACTTCTGTACTCAGCCTCTGCTGAGCTTCTTGAGACTGTGTTCTGTTTCTTGGACTTTCAAGATATCAAGGATTTCCCCAATTTCACTACAAATCCACTAACTGATCTCCTGCTCATGGGACAAGTTCCCCAGTCAGCATCATAGTACACTGAAAGTTGTGTAGAAATTTCTGATGACAGTAGAATTCCAATTCCTGGAGCATGTTTTAAGTACCTTACTACTCTCAAAACTACTTCGATATGAGACTTCTTGGGACAATGCATGAATTGGCTCAGGTTCTGGATGGTGAAACTTATGTCTGGTCTAGTCATTGTTAATTACAACAACTTTACTACCAACTTCTGATAGCTTCTAGGATCTGTGAGCAGTTCATCATCTGCATTCCCTTCACAATCTTGGTCAAACTCCATACTGGTAAGCTTTTGATTTGCTTCCAAAGGTGTGCTAGCTGGTTTAGAACCATCTAAACCCAAGTCTGCAATCAGGTCCAGAGTGAACTTCCTTTGGCACACAAGAATTCCTTGATGATTTCTGGCAATTTCAAGGCCAAGGAAATATCTCAGCTCCCCCAAGTCCTTGATTTTGAAATGATGATGTAATAAATGCTTGGCTTTCTTAATAAAGGAAGGACAAGAACCAGTGATAACTAAATCATCAACATAAACCAGAATCAGAACCATTTATATGCCAGAAGTCTTGGTAAAAAGGGAATAATCATGATGGCTCTAGTGAAAACCAGATGCAACAAGGGCCTCAGTGAGCTTCAAGTTCCACTGCCTGGAAGCTTGGTTGAGGCCATACAAAGATTTGGTTAGCTTGCACATAAGAGAAGTCTCCCCCTGCCTCAAAAGGCCAGGAGGAGGAACTATGTAAACCTCTTCCAGTAAGTCCCCTTGTAAGAAGGCATTGAAAACATCTATCTGATGTAATGCCCAGCCTTTCATAACAGCTAAATTGAGTACAGTCCTCACTGTAACCATTTTTATTACAGGGAAAAAAGTATCCTGATAGTCCAGTCCCTCCTATTGAGTGTAACCTTTGGCCACCAATCGAGCCTTGTATCTATCCACTTGACCCTGAGCATTGTACTTGACTTTAAAAACCTATTTACAACCAATAGCCCTCTTATCAGTAGGCAAAGGTGTCAAGGACCAGGTCTTATTGTCAGCAAGTGCTTGCCGCTCCTGGTTCATGGCTTCAATCCACTAAGGATGTTGCATAGCCTCCTCATAAGATTCAGGTTCTCTAATGGTAGAAAGATTACATAGGACTTGAAGATAGGAAACAAACACACCATCATAAGACATATAGTTTGACATAGGATATTGGCAAGAATGGAGCTGTTTAACAGGCTTATGGACATAATCATGTAACCAGGTGGGAGGCTTAATAACCTTGCTAGATCTTATTGCAGGGTCTGCAGGAGGAGAAGATGAAACTACCTGGCCCATAGTGGTCGGCAAGGGTTGCTCTGCATCAGAATCCACTGGTGAAGAAGGTATAGGTGAGTGCATAGGCATCTCTGGAGACTCATCACTAATTATAACAAAAGGGTCTGCATCCATAACATCTTCACTTGTTTTGTGCAACTGTTGTTGATGGTCTATTTCTGGAGAAGAACTGGATAAGAAAGGAAAAACATTTTCCACAAAGGACACATCTTTACTCATAAAAAAAGACTTGTTAGCAAGATCTAAAAGTTTGTATCCCTTCTGAGTAGTGGAATAACCCATGTGGACTGATTTCACATCTCTGGCACCAAACTTGTCTCTTGTGTGAGCATGGGTGGTAGCATAGCACAGACAACCCAATACTCCGAGGTGGTCCAATTTAGGTTTCTTGCCAAGGAACATCTCAAGTTGAGATTTACCTTCTAAGGCACTAGTTGGTATTCTATTAATGAGATAAACAACATTTTGGACACGACAGCCCTAAAACCTGATTGGAATAGAACCTTAGAACCTTATTGATCGAGCTACTTCTAAAATTTGCCTGTGTTTTCTTTCAACCACCCCATTTTGTTGGGGTGTGTAAGCACAAGAACTCTAATGAACAATCGTTGCATTACTGAATAAAGCATGACAAGTAGAATTGAAAAACTCTGTTCCATTATCACTTCTGAAAATTTTGACAATAGTTTCAAATTGTGTCCTAACAAGCTTCAGAAAATCTTTCAAGACAACAGGTATATCACTCTTAGACTTTAGTAAGAAAATCGACACCATTCTAGTGTGATCATTCACTAAGGTTAGAAAATATCTATGACCATCATAAATAGATACCTTATAAGGACCCCAAACATCTCCATGAACTAAATCAAACATCTTATTCTTTCTACTAGTACTATGAGGAAAAGGCAATCTAGTTTGCTTTGCTAATAGACAAACAGGGCAAACAACACTTTTTGCTTGTTTAGTCAACTGCATTTGCTCTAAGACCTTATGGGGGACATGACCCAATCTCTTGTACCAGATGTCAGTACTTATGGATGCATTGCAAGCTGCTACTGGATGTTGAATACTTCTGGAATACAAGTGATACAAATCATCTATCATTTTACCAATCCCCTTCACCTGACCAGTGTGAAGGTCCTGCAGCAAGCAGAAATCAGGTTAGAATTTCATAACACAGTTCAATTCTCTTGTCAACTTGGCTACTGAAAGCAAATTTAGCTTGAAACCTGGAACATACAATACATTTATGATCTTCCCCTGTCCTATCCTACAACTACCAACATGTAGTATATGAAGTTTGCTTCCATCAGACAAATGCACATCACCAACTCCCTCACATTTACTAATATTTGATAAAAAACTAGGGTGATATACCATGTGATTAGTAGCCCCAGTATCCACTATCCAATCACATATATTCCTATTATCTAGTAAAGGACAGTAATTACCTGTCATGTTTGCTGATGGTGCAAAGGTGGTGCCCTTGTGGAACATGTGTTGAACCGGTGCATATTGATCAGGGGATAAAGATATAGTGATGTGTTCATAAGACCTCACTTCAGATTGTTGCACATGGTCCTTCCCCTTGCCAGCTCCTATTTGGTCACCATTGTGAGGTTCACTACCAAAAGGTTGTCCAACAGTAAAGTGATGTCCACCATGCTCAGTTCCATGTGTTGATGTGCTAGCCTGAATGACCATAATAAGAGTGGGAATGACTAGGATGCATGTATGGAGGCCAATATCCAGCATGAGGACCATGAGGAAAACACTGATGTGGGCCTGGTGTTGCATATAATGCATGATTAGCCAGAGGCTTCCTCTTCCCCTTAAAATTCTCTGGATAACCTATTAGTTGATAGCAATCCAACACTGTGTGGCCATGCATCTTGCAATGATCGCATTGGTCATTCCAATTCCTTTAGGCTTCTGAGGACTACGATTAGGGGGTAGTCCTCGAACCTGACCTGTATTCCTTTCATTGCTAGAAGAACTTGAACCTCGTGCACTCCAAAAGGCAGTAGTTTCATTACCTTCCCCCAGAACATGTTTCCCCAAGTCGTTGACGGATCTGTGAGTCTCCTCCTCCATAATCATGGCATAACATTGATTCAGGCTAGGCTCAACCGTCTTTATGAGGATCTGTCGCTTAGAGTGTGCATACGTATCATTCAAACCACTAAGAAATTGAAGTAATTTTTGTTGCTGCAAATGCTCAAGGTACTCCTTATATCTTGCACAGCCATAATTAAGAAAATGTACAATCGCATCAGATTCAGCCCAGAGTTCTTTCAATCTAGTGAGGTAGGTAGATACATTGTCAGTCCCCTGTGAAATGGTTGCGATATCCCTATGTAATTGAAAAATCCTCATGCAATTAACCTTATCAAACCTCTCTTGCAGGTCCTCCCAAACTGAGTGAGCATCAGTAGCATAAACAATTCCACTGAAAAGAGTTGGAGCCACATTGTTGATGATCCACGATAAGACGATTGCGTTGCAGGTTTCCCATAGCTCCTGCAATTCTTTCTCGAACGAGCTCTTCTTGCATGTTCCAAGAACGAATCCTAATTTTCGCTTCGCCTGTAGTGCGATGCACATCGATCTTCGCCATAATCCATAGTTCTCGAATCCTTTTAGTTGAATCAGAACCAATACAGATCCAGGCCCATCCGAAGGTCCTACGAACAGAGGATGCTGCTGGTCGATTTTGATTTCCACCATTATTGCTCCTCAACTTCCTTAATCGAAGAAATAACAACAATGAAGATAAGAAGAAGAAAAAATATTGAATCGAAACAATTGCAGACATTTCGCTGATCGGCAACTGAAGCTTTGCCGATTGCTGATCTGCAACCTAAGCTCTGCCGATCGTCGATCTGAAGAATTCTCCTTGCATTCTCTTCTAGAAGCTTTGAATAATCATTCCGAGCTCTGATACCATATTGAGAGAAATGGAGAAAATAACTTCTATATTGATTGAATTCAACAGTATCTATCTGTACATGTATATTTATATACAAAGTGACTAATCTATAACAGCCTACAACTAATCACTGTTAATTAGTTAACTAACTAACTACTAACCACAACTAACTAATGGACAGCTGTCCTATACATGTGCAACTCATGTGATCCCTTCAATAATTATTGCCGCTAAAAATTATTTTTGTTGTAATGTAAAAGTAACAAAAGCTCAAATAAAAATATGATGATGAAGAAAAATTCACTGCTAATGGACAAATAATTTGAGATCCATACTTTATACTAATACAATATATCCGTTTCAAATATTTAATTAGTGTATGTTCATAATAATTTTGCAAATGAATTAATGTTTCTCCTATTAAGTATGTAATAATTGCAATTCTTCTAAAAGGAAATTATACTTTTTCATGCTACAGAGAAGGCCAAATTTTTTGAATTAGACCAATTATTTTCTGAAATGGTAATCCCTTGCCATTCCTAGCAATATAACCATTAAATTGTGATTTTTCTTTCCATTACTGCAATACATTTAGTGCTTATTATATTGAATGCAATTATAATAAAATATATTTAGTATGAGAAAAAAAAATGCAAAACGGTAATTCCCTTGCCATGCCTAGCAATATAACCATTACTAAGTACTAACAATGTAATTAATGCTTTAGCATATTTAATGCTTATTATATTGAATACAATATAATAAAATGTATTATAGTATGAGACAAAAAACAAAAAATTAAGAAATTAGATAAATAGTAATTCTGGCTCCTAAGAGGTGCCACATCATCAGTTGTATTTAGTATGAGAAAAAAATCCAAAACGGTAATTCCATTGCCATTCCTAGCAATATAACCATTACTAACAATGTAATTAATGCTTAACATATTTAATGCATATTATATTGAACACAATTATAATAAAATGTATTTAGTATGAGAAAAAAATCCAAAAAGTTAAGAAATTAGATAAATAGTAATCCTGGCTTCTAAGAAGTGCCACATCATCAATTTGATATTCAACTTTATATATATATATATATTTCCGTAATTTTAAAGGTAACTAATAGCAATAGAATAATAAAAAATTACAACTTATTCTTATAAATATTTTATTAACAATTGTTATAAAAATTCTGAAATGATTGAGTCTGTATAAGTAATATTTTGTGTATTTTCCCACTTTTTATAGCGATTACAGAATCATGACAAAGACGAACGATAAATTGAGTTTGAATGATAAATTAATTCCTTTTTGTGCGGGAGTTAAAGTTATTGGGAATTTTGAGAAGAAAATTGAAATAGTTGATTGTTGACCAAATTAAATCATAATAGCTAACGTAAAGAATACATCTTTGTCAAAAACATACAAAATCTCTCTTTTTCTAAAATAAATAAATAAATAAATGATTGAATAAACAAGTTAATTGCTAGTAATAATTATAATTAAAAAATCATTTTAGTAATTGGTGTACTACATATAAAAACAATGGAATTAAGTTAATGAACTACCCTTCACTAAAATTAAAATATATAGATTTGTCTTGTCACTAACAAAAACATTGTGAGATTCAATTTTACCTATGATTTCCCAAGGATCCTGATAAGTTGTTGATGTCGAAATTTCACAAGAAAAAATTTGTTGTTTTCTTGATATGATCCTTTGTAATCCCAAAATATGTTTCTACGAGAAAATGATGGTTAAAAATACGTTCCTTAGTTTGATGATATTGCTTCATAAATGCGAAAAATAAATTGAGTTATAATTGGTATAATCCATGATAAATTTGAATCTTCAAAGAGTGTTATCATATTGATCAGGTAGGTTGAATTGTTGTCTAAAAAGTTCTTCACATGAATCTATAATTCCTTCATAGTGATAGTTCTCCATCTTATCTACTAAAAAATAACTTTTTCTAGCATTTTCTTGCTCGTGCTCCTCCCTCATGAACTTTGAATGACTTGTCAATTTTATTGTAAATCCTACATTGAACTCAATTGCCAGGCTTCATATCACATACATGCGTTTTGAGTATGCACGACTCATTCACTCTAAATTTGTGCATAATCAAATTCGTTTTATTTAGTAGCTTTTCAATAGGTTGTTCTCACAACACGATTTGACCTATTAATGTTAGGATATTTCTGTGAAGAAACACTATTCCTTTTCTCCAATTCCTGAATAATTCCTTGAAAGATCCTTAATATTATGCTTATAAAGATTAACTTTCTTGATTTTGTCACAAGATAAAAATCCATTCATTACTTTTTTCTTGAAGTAATCAATCATAAGTTTTTCAACATATGGAAATAAATGATAAACTCGTGGGACAACAAAGTTATAATATCCATATAATAAACTCTATTTTCATTTGTGATTATATTGTAATTTAGATTTACTACCAAAATTTTTTCATTATTAATTTATTTTTGTTTATTCTTGCATTTTAGAGTTTAAAACATACATTTCTCACTTTACGAATAAGAGAACTAATGAGTGATATTAATAATAAAAATAGTAGATCACATAAACTAGCTTTAAAGTACTTTTTGATTCTTTCGTGGTGAGATACATGATGACATGTCATCACTAGATACATAATTTATAATGTATTATAAAATATAAAATATTAGATAAATAAAATTAAAATTAGATAGATCAATGCAAGAAGAATTATAAATTAGAGAACAAAATGTGATGTATCTTATATACGTATTGGTTAAATATATGTGTCTTTGTCTAATTAATTTATTTTAATGTATTTAGTTGTAATGATTATTTCTGTCGTTACTTTAAAAAGTTCGCTCAAAATTGAGTGTTTTGAATAATTGTAGGATTCCTTAAATTTTTCGTAGACTGGTCAGCGACCTTCACTATAGGAAAGCTCGCTATAGCGAAGACTCGCAAAACCAAATGTCTTTCTATTTTCATATGTGTGGTTATTGAGGATTTTATTCTATTTTCATTGACATTTCTTTTAAGGATGTCCTAGGAATTATTTTGAGAGAGTAGGGCTCAAGAGAGAAGGGAAAGAAGAATACTCCTTGCAAGTCTACCTAAGATCTTACTCCAGATTCTTCACCAAGTCACCAGGCTACGAACTAGAAGGGAAGCCACATGGGCATTGGGGCAGCCAATCATCTTTGAGGTGGATTATGTTTTACTCATCTTTTAGACTTGGTTAGTGACATGTTCTACCTTGCAGGATTTAGAGGGATAGCATAATTTGACATACAAGCATGAAAATTTCTGTAATGACCCTGAAGGTCATGGAAAATTTTTAAAAATTGTCATTTTATCTCTCTCGTTAGTTGTCCCTAGTTATGTTGTATCAGTTTATGAGACTAGTTTTGTATCGAGATCTAAAAGTTGTGATTTTTTGAAGTTTTGGAGCTTTGGAGACTCTTAAGTTGATATACGTGACTTTAGTATATATCCGGAACTAGAAGTCTCAGAATGGAATTTTGTCAATTCCATCAGCTCTGGAATGCGAAATTTGGTCAGGAGGTGTTGTCGTTTTCAATTTCAAAGTTTTTATGTGGATTTGAGCCCTTGAGTTGAAAGTTTAATTAATTTTAGGCCAAGAGTTGACTTTAGTAAACATTCAGAGTTCGGACGGTCAGATTGAATTTTCGACGATTCCATTTGTTCCAAGAGGTGTTGTTAGGCTCAGGTGAGGTCTTGGTTCAATTTCCAGAGGTTCTGAGGGCAGTTTGATCTTTTTGGGTGAAAGTTAGTTTATTGTGAATTTAATGGATACCGCATCAATGAGACCTCGAATTTTTATTTCGACGGTTTCATTGAGTCCAAAACGTCGAATTTGGTGGGATAGCATGTCTGATTTGTGTGCACGGGATTTCGAAGGAATCTCGAGGGCCCATTCGAAGAATTTTGGTTTCTTTGGTTTTGTTGAGTTGTTGTGACATGGTGCCTCCTTGGCAGCGCAAAGGACTGTGTGCTTTGGGCTACGCATCCGTGGAGCCTTGATCGCAATCGCGAAGAACATTTCACCTGGTAGTTAATGAATTTTCTAAAATCAGGATTTCTTTCCCATTTTATCATTTTTGGACTTTGAGAACTCTTGGGAGGCGATTTCAAATAAAGAGGGGTTTTCAAGAATTAAATTTTTGTTAAGTGATTTTAAGTTTAACTCCAATCCTCTATTACCCATTTATTATCTCATGATTTTATCATCTAATCACTGATTTTGAGTTCAAATTTTGTATGTTTTCTCAAGAACTTGGATTTTTAGAAAAATGGTAATTTAATCTTGATTTCAACTTTTTTTTCGATTCAGTTTTTACTAATGAGTTTCAAAATCTTTGGGTATCATAAATTTATATAAAAACTTTAGATTTACCCCTAGCTCTCGAGAATGACCTTTTGGGTTGATTTGGACTCAATTTCCAAAATCAACATTATGGGTGTTGTTTTTCATGATTTCTTTTGGAGATTCCACATTTGATTAGATTTTGTGGATTCAGAGACTCATAGTAAATGAAAGACTCAAGTGCCGAGTTGATTGTTTTCTTATGAGTGTATCTTTGTTTGACTATATTTGTGTGGTTAAGTATCCATGCATATACTCCTGCATTTTTTTTATATTGGTATCTTTGTATCTATACACTCCTCTAATTTTTGCGTTTTTCCTTGTATTCATTGCGTGAATGAATACGCGCTAACGAATATAATTGATGCAGATTGCATTTATTGTGTGAACAAATAAAGTGAATACAGACATCTGACAATGAAATATTTTTCACAAATGGTAATTAAACAAAGTGTAGTTACAAGCGGTAACTAAGCAACAAACATTTGTGAAAGTTTATCTTTATTTATACGTGTTTTATATTCTCTCACCTTCGAGTTTGATTTTTTAAAAATATGTGAGATTTGAAATTTTCAGAAAGATAATGCAATGAAAGCATTATTCTTCGAGGCTAATATTCATGCTAGCGATCCTGTTGGAGGATGTTATAGAATCATCCTGAATGAGTATCGGCTAATTAATTTTTATCAAGCGAAATTTTTCCAGATTCAAACCATGAATAATGTACAAAAACATCAAAATTATATCAATACAAAGACTTGTTCCATTCAAAAAATTAATAGTATAGATAAATAGTTAATGGAGACACACTCAGCGGATTTCAATAATGATGAAAAAAATTTAAACTAAAGTAGTGATGTCAAGTTCTTAAGGCAAACACCAAAATTTCAAGCCAGAAAATTATCATGATTATAAAGGCAAAGGAATAGCCACAGAATTAAGGTGTGCTAATTAATTATATCTTATTTCTACATATTCTTTTTAGTGCAAATTTTGAAAGGTATTCAAGAATTGACACTTTTTTTTTAAAATTTGTCCCAAAAAAATTAATGTCATATTTCTATAATTACAAACAACTTAACATTAAAATTCTTTTTTATATCTAATGAAATGATTTATGTTGTGGCATTTTAATATTGGCCTTTTAATATTATTAAGGGTTTTATCTTTGCTGCCACACATGCACATTAGTTCAGCCTTGACTTTCATTTGTCAATCTCTTGCTGCCGTTGGAGCTTTAAGTTTGGTGCATTACTTTGCACATTGAAGTGTGCATCAGTTTTATCCGTTGAGGAGTACAGCAGCAATTGCCTTTGCACGTTAGTGGCATTGGTTGCCCCTCATTATCTCACTCTTTATTCCTCCATTATACCTTGTAACCTATGTAACCCCTAGGCCATTTATCTTCACTATTTACTACTCCATTATCTTCCTATTCATTGTTAGGAAGACTTCTTCTACTTCATTTGGTTCATACACACAAGAAAATAGAGAGTGCATAAAAGTTATTCAAAAAAGAGAGTTCTTATTAGTTGAAGGGAGGTGTTCTTTTTGTGGAGCTTTGGACTCAACTCTTGTCCAGAGTTTGTTGAGTTATACTTTGTGATAGACTGTTGTATCCTGGAGGGGACAAGTCAAGAGGACTACTGCTGGACCAGTGAAAAGATTTGCTGCAGTGGGCTTGAATCTCCTTAAAGAGAGCGAGATATCCGTGCCTCAGCCTGAAGACAATTATTTTCTTCATTTTATTTTTCAATTGTAATTTGTAATCTTGTATTTTTCACTAACAATTTTAAGGAGATTCATTTAATGGCTACAATTGAAAAAACCGCGAATGTCAAAATGGGAGACCTTAGCAAGCCATTTCGGTTCAATGGTAACCATTGCAAGAGATGGAAGGGTAAAGTACTTTTCTACTTAAGTCTTCTCAATGTCTCTTATGTGTTAACTGAGAAGAACCCTAATAAAATAGACATCACCTCTATGAATGATGATGAAACTATTTCTCATCTAGAAAAAGTGGAAAAGTACGATGGCGATTCCTATGAGTGTCGGTATTATATTCTAATTTGTCTATCTGATAATTTTTATGATTATTATGATAGAACTTACTCTAGTGCAAAGAAAATTTGGAAAGCATTGCAGAGTAAGTATGATACCGAAGAGGCTGGAGCGAAAAAATATGTAGCTAGTAGATTTTTTCGTTTCCAAATGGTGGACAACAAATCAGTGGTAGACCAAGCTCAAGACTTTATAATGATTATTGGAGAGCTAAGGTCCGAGGAGGTCAAAATAGGAGATAACCTTATTGTTTGTGGCATAGTAGATAAACTTCCACCTTCTTGGAAGGAATTTCAAAAAACTATGCGCCACAAACAAAAGGAAACCTCTCTTGAAACATTGATAATGAAAATTCGTATGGAAGAGGAGACAAGAGGCTAAGATGCACTTTTACAAATAGAAGAGAGCAACATCACAGCGAAGGTAAATTTAATTACTTCAAATAATGCTACTCTTGAATCTCACAAAAATACTTCTTTGAAGCCTAAGAAGAAAAAATTCAAGAAAAATAATGGTAGACCTCCCAAGAAAAATAATGGTGAAAATAACCAAGCACAAAATCAACAAGTTCAAGAAAAGGGACCATGCTTTGTTTGTGGCAAGAGTGGGCATATTGCTCGATTTTGCAGATTCCGGAAATGTGGTCCTAACCCTCAGGCAAACGTTACCGAAGAACCTTTTGTGGCGGTGATTACCGACATAAATATGGTTGAGAATGTTAATGGATGGTGGGCTGATTCTGGTGCAAACCATCATGTTTATTATGACAAAGATTGGTTTAAAAAATATACTCATTTTGAGGAGCCTAAAACCATCATGCTTGGTGATTCACATACTACTCAAGTGCTTGGAACGGGAGATGTCGAGTTGTGTTTTACTTCTGGAAGGGAGTTAACTTTGAAAGATGTACTTTATACTCCTTCCATGAGAAAAAAATTGATGTCTAGTTTTCTTCTTAATAAAGCAGGCTTTAAACAGATTATTGAATCTAATCAATATGTAATTGTGAAAAAGGGTATTTTTGTGGGAAAGGGATATGCTTGTGATGGGATGTTTAAACTGAATGTTGAAATGAATAAAATTTCTACTTCTGTTTATATGCTTTCTTCAACTAATTTTTGGCATACTCGTTTGTGTCATATTAATGATTGTTATGTTGGAATCATGAGTAGTTTAGGATTAATCCCAATGGTTAAAAATAATTTTGAAAAGTGTGAGGCTTGTAGTAAAGCCAAAATCACTAAAAGGCCTCATTTTCAAGTTGAAAGAAAAGCTAATTTATTAGAATTAGTTCATACTGATATTTGTGAACTTGGAGGAATTTTAACTCGTGGAGGTAATAGATATTTTATCACTTTCATTGATGATTTTTCTAAGTTTACATATGTTTACCTAATGAAAGATACAAGTGATGCTTTTGAAAATTTTAAAACTTATCTCCATGAGGTTGAAAATCAGTTTGGAAGAATAAAAAGAATTAGAAGTGATAGAGGCCGTGAATATGAGTCAAATGAGTTTAATTCTTTTGTTAGATCATTGGGAATAATTCATGAAACTACTCCTCCTTACTCTCCTTCATCTAATGGAGTAGCGGAAAGGAAAAATAGAACTTTGGTTGAATTGACTAATGCAATGCTTATTGAGTCACATGCACCTTTAAATTTTTGGGGTGAAGCTATTTTGACTTCTTGTTATGTGTTGAATCGTGTGCCTCATAAAAAGTCTAAATTGACACCTTTTGAATTGTGTAAAGGTCACAAGCCAAGTTTGGGATATGTAAGAGTTTGGGGTTGTCTAGCCTTTGTGAGGCTAATGGATCCCAAGATTACAAAGTTGGGTAAGAAAGCTACTACTTGTGCTTTTCTTGGTTATGCTTCAAATAGTACAGCCTATAGATTTTTTAATCTTGAAGATAATATTGTAATAGAATTGGGAGATGCTATTTTTCATGAGAATAAATTTCCTTTTGATTCTAAAAATAGTGGGGGTCAAAGGATTGAACAAAATATTTTGTCACTACCTAGTTCTTTTACTTCTACTTTGAAAAATAAAGAAATTGATGAGTTTGAGTTAAGAAGAAGTAAAAGAGCTAAAGTAGAAAAAGATTTTGGTCCTGATTTTTATGTGTTTAATGTTGGAGATGACCCTCTCACTTTGAAAGAAGCTTTATCTTCACATGATTCTATTTTTTGGAAAGAGGCTGTAAATGATGAAATGGAGTCTCTAATTTCTAATTAAACTTGGAAGTTAGTTGATTTACCACCGGGTTGTAAAACAATTGGTTGCAAATGGGTCTTAAGAAAAAAATTGAAACCGGATGGATCTATTGATAAATATAAGGCTAGACTAGTTGCAAAAGGTTTTAAGCAACTAGAAGGCCTAGAATTTTTTGATACTTTTTCTCCGATAACAAGAATTACATTCATTAGACTTTTAATTGCTATGGCAGCGATTTTTGATTTAAAAATTCATCAAATGGATGTAAAAACTGCTTTTTTAAATGGAGACCTAAATGAGGAAATTTATATGGAACAACCCGAGTATTTTGTTGAAGCAGGCCAAGAAAGCAAAGTGTGTAAACTTACGAAGTCCCTATATGGCTTGAAACAGGCACCAAAGCAATGGCATGAAAAATTTGATTCCTGCATGATTGAAAATGGTTTTAAAACAAATGAGTGTGATAAGTGCATATATCATAAGTCTTGGAATAATTCACATGTGATTATTTGCCTATATGTTGATGATTTATTGATCTTTGGCTCTAACATGAATGTTATTGATGAAGCTAAAAATATTCTTAGAAGCCATTTTGATATGAAAGATCTTGGTGAGGCAAATTTTATTCTTGGAATAAAAATAGCAAGAACATGTGATGGAATTTTCCTTGACCAGTCACATTATGTTGAGAAAATTTTGAAAAAATATAACTTTCTTGATTACAAGCATGTTGTAACTCCTTTTGATTCAAGTGTTCACTTATTTCCTGTTGAAAGTGAAAATGATGTAATAAATCAAAAGGAATATGCTAGCATAATCGGAAGTTTGAGATATGTGACTGATTGCACTAGGCCTGATATTGCATATGCAGTAGGAGTACTTGGTAGGTTTACAAGCAAGCCAGGTAATGAACATTGGCATGCTATAACAAGAGTTATGAGATATTTAAGTGGAACAAAAAATTGTGGTTTGTTCTACAAAAAATATCCTGCTGTACTTGAAGGTTTTTCTGATACAGATTGGAACACCTTATCAGGTGATTCATGTTCTACCACTGGTTATGTCTTTACTTTGGATGGTGGTGCTATCTGTTGGAGATCAAAAAAGCAAACTATAATTGCTAACTCTACCATGGAGGCTGAACTAATTGCTTTAGCTTCAGCTAGTGAGGAAGTGAATTGATTGAGAGATTTGTTCTTTCAAATACCTTATTTTGAAAAACCAATTCCTCCTATTTTAATTCATTGTGATAGCACTGCTGCAATTTGTAGAGTTCAAAACCGTTACTATAACGGTAAATCCAGACCGATAAGGAGGAAACACAGTAATGTAAGATCGATTTGACAAGTGGTACCATTAATGTTGATTATGTCAAATCTTGTGATAATTTTGCAGATCCTCTTACTAAGGACTTAACAAGAGAAAATGTCTGGAGCACATCGAGGGGGGTAGGATTGAAGCCTATACATCCTTGAGTCATATATGAAGAAACCCAACCTGGGGACTAGAGATCCTATAACCAAGTTCAAAGGGAAAAACGAATCATATGATGACTTGTTGTGAAAATGCACTATTTTGATTCCCTCCCTATGATGTGAGTGCATTGTTTCCTGTAGTAATTTGTGAAGGTTGAGTTTACAAAACTCTTAATGAAAATCTGTAGCCCGTATGGGTGGAGTGTTAAGCTTACAGGAGCACTCTCGGAAGATTTCACCTATGTGAGTGTGGAAGTTGGTCGCTTTCTATGAGAATTTGGCTTATTCTCAAAATCACTCATGAAACCGGGATAGCACAAGGCCGTAACATGCTGGCTTTTAAAGCTTATGTCAACACCTTGATTATTATGTGTGAGCAGTGATATTTTATTTCCCTTAAGCAGTCATAGTTCAAGTCTGAGACCACTACGACTCTGGAGTAAAAATTACTGTTTCACTACGTGGAGGTTCAATGCATAACACACCTTCATTATGCATGGTAGTCTTCCTTCAGCTAATATACTCTCTTATCTAATATTAAAATGAGTGGGGGATTGTTATGGCATTTTAATATTGGCCTTTTAATATTATTAAGGGTTTTATCTTTGCTGCCACACATGCACATTAGTTCAGTCTTGACTTTCATTTGTCAATCTCTTGCTGCCGTTGGAGCTTTAAGTTTGGTGCATTACTTTGCACATTGAAGTGTGCATCAGTTTTATCCGTTGAGGAGTACAGCAGCAATTGCCTTTGCACGTTAGTGGCATTGGTTGCCCACTCATTATCTCACTCTTTATTCCTCCATTATACCTTGTAACCTATGTAACCCCTAGGCCATTTATTTTCACTATTTACTACTCCATTATCTTCATATTCATTGTTAGGAAGACTTCTTCTACTTCATTTGGTTCATACACACAAGAAAATAGAGTGCATAAAAGTTAGTCAAAACAGAGAGTTCTTATTAGTTGAAGAGAGGTTTTTTTTGTGTGGAGCTTTGGACTCAACTCTTGTCCAGAGTTTGTTGAGTTATACTTTGTGATAGGCTGTTGTATCCTGGAGGGGACAAGTTAAGAGGACTACTGCTGGACCAGTGAAAAGATTTGCTGCAGTGGGCTTGAATCTCCTTAAAGAGAGCGAGATATCCGCGCCTCAGCCTGAAGAGAATTATTTTCTTCATTTTATTTTTCAATTGTAATTTGTAATCTTATATTTTTCACTAACAATTTATAGTCGCACAAATATCTAAAATTTGTTTTGAATCACAATTTCAAAATTCTCCAATTTTTACTTAAATTGTTAACCAAAAAAAATTAAATTATAATAAATAACACAAAAAACACTTCATTTGTCAAAAACATAAACTTCTCGCTTTAGGAATAAGAAACTAATAAATAAGTAATACTAATAATAAAAAAATAGTCGATCACAAGAGTCACCATAGGTTTAAAGCATTTTTGTGATTTTTTATAACGTGAGATACATGATGTATGTCATCATTGAATACATCATTTATAATGTTTCATTATTGTTTATATATATTATATTGTTTTATAATAATATAAAATATTGAATAAAGAAAATTAAAATTACATAATAAATAATAATAATAATAAAAGAAGAATTGGATAGAGAACTAAATGTGATGGATCTTATATGTGTTTTCGTCTAGTTAAAAATAATATATGCAATAATTAGTAAATATATGACGATAATAATGGAGCAAAAAATTATAAAGTATATTTTTTTTTGGAAATTTCAGGATAACCCGCAATCACTACAATCTCTGCTCTTCATGTGAGCATTCTGTGGTGAGCACTTTGTGTGTACTGGGTAAACCTTCCACTGTACTGTGTAATAGCCTGCAAACCACACAAGGGATGTAAACCGCACTAGGCAAGCCCTATGCGACATGCTCGACTCAGAAGTCATTGAGGGAGGATCGTGGATGACCACCCTTCAAATCAATTGAGTCATCCCGATGGACATGAATTTGGAGTAGAGAGAAGAGAAGAGTAGCGAAAATCACTGATATTTCATTAGTATTTTTTGTATCTTGAAAGATGTATATTTTGTATTTCAATTTTTGAAGGAGGAAATTTCCGACAAATCCTGTATTTCTCCTTGATGTTGCACTATACATGCATTATTTTCGAATATGAGATGTATTTTTGATTTTCATGTCCTTATTTGACTGTATTCTTATGGGTGTATCTTTGTTTGGTTATATTTTTGTGGTTATGTACTCATGTATATACTCCTGCATTTTTTTGGTATTGGTATCTTGGTATAAACACCTCTATTTTTTTACATTTTTCCTTAGTTGTATTATTTGCATGAATGAACACGCGCTAATGAATATAATTGACATAAATTGTAGTCATTGTGTGAACAAATAAAGTGAATATAAACGTAATATTTTCCGCGAATGGTAATTAAGCAAAGTGTAGTTACGAGCGATAATTAAGCAACAAACATTTATGAAAGTTTCTCTTTATTTATATATGTTTTATTTTTCTTCACATTC
Source organism: Solanum appendiculatum (assembly GCA_018342035.1). NCBI lineage: Eukaryota > Viridiplantae > Streptophyta > Magnoliopsida > Solanales > Solanaceae > Solanum > Solanum appendiculatum. The sequence continues at coordinate 27,381 of JAGDQO010002082.1, forward strand.
AAACTTAATTTTTCATTAGCTCAACATGTGAGATTTGAACTCAAGACCTACTCTTATATATTCAAAATTTATTTAAACTTCCAAAAGTCATATTAATTATAGGGGTAAAATGGAAAAAATAAATTATATCCCGATTTAGTACAGTGGCGGAGCCAAAATAACTGCTCTTTTCAAAATGTGAAGAAGGGAAAAGATCTTTATTTATATATGTTTTATTTTTCTTCACATTCAAACTTGATTTTTTTATGAGCTCAACATGTGAGATTTGAACTCAAGACCTACTCGTATATATTCAAAATTTATTTAAACTTCCAAAGGTCATATTAATTATGGGGGTAAAATGAGAAAAAATTAATTATATCCTGATTTAGTATAGTGGCGGAGCCAAAATAACTGCTCTTTTTAAAATGTGAAGAAGGGAAAAGAGGCTTAAATGCTGCAACACGTGAGATTTGAACTCGTAACGACCTAAAGCCTGACCTTTCCCCACGCGTCAAAAATCACTAGGCTACAACATTTTATTATTTTAAGAGTGTCCAAAATATGTTATTTAACCATTTAGCGTATCATTTTACTTGTATGTACGGTATAATTTTCCGACGAAGGGTGTCCGCTTAGAGTATTAGCTCCGCTACTGATTTATTAAGTGATCAAGTAATATGAGACAAATATTCGAGAAAAAACTTAAAATTGTCCCTTATCTTTGAGCTTAGACTCAAAGTCATCTTCCTTCTTTCAAATGGAGCACAAATAGTCCTCTATGCTTACAACAGTAATGCACTTTTGGTCTATCCCAAACTTCCATCACCTTTTTAACGTTAGATATATTTTCATCATCTTCAGAAAACAAAGAAAAAAAAGAGAGATTCTCTTCACCTCTCAGATATTCACCTCGTTCATCTTCTTTTTCTCTTTCTCGTGATCGTTGCTCCTTTTTTACGGACATGCTCAACTTGTACTTTCTCCGGGTTATTCAAACACAAAGTCATTAGCATTTGGATCAAGATATTAGATATGAGGCATACTGATGCTTGTATATTATAAGGGTTATAGAATTTCCTTGAATGTTATTAGATTTTCCCTTTTAGTTTCATTCTTTAGCTTCAACGAATATGACCTACAATTCCCAATATTGAGAAAGTGTAGTGTCATCTATGTATGGGATAAAAAAATGATTTTAAATAGGTGGACAAATGATGCAACAACACGTTGCAGGATAATATGTAAGTTTATATATGCTTTAATACACATCAGGATCTTGAACACGATAATCTTACATAGAAATCATTAAGGGCACATACCTGATGAGGAAGACATTATCACAGAGAGAAGCGGAAGCATTAGTCGTAAATTAGTTTCTACCTCCTTGCCCTAACCTTACGTTACCATAGTCGTCAGCGATGTAATTAATGTAGAGAATATGTGGTAACCTTAATGGGTGGAGGGAGGACCAATTTATAGAGGTTGTGACTTAATCCAGTACGTCCATCAAGTAACCAATGTATGGACGAGATCTATTCTTCATTAAATATTATTTATGGTATTACTTGGGTCACAAGTAAACTTGGGCCACAAGTAAACTTGGGCCATAATATAAAAAATATTCTTGCATTTTCCCACTTGGCCCAATAACCATATAACATTAATATTTCATAAACATTAGTTGTGCATACAATAGATCTCTTCTATAATGTCCATCATACATACCACAATATAACAAACTGCTATTGCGAGTTATAGCGGTTGTACATAATTTTATGCTACATACTTCCTTCCATATACTACTACATTAACAACTCATCATACTAGGTTCATAAGGTATAAAAATATATAACATTACGGTCCACAATAATGTCTCATAGAGACTTATCTTGTAATATCTCAAAACAATAATGTGTACACCATTACGAGAAACAAGAGGTTCATTAATGTATATCAAAAACACATAATTGAGCTCAGAGTGTCAAAACATCATAAATATATCAATCATAAGTAATACCAAGACCCATTCTTTGAACATGTTCTTTAAATGTCTTTGGTTGTAGGATCTTTGTTAACGGATCAACAATCATAATATCAGTTCTAATATTCTCAAGTAACACTCTTTGTTTCTGAACTTCTTTCTTGATAGTAAAGTACTTTAATTCCATATGTTTGGCACCTTTAGAGTACTTATCATTCTTGGAGAAGAATACTGCTGCAGTATTATCACAATAAATTTTCAGCGGCTTGGTTATGGTGTCAACAACCCCAAGTCCTAAAATAAAGTTCCGCAGCCATAATGCATGAATTGTGGCTGCATAACATGCCACAAATTCTGCTTCCATTGTGGATGTAGCAATGACAGATTGTTTAGCACTCTTCCATGATATTGCTCCTTTAGCTAATAGGAACAAGTATCCAAACGTGGACTTTCTAGTATCAATACATCCAGCAAAATCTGAATCCGAGTACTTCTAAGTGATTGGATCTCCTATACATGAGCATATAATCCTTCGTTCCTTTCAGGTACCTCAAGACTTTCTTTGCATCTTTCCAATGATCAATTCCAGGGTTACTTTGATATCTTCATAACATTTCGACCGCAAAACTAATATCCGGTCTTGTGCAAGTTTGAACATACATCAAACTTCCAACAATAGAAGAGTAAGGAGTTGATTTGATTTTCTTTCGTTCTACATCATTCTTTGGGCATTGCATGAGATTAAATTTGTCCCTTTTTTGAATAGAAACAATTCCTGGTGAACAATTGTTCATGTTAAATCTCTCTAGAACTCTTTCGATATAGCTGTTTTGAGACAATCCCAATAATCCTAGTGATTTATCACGGAATATTTCTATCCCTATAACATAGGATGCCTCACCCATATCTTTCATTTCAAAGTTCATAAAGAGAAAGTCTTTCGTCTCACGCAATATGCCTAAATCATTAGCAGCAAGTAAAATATCATCAACATACAGGACTAAAAATATAAACTTACTCCCACTGATCTTTTGGTATATACATCGATCAACGGTAATCTCCTTAAATCCAAAAGATGTTATGGTATCATTAAACTTTATATATCATTGTCGTGAGGCTTGTTTGAGTCCATATATTGACTTCTTTAGCTTACACACCATTTGATATTTTCCTTTAATTTCGAAACCCTCTGGCTGGTCTATATAAACTTCCTCCTCGAGGTCTCCATTAAGAAAGGCAATTTTCACATCCATTTGGTGTAACTCTAAATCATAATGAGCTACCAAAGCCAAAACAATTCTTAATGAGTCTTTCTTTGAGACCGGTGAAAATGTCTCTTTATAATCAATGCCTCCTTTTTGAGTATAACCCTTGGCAACAATTCTGGCTTTATATTGTTCAATATTACCATTTGAATCGTGTTTGGTCTTGAAGACCCATCTACACCCGATTCTTTTAGAGCTTTCTGGCAATTGAACGAGATCCCAGACTTTGTTGTATTCCACGGATTTTAACTCTTCTTTCATGGCATCAATCCATTTATCAAACTCAGTGCTTTCTATGGCCTGTAAAAATGAAATCGAATCTTTATTAAGCCCAATTTCAAAATCTGACTCTTGCAAATAAATCACATAATCATCTGAAATGGCCGATTTTCTTTCTCTTTGAGATTTTCTTAGTGGCCCTATTTGTGGTTCATTTGCGTCAAATATTTGTGAGTTAGTTCCTTCTTGAAGTGTTTCACCCAAATGTTGTTCAACATTATTAAAGTATTCTTCAACAAGAGGAACAACATTTGTTATTTGTGCAGAAGTAGGTATATTCATGGGCAATGGAATATTTATCCTTACCTTATTAATTTCCACACTTTATCGTTCAACACTCCCACTAACTTCACCATTCTCAATGAATCTTGCATTACCGGTGTCAACAATTCTCGAACTATAATTTGGACAGTAAAACCTATACCCTTTAGATTTCTCTGGATAACCAATAAATTAACCACTTACTGTTCGAGAATCTAATTTCTTTTCATGTGGATTATAAACTCTAGCTTTCGCTGGACAACCCCAAACATGCAGGTGTCTTAAACTAGGCTTCCTTCCAGTCCACAGTTCAAAAGGGGTCTTTGGAACTGCCTTACTAGGAATACTGTAAATATACAACGGTTTTAAGAGCATACATCCACAATAATTTGGGTAATGAGGAATTACTCATCATACTCCTAACCATATCTATAAGTGTTCGATTACGCCTTTCTGCAACACCATTTTGTTGAGGTGTTCCTGGCATAGTATACTGCACACATATGCCATGTTCTTCAAGGAACTTTGCAAATGGACCTGGACATTGTCCTGATTCGTTATATTTTCCATAATACATCACCTCTATCTGACCTAATGATTTTCACTTTCCTATCTAATTATTTTTCAACCTCATTACGTACATTTTGAGAGCGTCCGCTGCTTGAGATTTTTCTTTCAACAAATAGATAAATCCATAACGTGAAAAATCATCAATAAAGGTGATAAAATATTTTTCTCCACCAAAAGATGGAACATCAAAGGGTCCGTAAATATCAGTGTGTATAATTTCAAGAAGCTGAGTGCTCCTTGTGGCACCTTTCTTTGTATGCTTGGTTTGCTTTCCTTTAATGCAATCCAAACATATATTAAGATCAGCAAAATTTATATTCGGGAGAATCTCATTCTTTATTAATCTTTTTAATCTTTCTTTGGATATATGACCCAAACGTCTGTGCCACAAATAAGCAGAACTTTCATTCAGTGAACTACGTTTAATTCCAACATTTTGTTGAATAACAAGAAGGGATTCAGAAAAAATATTATCGAGTTTCAATCTATATAAACCATTAATAAGAACACCAGAACCATAAAAAATAGTATTCTTATATAAATTGAAACATCCATGTCCAAACTTAAAATCAAATCCAGAAACATCAAGTCTTGAAAGAGAAATCAAATTTCTTGAAACTAAAGGAACATAAAGAGTCTGTAATAGATCAAGGTGATGTCCAGTCTCTAAGATAAACCGATAAGTCCCTATGCCTTCAATTTGAGCCTTCATACGATTTTCCATAAACAAGAAATCCTTACTTGGATTTGTGGTTTGGATCGTAGTGAATTCCTGCAACATAGTGGATACATGAGTAGTTGAACCAGAATCAAGTCAACAAGTATTATTAGGAACTTCTACTAAATTTGATTCGAAACATACAAAAGCACTAAATGTACCTTTCTTTTCAAACCAAGCTTTACGTTTCTGGCAATCTTTCTCATAGTGTCCTTCCTTTCTACAGAAACGACACACATCAGCCTTGAGTTCCTTATGAGCATCCTGTAGAACTTTAGTGGTGTTTTCTTCTTCTTAAACTTGTTGGCCTTCACTTTAAGTCCTTTACCAGCTCCTTGACCCATGAGATTAATGGAATGACCTCCTGGTTTCTTAAGTCTTGACTCTTCTTGAGTAAGCATACCGGACAATTCAATAACATCCCACTTATCCTTAATAGTGTTATAGTTAGTTTGGAATGGTCCACACTCAAGAAGCAATGAGTTCAGAATAAATTGAACCAAGAAGGTGTCATCCACTTTCATCCCTAAGGTCCGAAGTCTTGCTGCAATGTTAGCCATCTCGATGATATGATTTTGCATACTACGCGACCCATCAAACTTCATGGTCGTAAGTTCAGCCATTAGTGTACCAACGAGAGACTTATTAGCAGAACGAAAACGTTCTTCCACAAACTTCAGGTATTCCCTAGCACTTTCTGTTTGTGGAATAGTACTCTTAATGTTGTTAGCAACAATCATTCGCATGAACATAATGCACAATCTGTTAGAGCGCTCCTATGATTTATGAAAAGACTTCTCATCCTCACTGCTCTTATCAGTAATGGCAGTAGGTTTGTCAGACAACAGAGCCAAGTCAAGATCCATCACACCTAAGTGGAACTGGACTTGTTCATGCTATTCAGAGAAGTTCAATCCATTGACAGATGAAGCATGCGGATGAAGAGGAATAACTGCAAAATAGATATACATGCTCGCAAATCAAAAAGTAATGTGAATTTAGTAAAATGATAAAAGTATATCGTAATTCTCCTTTGGGAGAATACTACGACACACTATCATAATTTAAATGCCATTTTTGTCTTTAATAGGCAATTCAATATTTTTAATCAAACATAAGTGTCATCTTTGTATATACAATATATGTTTGATTGAAAATATTAATTTACCTCATAATGTTCACTATTTGTAGAATGATAGATTCACCTTTGGGTAATTTTTTTTTAAAGTTCTAGCAATAGTGAAAGTCAATTTATCTATTTATTTTCAATATAGGCATTTCATTAATTTTTATAGATAAATGACAATTTTATGAATGCATATTTTTCTTAACCATAGTAGTTTGACCACTTTGGTGATTAACAAACTATATGAATACAAATACACACGTAATATCATAAATTTTTTGTTCATGTGAGTAATTTTAAACATTTTAGTTTGGCCGCTTTGGTGACTAGCAAACTATAGAAACATAATACATGCATCAAGTGATCATAAATAATATATGTGTAAACGTTAATTTCTCTAGTTTGACCACTTTGGTGACTAACAAACTATTTTACGCTAAGTACACCATATTATTTATTGCTTAGTATAACGATCACTTTAATTTATTGCACAATTTAAAAATAAAACATAATTATTACATTATGGGAAGATTAATGTTTTTTAGAATTTGTGCAAATTAATTTTTTTTTGCTAATAACACTTTATTAACTTAAGAGTCCAAACACTTTAAATAGTCAAGTACAAAATTACGCTGTTAGAAAAGGATTCAATAATAAGTTTGAACATAATTTGACTGGACAAAATTAAACCAAAATTAAACTTTCTAGAGATTAATTTTAAATCACAAAACTAAATCCAATAAATATCACAAGAACTTATACAAGTGATTAAATTTTAGGATAGTTGGTCTCCAAGCAGAAATTCACACCCAGAGAATCATTACAAAAAAAATTTCTTAAGCTCTTTAAAAGTTTTAATCATCTTTTTGATGCGAAAGCAAGAGATATTAGATCAATAAAAGTCTTTTAGCAATAGAATAGTTTTTGATGTAATCAGTTCAGTTGTTGTCACTAGTTAATATATTCATTAAGATTATCAGTTCAAACAATCCAGGCTCGGATGCCACATGTAAGTTATATATGCTTTAATACACATCAGGATCTTAAACACGATAATCTTACATAGAGATCGTTAAGGGCACATACCTGATGAGGACTTAATCCGGTACGCCCTAACCTTACGTTACCATAGCCGTCAGCGATGGGATTAATGTAGAGAATATGTGGTAACCTTAATGGGTGGAGGGAGGACCAATTTATAGATGTTGTGACTTAATCCGGTACGTCCATCAGTAACCAATGTATGAATGAGATCTATTCTTCATTAAATATTATTTATGGTATTACTTGGGTCACAAGTAAACTTGGGCCACAAGTAAACTTGGGCCATAATATAAAAAATATTCTTACATAATAGGCTGCAACAATCCAGTAAGAAGCATTGAATCATATCCAGTGCCCACCTACTATGACCATCTGGATCTGAAATTTTGGATCCGAATTTGTATTAGGGTTCCACAACTTTGATTAAGCACACTATATGCATTTCGATTTTATTGAGCTTTAGAGCTTCTTATTCTTTGACTTTCTACCTACTTCGGACTAATTGTTCCCAGACCATGAAGGCCCATTTATTTCATTACAAGATCAATTCAATTTGCATGTCCTTAAATTACACTAATAAATATTTAACTATATTTTTTTTATGTGGTATAGTTTGAGTTTAGAGAGTTAACCAATTTAATTTTGACCGTGAATTTGAGCATGAAATTTTAATATTTTTGAAATAAAATTTACATATTTGAAAACTACAATAATTAACATCCAAAAGGATGTGCTTTTTTTTTTGCTTAGAACGGAGGAATTTATTTATGATAATTAAGGATCATCCATACAAAAGGGAACTGATCTGTATGAAGCAATTCCATCAGCATCTCTTTCCAGAGTTTTACTAGTAAATGAAGGAGATGCTACAAAAACATTTAATTTGTTTCTTAACATAGATGGATCCTCAGATTTCCTTCCGTGTTCTGCTAAAATATCAGCTAGTCCATTAGCCTCCCTCGGGGTATATTCCAGCGCTGGATCCTTCATCCGCTGGAGTAGTGACCTGCAATCAGTTCGAATAGGTGAGTATAAAGACGTGCTGCATGAGGCCACACAAGTTTTCATAGGAATATTTGAAAATTTAAGTTTTTCAATTGAATAAACCAAATTATTTTTGGTATTGGGCTGTGAAGTAATGCACATTTTTCTTTAGCTGACAATGATTTAGGAAAGATTATGTTGCTGTCGCATCTTCTTTTTTTTTTATCCAAAAGCTTCAATTCTCTGATAGTAGAGTTAGGGTTAATGGGTTTTCAAATTGGGTGGATTGGATTTTATTTAAGTGATTCAGATAAAATATTAAATAGGAAGTAAACTTTTAATTATAATAAAAATAAATTCATGTAAGAGTCATGTAAGCGCTACATATGATAATAAAAATGATGACATAATATTTAACTGTCCAAGGACAAATATGGATCCAAAGTTAGATGGCAAGAACAAATATATAAAAAAAGAATGATTAATAATAAATATAAGTCTTTTCTAAGAGTATAAGGACAAATATGACCCTTTTCCGTAATAAAAATAGTAGATCAAATCACCTAGCTTTAAAGGATTTGGGTAGTTTTTTTAACGTGAGATATGATGGTATGCCGATGATCATTTATAATGTTTCATTATTGTCTACATATATTGTTTTCTTATAAAAACATAAAATATAAGGTAAAAAACATTAAAATTAGATTTATACATAAAAGAAGAATGGGATAGAGAACGACATGTGATGGATCTTCTTATAGGTTATATATATGTCTTCGTCTTATTAAAAGAATATGCAATTAGTAAATATATGACGATAATAATGGAGCAGAAAACTATAAAGTATATTAGTAAAATAAAGTTATAAAATATAATCAGGATTAAAGCTATTTATATATCAAAAGTTTACATAGTGTACCAAAGTTATAAATTATAATTAGGATTAAAGCTATATATTTATGGAAAAAAATACATAGTGTACCTAACTTATACTTTCTTTTGTCCCATTTTATGTGTCACCAACACCGTGGGTTGTTTGTTTCTCGATGGATCACCAGAGATCGCCAACGTGAGAGGAGGAAATGAAGAGCTCGTGGTGCTCTGGTCTCAAAATAAGAGCTCCTTGTATTTCACCTGAATTTCTGCAATCTAAGGAAGGAGATATTTTCTTACATCGAAAATGTGTATATTTTGTATTTCATCTATATTTTGAAAGATGTATTTTTTGTATTTCGCTTGTATTTCTACATTTTGAAGGTTGATTTTTTCGACAAATCTTATATTTCTCCTTGATTTTGCACTTTACATGCATTATTTTTCAGGTATGAGATGTATTTTTGATGTTTATATCGTTGTTTAACTGTATTCTTATACGTGTATCTTTTTGACTATATTTTTGTGATTATGTACCCATGTATATACCCCTGCATCTTTTTGTATTGGTATCTTGATTATATTCCTCTGTTTTTTTGCATTTTTCCTTAGTTGTATTAGTTGCGCGAATGAACACACGCTAACAAATATAGTTGTCACTGATCGTATTCATTGAGTGAACAAATAAACTGAATACAGATGTCTGATAATGAAATATTTTCCATATATAGTAATTAAGCAAAGTATAGTTACGAGCGGTAATTAAGCAACAAACATTTATGAAAGTTTCTCTTTATTTATACATGTTTTATATTTCTACGTGTTCGGACTTAATTTTCTTTTATGAGCCTAACATGTGAGATTTGAAATTTTCAGAAAGATAATACTACGAAAGCATTAATCTTTAATGCTAATATTCATACTAGCGATTCTGTTGGAGCATGTTATAGAATCATCCTGAATCTGCGTTGGCAAATTAATCTTTATTGGGTGAAATTGCAATTTGATTATAATGAAATTTTTTGGGTTCAAACCATGAATATACAAGAACATCAAAATAATATCAATATGAAAACATGTTCTGTTGAAGAAATTAATAGTAGTACGTTAAGTTTTAGTCCATCACTGCTATTTAAGAAGTTTAATAGCGATAGAAAATTTGAAACTAAAGTACCGATGTCAAGTTCTAAAGGCTAACATGAAAATTACAACCCTTTTGCCATAATTATAAAAGCAAAGGAGTAGCAACATAATTAAGGTATGCTAATTAATTATGTCTTGTTTCTATATATTCTTTTTACTGTAAATTTTGAAAAACATTCAAGAAAAACTAAACTTATAAAATACTAAAATTTAATAAATTTTATCACCAAAATGATTAATTAGTATATATTTTTCCTCAATTTATTACTTTTATGTTTTAGTTTATGTGACATTTTTTTTTTAGTTTGTCCCAAAAAAATAATATCACATTTCTATAATTACAAATAACTTAACATTAAAATCTTCTTTTATACTTAGTGAAATGGTTTATAGTCACATAAATATCTAAAACTTGTTTTAGATTATGAATTTCAAAAGTCTTCCTTTTTTCTTAAATTGTTAATTAAAAAAATTAAATTATAAGAGATAACACAGAGAACACTTTATTTGTCAAAAACACACATTTTTCCCTTTACAAATAACAAACTAATAAATAAGTGATACTAATAATAAAAATAGTAGATCACAAGAGGCACACTAGCCTTAAAGCATTTTTGTGATTATTTTTAACGTGAGATACATGATGGTATGTCATCGCTGGATACATCATTTATAATGTTTCATTATTGTCTATATATATATTATTGTTTTATAAAAATATAAAATATAAAATATAAAATAAAGAAAATTAAAGTTACATAATATATAATAATAATAATAATAATAAAAGAAGAATTGGAAAGAGATATGGATTTTATATATGTTTTCGTCTAATTAAAAATATATGCAATAATTAGTAAATATATACGATAATTAGGGCTGTTCATGGTTATGGTTAATAAACCAAATCGAACCGCAATCCGAACCAAACCGATTAAAAAAATTGATATTTGGTTTGGTTTGGTTAGGTTTGGTTTTAAATTTTGAAAACCGATACTATTTGGTTTGGTTTTGGTTTTACCAAAAAACAACCGCAAAAATAACCAAACTGAACCGAGGAATTAGATATATAAATTTTATAATTATTTTTATAGTATTCATAAATAAAATATAAATATTTTGTTAAATTTTAATTTACTTAAATCCTTAACTTTATCATTTTCTCAAGCCCAACACTTAAATTTTAGCCCAACTATTACAATCCTAAGTCCAAGTCCATCAAAATCTATTACTTTAGTCTTTACCTACCCTACCTCACATACGATAGTCACACTTTCTCTTAATTGAATCACATCATTCGTGTAATAATAACTCTAGTATTGATTAATTGCTTAATTGAACCCATGGTAGCTTTCATGTGGATTGTTCATGTACTAGGTGTTTGTGTCTATCGAAATACATATGTCCTAAAAAAAATTATTACTTTCAAATCGAAAAAATCAGAAAACCGAACCAAACCGAACCAAACCGACAATAACCAAACCGACGGTTATTTTTTTTGTTTGGTTTGGTTTGGTTTTCGAAATTTAAAAACCGACTAGATTGGTTTGGTTTTGGTTTTAACCAATAACCGATCCAAACCGAACCACGAACACCCCTAACGATAATAATGGAGCAGAAAATTTTTAAAGTATATTAGTAAGATGAATTTGGAGTAGAGAAAATCACTGATATTTCATCAGTGTTTTTTTATTTTGAAAGATATATATTTTGTATTTCGCTTGTATTTCTATATTTCAGAGGAGGAAATTTCCGGCAAATCCTATATTTCTCTTTGAGGTTACACTACATGCATTATTTTCAAGAGGAGAAAATTTCCGGGAAATCCTATATTTCTCTTTGATGTTGCACTACATGCATTATTTTCAAGTATGAGATGTATTTTTGATGTTTATATCTTTGTTTGATTATATTTTAGAGGAGGAATTTTCGACAAATCTTATATTTCTCTTTGATGTTGCACTATATGCATTATTTTCAAGTATGAGATGTATTTTTGATGTTTATATCCTTGTTTGACTATATTCTTATGGGTGTGTCTTTGTTTGATAATATTTTTGTGGTTATGTACTCATGTATATACTCCTGTATATTTTTTTTTTATTGATATCTTGGTATACACCCCTCTAGTTTTTGCATTTTTCCTTAGTTGTATTCTTTTTGCGAATGAACATACGCTAACAACCATAGTTGACATAGATTATATTCATTGTGTGAACAAATAAAGTGAATACAGACGCCTCACAATATAATATACTAATATTTTCCAAGGAGCGCTAATTAAGCAACGCATATTCATGAAAGTTTCTCTTTATTCATACATGTTTTATATTTCTTCATGTTCAAGCTTGATATTTGTATGAGTCAAACATGTGAGATCTAAACTCAAGACCTACTCTTACATCTATATCTATCTATATTATATTAAAAACATAAATGTTATTAGAAATGTTGATTAAGTTTTTTTGTCTTTCATTAATACATTATACAATAAACGAAATTGTCATTTTTCCATTTTTTCTCAAATAATCATTATTTAATTATTATTTTAATATATTTAAGACTTTAATTAATTAAAATTCTAATTTAATCTAGATAATTATAATTTTTCTATTTTAGCCTCTTGAAAAAAGAAATTCTTAGATATTCAAAATTGTTTAAACTTCCAAAGACCATATTAATTGTAGGAATAAAATGGAAAAAAATTACTTAATTATATTTAGTACAATGGCGAAGCCAAAAATTTCACGAAAGAGTCCAAAGTTTTTTTTTTTGGACCAACGAGTGTACTAAAAAAATTACTTTAATGTTCATGTTTAAAAATAACCGCTCTTTTCAAAATGTGAAGAAGGAAAAAGGCTCGTTTGAAAATAACCGCCCTTTTCAAAATGTGAAGAAGGAAAAAGGCATGTTTAAAAATAACTGCTCTTTTCAAAATGTGAAAGAAAGAAAAAAAGGCAGGAAAAACGGCTTAAACACTGCAACATGTGAGATTCAAACTCGTAGCCACCTAAAGCCACTACAACAAAAGAGGGATTTAGTGGCAATTAAAAATGGTTTTAGCGGCCATAGCCTTTACCAACCAATGGACTTCGGCCATTGTATCGTGGGTCGGCAAAGGCTTTTGCGGCCTTTCGGACAAGCGCTGGTTGCGCTAAAACTTATTCATTTTTGTTTGCGGCAATTAAGATTGTTGCTAAATCCAATACAAGTTAGTTAATTATGCTTATGTAGCGTCCATTTCTATAGCTGGTAAATCCAATTAAATTGCCGCTAAAACTAGTTCGTTTCAGCGGCAAATAGTTGCGGCAATTAAGATGGCTGCTAAATGCAATGCAAAATAGTTAGTTATTCATGTAGCATCCATTAATATAGCCAATAAATCCAACTAAATTGCCGCTAAAACTAATGCATTTTAGCAGCAATTAAAATAGCTATTAAATCCAATCTAAAACGACTAATCATGCTCATGTAGCGTCCATTTTATAGCCGGTAAATTCAATAAATTGCCACTAACAATTCATATCTTTAACAACAATAAATTGGTGGCAATTATAAAGGCTAAAATCTCATTGTGAAAACAACTTAATTTTCTCCTTTAGCGTCCAATTTTTATGGCTAGTAAATTCACTTAGTTAGATGCTAAAAGTCATATGCTTCAACGACCAATTGTTGATAACTAGTACATCCAACAAAATTGCTATTAAAAGAGATGCTATTAGAGGTGACAAAGTTTGTCAAATGATAAATAATATATAATATTAATTCATAAAATATAATAATATATCTCATTGAATCTAAACAAGCAAAAGGAAGTACTAATCTAAACTATAGTATCACAACTAAAAAATAAACTTATATTATTTGAACGAAATAACTAGTGTAATGATATAACCAATCCAATAAAATAATGTCTTCAGAGAATTTCCACAATTCTTTGTCAGATTGAAATATGTCATATGCAAAGTTTGCAAACATCATATTGTATGACTTGAAATAATAAAATAAATGTGCCAAAAAATGAAATGTAATGGATAAAAACATTATGAGTTAGGACTAATAATATAACAGAACCGTATAAAGATTACAAAAAATCTCAACGATCCAAAGACACTTGAATCTCCTATGGAGATTCTAACACCATGTTCTTTCCTGTCTTTGTGAAAGCATGGCAGGCCAATACAAGGTATCCAATATCAGTAGTTAGCTTGGAGACATGTTTACATATCTACTACAGATACAATAAGAATCCGTGAAGTTCTTCAAAGGCTTTTAGAGAACAAATGTAACTACAATGTGCCTATGCAAAGTGTTATAACAATAACCAGAGATGGCCTCTGCCTTACACTTGATTATTAAACACAATTGGAATACAAGGTAAGTAGGGAGGAAGTGTTGCTAGCCTTCAAGTGTTGATGGCTTCCCAACTGTATAAGTAGGGAGGAGCATTCTTGGAAATGTGAATATAGCAGCACCTGATTATCAAAGAGCAATTGAAAAATACAGAATCATAACAAGAGATGGTCGATGCCTTACATCTGATTACCAAAGAGCAATTGAAAAATACAGAACCATAACAAGAGATGGCCCCTGCCTTACACCTGATTATCAAAGACAATTGCAATAGAAGGTAAGTAGGGAGGAAGTGCATCTGGCCTTCAGGTATTGCTGGCTTCCCAACAGTGTTTTTCAAAACTTTTTGGGGAACAGTTAAGGAGGTGATGGAAGTTGTGTTACAATTCTTTGAAAATGGAATGGTCTTAACTAGGATAAACTATATTACAATGACATTAGTGCCCAAAGTTCACAATCCTACTTTTGTCTAAGAGTTCAGACCCATTGCCTATTGTATAACTATCTACAAACTGATAGCTAAGGTGCTTCTAGATTTGAACTTGTGGTGGACTTCTTGGTGTGGGTTCCTCACCATCAGATTTTATAGAAGGGAGGAGCATTCTTGAAAATATGAATATAGAAGCACTTCCTATCACAACTAATTGAGATCACCAGAAGCATATTATTTGGAGGAGTAGAAAAAACTAGACAATAAGCAATTCAAAACAAAAACAACTATCTCTGAAAAGCGAAAAATGATTTAACTATGTTCTGCATCTTACTTGATTCTTTGTATCAATTTAAATTAACACATCAGAAAGCAACCATGCTAATGATTCTAGAATAAAATTCAAGGGCTAGCAAGACATCAACAAGAGTTCTCTCAATTAAAAAATACATAACCAATGGTATACATACAGATCATATGAGACAAATAAAGTAGGGGATGAGGTGTATAAAGACTAGTTCCAATAATAAGTAGACCAGTAATGTTGCTTTCTGTTATACAAATAGAACCTATAAATAAGACTAACTTCACTTCAGGGGTATCCTAGTATAATATCAAGTACGTTTTTCCATCTACTCTACTTCTGTCAAAGTTAGATTTAATTGAAGCCTAGCCGATCCTTTTTTGATAGCTATGTTCTTTAGCATTACCACTATGTTAGACATTAAATGAGTACACAAATATATTACTTTTAGAAGGCTAGTGCAGGACATGGAGTTAAAAAGAGCTATTGAAGTCTTCAAGACCTTGGAATCATTTCAAGGGTTCAATGTTACTAAATAGATATAATGCACCATATTCCAAGAAAGCACATCCATTCACTGGATTATACTACTGCGACTTTGGGACAAAACGTAGCTAATCCCTCTCATATAACTGAATTTAGGCTAATCTTTTATCGTACACTAGTCTATAATTATACTTATGCATAAAAATCTTTGTAAAATGATGCATATGATGAGGCATTCAAAGAAATATTATTAATTTAGAATTGAATAGTAACTTAAACAATAGCACCAAAGGATAAAGATGAGGTAATGCCATGAGAAGTTGGAGTATTTTCAACAGCACTAGGTATCCTTGTTGTTTGTGGTATTTGTCCATGACAACTATCGGCATCGGGGAGCTGATAAATATTACCACATTAGTTAATAATACTATTATAGTATTGAATTTCATAAATAAAATGGCTAAAACTTATGGAATCGAGTTACCTGTCCACTTGAGGTGCCATTGATATTTTGAGGCATGGATTCATTAGGAGCATATTTGCGCATGAATTCTCATTTGGAGTAATACTGATTGCATATTATCCTGTTTTTGTTTCATTAAATTCATTTCTTCATTTTGTTTTTCCTTTAAGTCAGTTATCTCCTGTTCTAACCTTTGTAATACTTCATTAGATGAATCCTCTTCGTCAATATTTCCTAAAGAAGATCTACTACCCCATAGAATAGAAGGGGTTGGACCAAGTCCTAAACCACGAACATACCCAGTTCTTTCATTTCCCAACAGTTGAGAATACACGTTGCCTTTCCCAGCAACACGGTGAGGAGGTTGGTCAATAGACCCCTCACTATTTCTCATCTTCTCATTGATCATGTCCTAGCCAAAGAATACATATTAAATAAAATTTGAAATTCATTTATTCACTTTTAATGTTTTTTTTCTTATTGTTTCCTGATGTAGAAACTAAATGAAAGAAGAAAACTTACAATTACTTTTGTAGAATCATCATCCAATGGTCTACCATCCACACATTTTTTATGAGTTAGCAAAAAAATTTCTGCTCGTGTAGGCTCTATACCATTTGAAGCCTAATAAAATAAAATCGATGTCATCTATGCTTGACAAGAAAAGTTCAAACTATTATACTTTGTTAGTTCAATAGGTTTACCTTCTCATTCATCAAGGTAGCAATACTTTTGGATCGTCCTGTGTGAGCCATCTTTTGCTTGGCCCTATTATTTCTATTTGCTTGGGTATGTCTCTGTCATTGAAAAATTAAAATGATATCTTATGAATTATATATAAAAATGGACCATAACAAAAATGTAAACACTATGAAAATTAGCAACTAGAAGTATATTTTCAAAATTTTTTGATACCTTAGATTTATCGGAAAGTCAATAAGAGAGAAGACCACTCCATTTATCTCTCGGTATACGACTTGGTCTATTTTTCAACAAAGCGTCTGTGACACCTCTGTTTTCGAAAGAGAAAAATTTTCCTGTTTTATTTTTTTGGCCCAGAGTCACTTTCTACGGACGCAATCTACGGGTCGTAGACCAGTTAGCGGTCCATAGAATGCATCCGTAGAAAGAGGGTAAAATGTTTTGAAAATCGAGTCTCTGAAGTCGAGTCTACAGGCTAATAGGACGGACCGTTGGTCTTTCCACGGACCATAGAAAGGTCCCGTCAAAGTGTTCTAGGCTTAGTTAAATTTCTGAGGGTCAAGTTGGGTTCTACGAGTTGGACCTACGGACTGTAGAATGGCCTACGAGCTGTAGATTGAAGTCGTAGAAAGTGTCCTGAATTTTGGGTTTCTAAAATTTTCTACGGTCCAACAGGACGGTCTGTAGGAATTCTTACGAACCGTAGGTTGGAACTGTAGACTTTAGCCGACAGTTATTTTTCAGGGGTTTTTGTGTCTTTTCCCAATTCTTTTAAGTCTTTTTAATTACGAATGTGCCCTTAAATTGACCCACTATATAAGTCTTTCTTCTCAAATTTTCCTTCATTAATTACATTCCCAATTTCCCAAATAATTCTCTCTCTAGAAAGTTCTCTCAATTCTCAAAGAAGAAGAAGAGGGCTAGGATACTCCATTGAAGGTCATCGATTTTTTTAGCAATTTCTTGTGGGTTTTGTTGAGGTATGTTAGCATTCACCATTGGAGTCCTTTCCTCCATTGGGTCCCTAGCTTTCTTAAATTTTCAAGGTTTAATTCCCCAAATTGAGTTAGGGTATTGATCAATTCTCATGGGTTTTTCAATTATGATTCCAATTGTTGGTTTTATAATTCTTAATGCACGATCTAGCCTGATAAAGTAATCTAGTGCACGATCTAGCGTGATTTATATGATTTGAGTAGAAAATGTATGAACCCATGCATGAGCCATGATTCCTAGTTATGAATTCATGATGAAGTATGATCCATGCATTTATGAACTTATGAAATTGATAAAAATATGCATGATTCTAAGATGAATTGACATGTACCCATACTAGATCATGATTTATGAACATATGAATAGCTTGCATAAGAGATGCATGTTTCATGAGAATTATGCTTGTAATTGCTAGGGTGCATATAGATGAAGGCATCAATGAGTTGTGAAAAGGTTTTCTTCACAATAAGCTAAGAATATTAATGTGAAAGGTTTTCTCACATAATTTAGGGTCCACATGGTTGAAAGGCTTCCTCACCTATGAATCAATTAGGAGCTATTCTAATGACGTAAGCTTGGGGCAATCCCATGGTAGTTGAAACGTCTTGATATGATCTTAGATTGGATTTGGTAACCCTAGATGTACCTCTTCCTTGGTTAAAATATGAATAATCTTCATTGACTATTCCTTGGGATTTTATTTAGTATCGAGCGGGCTTTTGGGATGAAGGTTTCCGTTTAGCGTCTGTGGACCTTTAGTAGCAATCCCTAAGTCCCATAACTACGTGCCTCGTAGGTTTTGTCTCAGATAGACACATAGCTAGTGGATCCATGTAAGCTACAGATTTGTGGTCCTTACCTTGGCAAGTAGGACACCCCTTCTAGTGGTGTGGGGTAGACATCACTCCCCTTTTCGGTGTAGGGCAGACACTGGATTCCCTATTATAGCTCACATGGTCTATGTCAGTTAAATGTAAAAATCCCATAATAATGAACTAGGGTACTAGAAGTATCTCACGAGACAAGACTTATGATATGACTAGCTTGCATTGACCATGTTTATGCATTGAGTTTCTAACCCTATTGTCACATGATTTATTTTGTCCATTGCATGTTCATGATGATATCTCAGTAGTATGATTTCTTATATGAAAGCATCTCATTGGCATGATTTATGTGATTATATGCATTTGCTTCATACTTAGTGCATTCCACGTACTAATGCATACTTGTGCCTACATTCTCTTATAATGTAGGGTCAGATAGTCATCCTTTGCACTCTCGTGGTTTGTTGTTTTCATAGTTCGAGCTATCAGCCTTGGTGAGTCCTCATGCTTCGGGGACTAAGAGACTTTATTGCTTTTCTTTACTTTTAGTTTCAGACTTGTATATGATGTACGGGTTACGTCCCGATCATTCTATTGTATTAGATGGCTTTTGAGATAGTCAAGACTTCCGCTTGTAAACTCTTACTTTTATGAGATTGTCTATTTCTTTCCTTATTTTTGTCTTTACCTTATGTATATGTATGCTAAGTGGCTTGTGTGAGGCTTCTCGGGGGTACTTTGGGTCATGAAAAATTTGGTATTCAGAGCACAAGGTTTAGAAAGGTCCTAGGACGTCTCAAAGCCACGTCTAGTAGAGTCTTGTTCATAAGTGTGAAGCGCGCCACATTTATGAATAAGAGGCTACAAGATGTTAGAAAATTCCACTTCTTTCATATTCTAGAATCGTGCTTTAGAGTTTAACTCTATACGTTCCTCTCCTAATCCATGTCCTATAATTTTCAGGATATGGCACCTAGAAGAGCTTTTGTAAGGAGTAACGCAAATGAGAATGTGGAGCAAGAGGGTAACCAAGTTCTGGCTGCTCCTTTGGCCGAAGAGATTACTAATACGGAGTTCCGAGCCGCTTTCCACGCATTGGCCCAAGCCGTGATGGCCCAAGCCAATAGGGAAGTTGTGGTCCCCGTGAACCCACATGTGGGTACGGCGGCTAGGGGTGTACATAGGTCGGTTCGGTTTGGTTTTTCATTAAAAAAACCTAAACCAATTATGTCGGTTTATTAAATCTAATAACCAAATCAAACCATATAAAGTCGGGTTTTTCGATTTCGGTTCTTTCGGGTTTTTTCGGTTTTGTTGGTTTTTCTTACAATTATACGGTGATTGAAAAAGAGATCAAATATATTTTCACCTACCCGTGTGATAAGCTAAACTTTAACAACGTCAATAGAAATCTTTGAAAAGACGATAAAATTCATATGAGTACAAACTACTTTTATTGAAATATCAACGTTCATTATGTTAAATTTATAAGATTAAAGGCTACAGTCAAACTGAATACAAAACAAAATATTTACAAAGTAGATTGTTAACTTCGAATCTGAAAAACTATAACAGTATAATTGTAACTTTCTATATGAATACAAAATAAAATATTTATAAAAGTTTACAAGCCTAAATTTGAAATAATATATCTAAACATTGAAAACTATACACTAATTAAAAATATATTAACAAAGTAGATTATAATTAATAGTATTTTTTATCTCTAAAATAAAATAAAGTTATATTTATATTATTCGGTTTGGTTTGACTTTTTTTTCCTTTAATACCAAACCAAACCAAGAGTGGTCAGTTTTTTTTTTAACGCCAAACCAACCAAACCAAACCACAAATCGGTTTTTTTCCGCTTTGATTTGGTTTGTCGGTTCGGTTTGACTTTACGGTTTAGCTTGTACACCCCTAATGACGGCAGCAAGGGTGAGAGATTTCACAAGGATGAACCCTTTGGAATTCCATGGCTACAGTCAAATTGAATACAAAATAAAATATTTACAAAGTAGATTGTTAACTTCGAATCTGAAAAACTATAACAGTATAATTGTAACTTTCGATATGAATACAAAATAAAATATTTATAAAAGTTTACAAGCCCAAATTTGAAATAATATATCTAAACATTGAAAACTATAAACTAATTAAAAATATATTAACAAAGTAGATTATAATTAATAGTATTTTTTATCTCTAAAATAAAATAAAGTTATTTTTATATTATGTCGGTTCGGTTGGACTTTACGGTTTAGCTTGTACACCCCTAACGACAGCGGCAAGGGTGAGAGATTTCACAAGGATGAACCCTCTAGAATTCCATGGCTCCAAGGTGGAGGAGGATCCATAAGAGTTCATTAAAGAGGTTTACAAGATTCTGATGATCATGGGAGTGATGCCGGAAGAGAAAGCGGAGTTGGCCGCTTACTAATTGAAGGGTGTGGCCCAAGTGTGGTTTAACCAATGGAAAAGTGAGAGGGCTAGAGATGCGGGTCCTCTTGAATGGGAGAAATTTAAGGAAGCTTTTCTTGATCGATTTTTTCCTCTTGAGATGAGAGAGGCTAAGATCCTTGAGTTCATTAACTTGAAGCAAGGTGGTATGAGTGTCAAAGAATATGCATTGAAGTTCACTCAATTGTCAAAATACGCGCCTTCCTTGGTGGCCGATTCAAGGTCCAAAATGAGTAAGTTTGTGTCGGGGGTGTTCGACTTGGTGGTCAAGGAGTGTAGGACTGACATGCTTATTAAAGAAATGGATATTTCACGGGTGATGGTACATGCACAACAAATCGAAGAAGAGAAGCTAAAGGAGAGGTCAAAAGAGGCAAAGAGGGCTAGGACTGGTGATGGTGACTCCTCAAACCAAAGGACTGGAGGACATGGCCGTTCTAAGTTTTGACAAAGGTTTTCGAACCAAGGGTCTTCAAATGCTCCCATGCCTAAGTTTGACAAGAATAGGGTGTCTAACCCTAAGCCTCAAGGAGGCAATGGTGGTGGTAATAGAACTCTAATTTCCCCATGTCAAAAGTGTGGGAAGATACATGAGGGGAGATGCTTAGCCGGATCGGAATGTTGTTTCACTTGTGGCAAAGTGGTCACAAAATGAGGGATTCTCCAATGAATATTACAAAGGGGAAAGATGGTAAACAAGGCGCTCCTAGTGGTTCGGGTTCTTATGCTCCCAAGCAAAACTAACTTTATGCAATCCAAACTCGCCAAGAGCAAGAAGGTTCTCCTAATGTGGTTACCGGTATGTTGAAAGTCTTCCATCTTGATGTATATGCTTACCTCAAGGAGGCAATGGTGGTGGTAATAGAACTCTAATTTACCCATGTCAAAAGTGTGGGAAGATACATGAGGGGAGATGCTTAGCCGGATCGGAAGGTTGCTTCACTTGTGGCAAAAGTGGTCACAAAATGAGGGATTCTCCAATGAATATTACAAAGGGGAAAGATGGTAAACAAGGTGCTCCTAGTGGTTCGGGTTCTTATGCTCCCAAACAAAACTGACTTTATGCACTCTAAACTCGCCAAGAGCAAGAAGGTTCTCCTAATGTGGTTACCGGTATGTTGAAAGTCTTCCATCTTGATGTATATGCTTTACTTGATCTCGGTGCTACTTTATCTTTTGTGACGCCATATCTAGCGATGAGATTTGATATTGCCCCGGATGTGTTGATAGACCCATTTTGTGTCTCTACTCCTATTGGTGATTCTATTGTGGCTAAAAGAGTCTAAAGGAAGTGTCCCGTCTGCTTGTTCCATAGAGTCACCTACGTTGATCTTGTAGAGCTAGATATGATAGACTTTGATGTCATTCTTGGGATGGATTGGCTTCATTCTTTTTATGCCTCGATTGATTGTAGAACCCGAGTAGTTAAGTTTCAATTTCCTAATGAGCCCGTCCTAGAGTGGGAATGGAGAAATTCTATGCCTAGAGGTCGGTTTGTTTCTTGTCTTAAAGCTAGAAGGATGATCTCCAAGGGTTGCATTTATCATCTTATTCGGGTTAGGGATATAGATTTCAAAACCCCTAGTCTTGAGTCGGTTCCCCTGGTAAATGAGTTTCCGGATGTGTTTCCCGATGATCTACCCAGTGTTCCTCCCAAAAGGGAAATAGACTTTGGTATTGACCTTCTTCCCGATACGCAACCTATCTCTATTCCTCCTTACCGTATGGCTCTGGCGAAACTTCAGAAATTGAAAGAGCAATTGAAGGATTTGTTGGATAAGGGTTTCATCCGACCAAGTATTTCTCCATGGGTTGCTCCGGTGTTGTTTGTACGTAAGAAAGATGGCTCTCTCCGTATGTGTATTGATTATCTACAGTTGAATAAGGTTACCATTAAGAATAAGTACCCGATTCCGAGGATAGATGATTTATTTGACCAACTTTGAGGTGCTAGTTTCTTCTCTAAGATTGATCTCCGGTCGGGTTATCACCAATTGAGGGTGAGAGATTGTGATATTCCAAAGACAGCTTTAATTTTCAGACTAGATATGGCCATTATGAGTTTGTGGTTATGTCGTTTGGATTGACTAATGCTCCGATGGCTTTTATGGATTTGATTAATAGGGTGTTTAGACAATACCTTGATATGCTCATGATTGTATTCATTGATGATATTTTGATTTACTCCCGAAGTAAGGAAGAGCATGCCGATCATTTGAGGATTGTATTGCAAATTCTTAGGAATCGTGATTTATATGCTAAGTTCAATAAGCGTGAGTTTTGGTTGAGATCTATGGCTTTCCTTGGTCACATTGTGTCCGGTAAGGGTATTGAGGTAGATCCTAATAAGACGGATGTGGTTAGAAATTGGCCTAGACCTCTATCTCCTACGGATATTTGTAGTTTCTTGGGCTTGGCCAGATACTATAGGAGGTTTGTGGAAGGGTTTTCTTCTATTGCCTCTCCATTGACCACGTTGACTCAAAAGAAGACTAAGTTTGTATGGTCGGAGGCTTGTGAAAAGAGCTTTCAAGAATTGAAAGATAGGCTTACTTCTGCTCCAATATTGACATTGCCGGAAGGTTCCGATGGCTTTGTGGTTTATTGTGATGCTTCAAGGGTTGGCTTAGGGTGTGTTCTTATGCAAAATGGGAAGGTGATTGCTTATGCTTCAAGGTAACTTAAGGTTCATGAAAAGAATTACCCTACCCATAATTTAGAACTTGCAGCGGTTGTCTTTGCCCTAAAGATTTGGAGGCACTATTTATATGGTGTCCATGTTGATGTATTTACCGACCACAAAATTTTGCAATACGTGTTCAAGCAGAAGGATCTAAATCTTCGACAACGTAGATGGCTAGAGCTCTTAAAGTACTATGACATGAGTGTCCTCTATCACCCGGGAAAAGCTAATGTAATGGCCGATGCCTTGAGTCAGTTGTCGATGAATAGTGTTGCACATATAGAAGATGATAAGAAAGAATTGGTTCGGGATGTTCATAGACTAGCTCGGCTAGGTGTTTGGTTGGTTAACTCCGATGAGGGAGGTGTGATTGTCCAAAATGGGTCAGAATCGTCCTTTGTGGTGGATGTTAAGGCTAAGGAATGGCAATGAGGCTTTCTCCCAAGGGGGAGATGGTGTCCTTAGATATCAAGGCCATTTGTGTGTGCCTAATGTTGATGGCCTTAGAGAGCAAATTCTAGAAGAAGCTCATAGTTCCCGATACTCTATTCATCCGGGAGCCACCAAGATATACCGCGATTTGCGGGAAGTCTATTAGTGGAATGGAATGAAGAAAGATATTGCGAAATTTGTGGCGAAGTGCCCAAATTGTCAACAAGTTAAGGTTGAACATCAAAGGTTTGGAGGCTTATCCCAAGATATAGCTATTCTTACTTGAAAGTGGGAAGATGTTAATATGGATTTCATAGTGGGTTTACCCTGTACTCGCCGGCAACATGATTCTATATGGGTTATAGTAGACCGTATGACGAAGTCGGCTCACTTCATTCCCCTCAAAGTGTCCTTTTTGGTGGAAGATTATGCTAAGTTGTACATTAGGGAGATGGTTAGGTTGCATGGAGTGCCCCTATCCATTACCTCCGATAGAGGTACCCAATTCACTTCTAAATTTTGGAAGTCTTTCCAAAAGGGTCTTGGTGCCAAGGTTAAGCTTAGCACAACTTTTCATCCCCAAACCGATGGGCAAGCGAAGCGTACTATCCAAACCTTAGAGGATATGCTAAGAGCTTGTGTGATTGATTTCAAGGGTAATTGGGATGATCATTTGCCTTTTATTGAGTTTGCCTACAATAATAGTTACCATGCAAGTATTGGTATGGCTCCATTTAAGGCTCTTTACGATAGGAGATGTAGGTCTCCTATAGGATGATTTGAGGTGGGTGAAGTTGCTTTGATGGGTCCTGAATTAGTGCATGAGGCTATGGAGAAAGTTCGTCTTATTAAAGAAAGGTTGAAAATGGCTCAAAGTCGACAAAAGTCCTATGCCGATGTTAGGAGAAGGGATCTTGAGTTTGAGGTTGATGATTGGGTCTATTTGAAAATTTCACCCATGAAGGGTATCATGAGATTTGGTAAGAAGGGGAAGCTTAGTCCCCGGTATGTAGGCTCATATAAGATTTTGAGACGCAGTGGCAAGGTTGCTTATGAGCTTGAGTTGCCTAATGAGTTAGCATCGGTTCATCCGATTTTCCATGTGTCTCTTTTGAAGAAGTTTGTTGGAGATCTGACATCCATAGTGCCTTTAGAAAGTCTTGGCATCAAAGAGAGTTTATCTTATGAAGAGGTTCCGATTGAGATTCTAGACCGACAAGTCCGGAAATTGAGAAATAAAGAAGTTGCCTCCGTTAAGGTATTGTGGAGGAATCAATTAGTTGAGGGTGTTACGTGGGAGGCCGAGGCCAATATGATGTCCCGTTATCCTCATCTCTTTCCTTCCGAGTCTTCCCTAGCTTGAGGTATTTAGCTCCTCATGGTTTATTTCTAGGATTCATGCGTCTTAGTCATTCTCATGTTTTCTTATGCATGCATTCATTAAGTGTTTATGGCTTGACATTTTGTGATGAAGTATGCTTAGCTTGGAGTTGATCTTCCTCCTCGGATATGTGCATTATGTAGTTGCATTCATGATTGGAATCATAGAATTGTTGTTTCCCTTACTCTTGTTGTTGCTAGCTGAGTTCCATTCGGGGATGAATGTTCCCAAGGGGGAGATATTGTAACACCTCAGTTTTTGAAAGAGAAAATTTTCCAGTTTTTTTTTGCCCAAAGTCACTTTCTACGAACGCAATATACGGGTCGTAGACCAGTTGACGGACTGTAGAATGCATCCGTAGAAAGAGGTTAAAATGTTTTGAAAATTAAGTCTCTGAAGTCGAGTCTATGGGCTAACAGGACGGACCGTAGAAAGGTCCTGTCAAAGTATTCAAGGCTTAGTCAAATTTCTGAAGGTCATGTTGGGTTCTACAGGTTGGACTTACGGACCGTAGAATGGCCTACGGGACGTAGATCGAAGTCATAGAAAGTGTCCTGAATCTTGGGTTTCTGAAGTTTTCTACGGTCCAACAAGATGGTCCGTAGGAATTCTTACGAACCATAGGATGGAACCGTAGACTTCAGCCGACAGTTATTTTTCAGGGGTTTTTGTGTCTTTTTCCAATTCTTTTAAGTCTTTTTAATAATACTGTGCCCCTAAATTGACCCACTATATGATTCTTTCTTCCCAAATTTTCCTTCATTAATTACATTCCCAATTTCCCAAATAATTCTCTCTCAAGAAAGTTTTCAATTCTCAAGGAAGATGAAGAGGGCTAGGATCCTCCATTGAAGGTCATCCATTTTTTTAGCAATTTCTTGTGGGCTTTGTTGAGGTATGTTAGCATTCACCATTGGAGTCCTTTCCTCCATTAGGTCTCCAGTTTTCTTGAATTTTCAAGGTTTAATTCCCCAAATTGAGTTAAGGTTTTGATCAATTCTCATGGGTTCTTCAATTATGATTCCAATTATTGATTTTATGATTCTTAGTGCACGATCTAGCGTGATAAAGTAATCTAGTGCACAATCTAGTGTGATTTATATGATTTGAGTAGAAATTGTATGAACCCATGCATGAGCCATGAGTCCTAGTTATGAATTCACGATGAAGTATGATCCATGCATTTATGAACTTATGAAATTGATGAAAATATTCATGATTCTAGTTTATTGCATGATTCTTAGATGAATTGACATGTACCCATACTAGATCATGATTTATGAACATATGAATAACTTGCATAACAAATGCATGTTTCATGAGAATTATGCTTATAATTGCTAGGGTGCATATAGATGATGACATCCATGAGTTGTGAAAAGGTCTTCTTCACAATAAGCAAAGAATATGAATGTGAAAGGTTTTCTCACATAATTTAGGGTTCACATGGTTGAAAGCCTTCCTCACCTATGAATCAATTAGGTGCTATTCTAATGACGTAAGTTTGGGGCAAGCCCATGGTAGTTGAAACGTATTGATATGATCTTAGCTTGGATTTGGTAACCCTAGATGTACCTCTTCCTTGGTTAAAATATGAATAAGCTTAATTGACTATTCCTTGGGATTTTACTTAGCACCGAGAGGGCTTTTGGGATGAAGGTTTCCGTTTAGTGTCCGTGGACCTTTAGTAGCAGTCTCTAAGTCCCATATTTACGTGCCTCGTAGGTTTTGTCTCAGATAGACACATAGCTAGTGGATCCATGTAAGCTACAGATTTATGATCCTTACCTTGGCAAGTAGGACACCCCTTCTAGTGGTGTGGGGTAGACATCACTCCCCTTTTCGGTGGGGGGCAGACATTGGATTCCCTGTTATAGCTCACATGGTCTATGTCGATTAAACGTAAAAATCTCATAATAATGAGCTAGGGTACTAGAAGTATCTCACGAGACAAGACTTATGATATGACTAACTTGCATTGACCATGTGTATGCATTGTGTTTCTAACCCTATTGTCACATGATTTAGTTTGGCCATTGCATGTTCATGATGATATCTCAGTAACATGATTTCCTATATGAAAGCATCTCATTGGCATGATTTATGTGATTATATGCATTTGCTTAATACTTAGTACATTCCACGTACTAATGCATACTTGTGCCTACATTCTCTTATAATGTAGGGTCAGACAGTCATCCTTCGCACTCTCGTTGTTAGTTGTTTTCAGAGTTCGAGCTATCAACCTTGGTGAGTCCTCATGCTTCGGGGACTAAGAGACTTTATTGCTTTTCTTTACTTTCAGTTTCAGACTTGTATATGATGTATGGGTTACGTCCCGATCATTCTATTGTATTAGATGGCTTTTGAGACATAGGCAAGACTTCTGCTTGTAAACTCTTACTTTTATGAGATTTTCTATTTCTTTCCTCATTTTTGTCTTTACCTTATGTATATATATGCTAAGTGGCTTGTGTGGGGGCTCTCGAGATCCTATACACCATATCACACCTAGGGGGTACTTTGGGTCATGACAGCGTCTTTAGTCTTATATTTTGGAAGATAGTCACCTTTTAAAGAGCACTTGTAATCTTTCCATTCTTTCCTAGTGACTTTAAGTCAAAGTCCTCTCCGCATTTTGGGATAGAGAACTTCTTCTGGAAAAAATAAAAGCCAACATTTAGGAAATAACATCATGTATAACAAATTTATATTGTTCACCATATAATAGTAACTACACCATACCCACACAAAATTCAGCAATTTCTTCTTTTCCTCATTGTCAAAATTTCTCCAATCATCAATGTGTAAAGGTGTTAATTCTTGAGTTCTTGCAATAATTCCTAGAAAGCTAGCAAGCTTTCGACCTTCTTTTCCAACAAATTGGTTACGACTATTAAATGGCACGTCAACTGCCTTCCCCGGAGAAAGTTTCCAAATATCTTTTAGTAAAGTAGGTCTACACACATTTCTTGCCTCTGAATTACCTAGAAGAGAAAAGATTTGAAGGCAATCAAATGATAAAAAAAATATATTGTTAAACAATTGAGAGATGCTCCAGAATTTGTTTAATAATAGTATCATGACATAAATAAAAGGAAGAGTCTTATTTATTGACAACCAACTATTCACTTTTATTTAGCTTGGAACCTTTTAATTTGTAGCAAAGAAAGTATCAATGGATTCAAGATACAAAATAAATGGTTGATTATAGAATTTGTTAGACAGCTGCACTATCTACCTTATGTATCACTGCCTTACAATTGTCTTCTTGTAAATGGTGTATTACTCAGTGAATCTATTCAATATGAAATTTTTACGGACAAGTAGTTGACATGATCAAAAATTCTACGGAGCACCTCAGGTATCAAAAATTAAAAATTTCACATAAGAGGAGTTCTTCATACATGGTAGAACGAAAGGCTAAAAACAGAGTACCTGGTAGAACGAAAGGCTAAAAACAGAGTTTACTGAACCTTGCCTAAGATGTATTTGTTGGAAAATATGAAAAACATGCTGAGAAACGCAAATATAAGGAGAAAAAGAACTTTTGCCTTTTCTTGAAACCAAACATGTGAGCTAGTAGAGAGGTTGAGACCAATCCCTATTTTCACTCAAGTTATATGGAATAAACCTCAACAAGGATGGGTAAAGATCAACACAAATGGGAGCTACTGATGATAGTGAGAAGGTCGACATAAGAGAAGTGGTTAAGATACTAATGGGTATCTAATATGGGAAAATAAAATGCAATGGATGCAAATAGATATATAGATATGCACTCTTCCGGTAAGAGGGAGGTAATATGGGCTTTACAACATTTCAAGGGAAAACGTGCTACAACACCAATTTTTAGAGTGGCTTTGGCAACAAGTTGTTTATGCTATGTGGCAGGAGAAAAATTTTCATGTCTTTCAGAACACAACAAGCCCAGACGCTACAATTATCAAGAGTATTATCCAGGAAGTTCACATTAGAGGAAGCATGCAGACTTGATTGAATAGTGCATTGAACTATCTAGTCTACTTAGCTAATGAGTTAAGAGTTTTTTACTTTGGTTGTAGCTTAGTATGACTGGGGTTGTCTATTGCTTACTCATCATCTTTTACTCACATGGCTCTGGGGTAATAATAATTTATTACTACTCAAGATGCATGTAAACACAAAAACTCTTAAGTATTATGATATTTTCCGAGCATGTAAAACAAATAAAAAGTAGAGAAAAAGTATTACCTGATTCCCCATTGCCATCGGCAGAACTATTCAACTCATTAGATTGATCATCATGATCTTGAGTTTCAGATTGATTCTGACTATTTATCAACTGCTCAAGATAAGGTTGGGCTCGATTGATGTTCCTTTCATCCTGCAACTGCTCAACATATTATCGCAGATCTTCATCATTTCGTAGTTGAATATCCAATTTGTTGCGACCTCTAGTTTGCATACTTCCTTATCGAAAATGAAGTAACTATCAAGCTGCATTTAGTTACACAGATAGCAGAATAACATGACACATATACAAGGGGAAGTGTCATCCTCATCTCAAGTTGTGAATCACATACTAATTCACAAGGATTAAAAAAATCCAACTCATAAGAACACATATAAACTTCACAATCCATGGGACAAAATAACAAAATATAAGTTTCAGCAAGCACCAAAAAATCACTCTAAACGTTCAATAATCAACGAACACAAACATGGAAAATTCATAGCTGAGTTACATGCATCTTTTATAAAATGATTTAAATTGAAAGAAAATTCGTAAATATTTTTTATTCAAATTTCTCTATAAAAATAACAAATTCCTAAAGGCTCATTAATAAGACCTGTAAAAAATATATTTTATAATATCCTTTGGAAAAGCTTGAGTATGGACTTCCGTATCAATTACTATCCCATCGACTCCACTTCTTACCCAATCATTATTCTCATATTCTGAATTATGAGAATTTTCTAAGATAGTCAAGTTAGTGCAATCACTATGCATTGATGACTCAAACAGTACACTATTTTCTTCTCGCATATCAAAAATGTTTCGAGGTTTAATTAACCTAGGGACAAACCATTCAAGATCTTGAGGATCCTGCACATATATTACTTGTTGAGCTTGTTCTGCAAAAATAAAGGGCTCGTGACATTCTCGATAACCAGAATCTGCCAAGCGTGAAAAATTTAGAAGTGTGAAACCCAAGTCATCTTCCATAACTCCTCTACCTTTGGTTACATCAACCCAATCACACTTAAATAAGACAACCTTAAATTCTTATAATAGGTCAGCTCCACAATGTCATTCAATCTTCCGTAATATGCGACATTTGCAGACTTAGGAGCATTGTCACTTGAACTTGCATAACTCTCGGTCTTTGAAACGATCATAACAATGTTATTTTGTGTCTCTAAGGATGCTTCACTTTGTTTTGTTCAAAATCGATACCCATTATTTACATCATACGCATTGAATCTTTTTGCAATGTAACTCAGCCCTTTTGCAAGGACTTTAACATTCTTTAAGATGTCAGATGTGGCCTCCAACTCATTTACCTAATCAAATAGAAAGATACAACTATAAATGTTGATATAACTATGAGTACAATAATTTTAGATAAACAATGATTTAGTCCTACTACTCACTTTCTCCTTGAACCACTCTCTAAATGTATCGAAATGCATACGATCCAGTTGATGTTGTGTCAAACGACGCTTTCGATGTGATCTCTTGATTTCAGCAATATGTTCTCTATTCATGTGACTCAAATATATTAATTTTTTAATCAAATAAAGTAATATGCACATAATCAACCATAGATATAACACTTACTTTTTATAATTTTCAACCACCTTTGACTCGCAATTGAAAAGCACATGTCGATGTGCTTGCAATAATATTTTTTCATCCATTTCAAATACATCTACTCCACCATATGACTCCCCAGTAGTAGGAAAAAGACATTCTTCTTTACTAGTCTCATGCTCAATATCATCATTGCATTTTGTTGAACAATAAGACCTTGAATCTCCACCCTCCAAATACCGTGAGCAAAATGCCAAACACTCATTTGCGATATATGCTTCTGCTATTGAACCTTCTGGACATGCACGATTACGAACATATAATTTTAAAGTACCCAAATACCTATGGAATATAGTATTGTTATTAGTTTGATATTATAATATTTAACAATTGAAGATATATGCAATAAAGATTCAATGATATTCTACATACCTCTTAATTGGGTACATCCAGCGATAATGTACTGGACCCGCAAGTTTAGCCTCAGTTGCTAAGTGAGTAACTAAGTGTACCATAATAGTAAAGAATCCTAGAGGGAAGAATTTCTCCATAGTAGACAACATTTCTGGAATTTTTCCTTCATTTAACTCTTCTACTTTCAACACTTTGCTACACAAAACATGAAAGTATGCACATAGTTCAATTAAAACAGATTTAACTCTTTTATCTGTTGATCTCCGCAATGCAAGAGGAAGAAGTTCTTGCATTATAACATGGCAATCATGAGTTTTTAACCTAGATATCTTTCATTTTCGAATCCAACGTGAGATATTAGACGCATAGCCATGTGGAAATTTGGCATTTTGCAGTACTTCATAAAACATCTCCTTTTCATTCGAAGACATTATGAAATAAGTAGGAGGAAGATATGCCCTCCCACTAGCTCGATACTGAGGCCATAAACTTGGTCTTATTTTCATCTCCTTTAAGTCCAGTCGTGCTTCTAGATTGTCTTTTGACTTTTTACCAACACCCAATAATGTATACATTATGTTATCACACACATTCTTTTCTATGTGCATTACATCAAGATTATGGCGCACCAAATTATACTCCCAATAGGGAAGATCAAAAAATATGCTCTTCTTTTTCCATGTGTTTTTCATCACTCCACTTACCTCTTCACTTGACAGGCCGAGAGTAAACTTAATATCTTTAACTTGATCCAGCACTTGTGACCCAGATACTGTGCAAGGTGCATGTCTTGTTTCTTTAGTCTTATCAAATGATTTTGCATCATATCTATATTTGTGATTAGATTTCCAGAAACGTCGATGCCCCATGAAACAAAATTTCTTGCCATGTTTGAGCCTTTTAAATTGAGTGTTTATATTGCAAGAAGGGCATGCAAACCGACCATAAGTGCTCCATCTAGAGAATACCATATGCTGGAAAATTATTTATAGTCCACATAAGAGCTGCTCGCATTTGAAATCTCTCATTTGTAAAGGCACCATATGTTTGTACCCCAACATTCCACAATTCATTTAACTCTTCTATTAAGGGTTGCAAAACAGACATCAATATTATTTCCAGGCACTTTTGGTCCAGGAATAAGTAAGGACAGGATGAAGAACTCTTCCTTCATGCACATCCATGGTGGAAGATTATATGGCATTAAAATCACTGGCCATGTACTATGAACAGTTCACATTGTGCCAAATGGATTAAACCCATTAGAAGCTAATCCCAAGCGTATATTGCGAGGATCTCTAGCAAATTTCGGATATTTACAATCAAAATTTTTTCAAGCTTCGGAATCTGAAGGATGTCGTAGAATTCCATCTTTGTTGCGCTCGACATAATGCCATCGCATTTCTTTAGAAGTTTTTAAAGACATAAATAATATCTGCAACCTTATGTCATGACCCAAGGTACTCCTTAGACGTGACATGGAGTACAAGACCCCGAAAGGGACTCATACAAGCCACTTAGCATACATACATACAAGATCATAAAGATAAAGAGTTCAAAAGACAATGTTGTATCAAAGCTTTTAAGAAAAAAAAAGCGGAAGTCTACATCTCATGTCTCAAAGCCAATCTAACATAAGAAAGAAAATAAGGTTTGGGACGTAACCTAATACAATGTCAAAAAAAGGAACATAAAAGTAAGAACAACTAGGCTATGTCCTCGGATGGATGAGGACTCACCAAGTCTTCACAAATCTTCTACTAAGCTCTAGCCACGAGTGGATGGAGAATCGCCACGCCCTACATCAACAAG
Organism: Solanum appendiculatum; assembly: GCA_018342035.1. Taxonomy (NCBI): domain Eukaryota; kingdom Viridiplantae; phylum Streptophyta; class Magnoliopsida; order Solanales; family Solanaceae; genus Solanum; species Solanum appendiculatum. The sequence continues at coordinate 61,147 of JAGDQO010002082.1, forward strand.
TCAATGTAGGCAAGAGTATGCGTTAGTACAATCAAGTACCAAGTATGATAACAATGCACGAAATCATTTAAAATATGCTAAAATGGGACATTTTCATAGCATGCAATGATCAAGCTAAACATAATATGGGTTAGAAAACATAAAACATAAATCATGGTCAAAGTAAGCTAAACATAATAACAACACTTTTAGTTCATTGGTTGTGGGAAGTAGCCTTAACCGACATATAAGACCATGTAAGTTATCAACATGGAATTCGGTGTATAACCCCACACGGATAGGGCCATCCTACTTGCCAAGGTAGGACCCTTTATATATCTTACGTGGATCCACTAGCTAGTGTCTATCATAGACCATCATCCTATGGTGGCACATAGTTTATGAGACATGGGTAATCGCCACTTGTCCACTCGGTGCTAAGCATAATTCCCATGGATTAGACACAGTTCAATTATCATAAGTAGACATGGGTAGTCGCCTCTTGTCTATCATTAGTCATAAGTCCATTATTAGTAGACATGGGTGATCGCCTCTTGTCTACATTAGGGAACATGGGTGATCGCCTCTTGTCCTTTCATTATAATAGCTCCTTAAGAACATGGGTAATCGCCTCTTGTTCATTTTAAATTCATAGTGGGAGTACTACGTGAGAAACCCTTTCACAACTCAACCATAACATCAACATAACATATACTTTGGTACTTCAATCTCAAAGCACCCTTAATTCTTCATTGGCTTTATATGAGACATGAATAATTTCATAAACTTCATCTATACATAGTTCGTCATGCTCATAATTCTCAATTTGACCATGATTGAAGGAATCCACATAATAGAGTAAAATCATAGATTTTGATTGAACATGATTGATTTCATAAAATCATCGTTAGGTCATTCATAATCTCATTCATGAAAAGTCTTAGCTTAGGAATCATAATTCATGCATGGATTCATAGAGATTTCACATAATTTATCACTTCATAATTCAACCCACCAATCAAAGCATAGATTTCGAAATTTGGGGGAATAGCATGGGTTCATCCAATTTCAACATTAAATCATATAAATCATGCTAATTCGTGCACTAAATTACTTTATCACACTAATTCGTGCACTAGGAATCATAAAATCAATAATTGGAAATCATCATTGAAGAACCCATAAGAATTGATCGAACCCTAACTTAATTTGGGAATTGATCCTTTAAAATTGAAGAAGACTAGGGACCCATTGGAGGAAAGGGCTCCAATGGTGAATGCTAACATACCTCCACAAACCCACAAGAAATTGCTAAGAATTGATGACCTTCAATGGAGGATCCTTGCCCTTCTTCTTCCTTGAGGATTGAGTGAAATATTTGAGAGAGGGGAATTTGGGAATGATTTAGAGTGAGTAAAATTAGGCTAAGGAAGCTTATATAGGGTCTGGGTTAAGGGCATAACCGACTTGGATTAGGAGTTAAACATTTAGGGAAAAGACCAAAAAGCCCTTAAATAATAACTGTCGGGGTCCATTGACGGTCGGGACCTACGGTCCGTAAGTCCATCTACGGACCATCTATCGATGGTCAACCGTTGTTGGGTTCAGAAACTGTCAATTTGGACCCTGCAATGACGGGCCCCATGTACGGCTCGTAGGTCAAACAACGGACCGTACATGTCAACCATAGGTCAGGACTTACAGCTTAAGAATTTGACTAAGTCTGGAGGGGACCCACGAGACCTACCTATGACTCGTTCATTGGACAACGGGCCGTCTTGGCAAGCCGTCGTTGGGGTTCTGAAACTTGACATTTTGAAAACTTGGGCTGGCCACTTACGGCTCCCACCTACGGGCCGTAAGTCAACCGACGAACCGTAGGTGGCTTCCGTCGTTACTAGCAGTAACCCAGAAAATTCAAAAAAACTTCACCCTCGAATCTGGGGTATTACATTATCTCCCCCTTAGGAACATTAGTCCTCGAATGAGAATCAAGACATCATAAGGAAGGTAAGAACAAGAACTAACAACCCAACCTAGAATGCAATCACATAAATGCACATATCCGAGAAGAAGCATCAACTCCAAGCTAAAGCATGTTCAACACATCATTTCATGAAGACTTTATGCAACTCATATTCAATGCACATAATCATAGAGAAATCAATCAAGTTAACTCATATTCACAACATTTAGACTCTTCATGAACATGTACAAATGAGGAATCATGAGAATATCTAAGACACATGAGACCAAAAGAATGAACCATGAGGAACTGGGTACCTCAAGCTAGAGTAGGATCGGAAGGAAAGAGATGGGGATATCGGGACATCATATCTGCCTCGGCCTCCTAAGTAGCACCCTCAACTAATTGATTACTCCAAAGAACTTTCATCGAAGCAACTTCTTTATTCCTTAACTTTCAGACTTGCCGGTCTACAATTTCAACCGGGACTTCTCCAAAGGAATGACTATCTTTTAGGCCAAGATTCTCCAATAGCACTATAGATGGCGGATTGCCAACACATTTCTTCAACAATGAGACATGGGAAAACTGGGTGTAATGAGATTTGGGGGGACTTAGCTTCCCTTTCTTCCCAAACCCAATCATTTACATCAAATTCCAAATCTCTCCTTCTAACATCGGCATAAGACTTTTGTTGACTTTGTGCCGTTTTCAACCTTTCTCTAATAAGTCAAACTTTCTCCATAGCCTCATGCACCAATTCAGGACCTATCAAAGCAATTTCACCAACTTTGAACCAACCTATAGGAGATCTACACCTCCTACCATAGAGAGCTTCAAATGGAACCATGCCAATACTAGAATGGTAGCTATTGTTATACGCAAGCTCAATTAAAGGAAAATGATCGTCCCAATTACCTTTGAAATCAGTTACACATGCTCTCAACATATCTTCCAAATTTTGGATAGTACGCTCCGCTTGCCCATCGGTTTGAGGATGAAAGGTCGTACTAAGCTTAACACGAGTACCAAGACCCTTTTAGAAAGATTTCCAAAATTTAGAAGTAAATTGTGCACCATGATCGGAGATAATGGATAAAGGCAATCCATGCAACCTAACCATCTCTCTCAAGTACAACTTAGCATAATCCTCCACCGAGTAAGAAACTTTGACAAGAATGAAATGAGCTGATTTCGTCATACGATCCACAATAACCCAAATCGAATCATATTATTACCGGGTGCGTGGTAAACCAACAATGAAGTCCCTATTCACATCTTCCCACTTCCAAGTAGGAATACTAATATCTTGGGTCAAACCTCCCAACTTTTGGTGCTCAACTTTCACTTGTTGACAATTAGGACATTTAGCCACAAACTCCGCAATATCCTTCTTCATCCCATTCCACCAATAGACCTCCCGCAAATCACGGTACATCTTGGTAGCTCCTGGGTGAATGGAATATCGAGAGCTATGGGCTTCCGATAAGATTTGTCCTCTTAAGTAATTTACATTGGGAACACACAAACGACCTTGATATCGAAGCACACCATCTCCCCCTTGAGAGAAAGCCTCAACGGACTTTTTGAGCACCGCTTCCTTTAACTCGACTAAGTTAGGATCAAGATCTTGTTTAGCCTTCACATCATGCTCAAAGGATGATTCAAAACCATTATGGACCATAACTCCACCTTTAGTGGAATCAACCAACCGAACACCCAATCGAGCCAACCTATGTACATCGCGAACCAACTCTTTCTTACCATCCTCAACATGAGCAACACTACCCATAGATAATCGACTAATAGCATCCGCCACCACATTAGCCTTGCCGGGGTGATAGAGGACACTCATGTCATAGTCTTTTAACAACTCAAGCCACCTCCTTTGGCGAAGATTTACATCTTTTTGTTTAAACACATATTGCAAACTCTTATAATCGGTGAAGACGTCAACATACACACCATACAAATAATGCCTCCAAATCTTTAAAACAAACACAACAGCCGCTAATTTTAAATCATGAGTAGGACAGTTCTTTTCATGCACCTTGAGTTGCCTTGAAGCATAAGCAATGACTTTTTCATTTTGCATAAGAACACATCCTAGCCCAATTCTCAAGGCATCACAATAAACCACCAAACCATTGGACCCTTTCGGTAGAGGCAATATCAGAGCCGAAGTAAGTCTATCCTTCAACTCTTGAAAACTCTTCTCACATGCTTCGGACCAAGTGAACTTAACCTTTTTTGAGTCAAAGCCGTCAATGGGGAAGAAATCGAAGAATACCCTTCCACAAACCTCCTATAATAATCGTCTAGATCCAAGAAACTACGAATATCAGAAGGTGATAGAGGTCTAGGCCAATTTCTAACCACATCCGTCTTCTTAGGATCTACTTCAATACCTTTACCGGAGACAATGTGACCAAGAAAAGCTACGGACCTCAGCCAAAACTCACATTTACTAAAATTTGTAAAGAGTTGTTCGTCCTTGAGGACTTGCAAGACAATCGTTAAATGATCGGCATGCTCACCTCACTCCTTGAGTAGATCAAAATATCATCAATAAACACAATCACAAACATATCAAGATATTGTCTAAACACTCTATTCATCAGGTCCATAACTGCGGCCAAGCATTTGTCAACCCAAATGACATCACTAGGAATTCATAATGGCCATATCTAGTTCGAAAAGCCATTTTCGAAATATCATCTTCCTTTACACTCAATTGGTGATAGCCCGAACGAAGGTCGATCTTAGAGAAATAACTAGCCCCTTGAAGTTGATCAAACAAGTCATCTATTCTTGGAAGAGGATACTTGTTCTTAATAGTAACCTTGTTCAGTTGGCGGTAGTCAATGCACATACGAAGTGAACCATCCTTCTTTCTTACAAACAAGACAGGAGCACCCCCACAGAGAAATACTTGGTCGGATGAAGCCCTTATCCAACAAGTCTTTCAATTGCTCCTTTAGTTCCTTGAGTTCCGCCGGGGCTATCCTATAAGGAGGAATAGAAATAGGTTACGTATCTGGGAAAAGGCCAATATCGAAGTCTATTTCCCTTTCGGGAGGAATACCGGGTAAATCATCGAGAAACACTTCTGGAAACTCATTAACAACGGGGACCGACTCAAGAATAGGGATTTCGGAACCTATATCCCTCACCCTAATAAGATGGTATATGCAACCCTTAGAAATCATCTTTCTAGCTTTAAGACAAGAAACAAATTGACCCCTAACCATAGAATTTCACCTTTCAACTCTAAGATAGGTTCATTTGGAAATTAGAACTTGACCATTCAGGTCCTACAATCAATAGAAGCATAAAAAGAGTGCAACCAATCCATCCCAAGAATAACATCAAAATATAACATATAAAACTCTACAAGATCAACATGAGTGACTCTATGAGATAAAGAGACGGGACAATTTCTATAGACTCTCTTAGTCACAATAGATTCACTAATCAGAGTAGAGACATGAAAAGGATCTAGCAACACATATGGAACAACATCAAACCTCATAGCCGCATATGGCGTCACAAAAGACAAGGTAGCACCGGGATCAAGTAAAGCATAAACATCAAAGTGAAAGAATTTCAACATACCGGTAACCACATCGGGAGAAACCTCTTGCTCATGACGAGCCTGAAGCGCATAGAACCGGTTTTGCTTTTGATTCCCACTAGAACTTGATGGATTTTGAGGTTGAGTGCATCGACGGTTATCCCCTTCATTCTTAGCTACCAAGGGGCAATCCCTTATCTTGTGATCCATCTTGCCACCACCAAAGCATGCATTAGAACTCGCTAGACATTTGCCCTCATGCTTTCCCCCACACTTAGCAAAAGTAGTCAATGAAGAGCCACCACCATTTCCTCCTTGGGGCTTAGGGTTAGACACCCTATCTTTGTTGGACTTGGGAGGAGCATTGGAAGAACCTTGACCGGAAAACCTTTGTCAAAATCTAGGGCGACCATGTCCATCGGTCCTTGAATGTGAAAAGTTACCATTACCGGTACTAGCCCTCTTTGTCTCTCTAGACCTTTCCTTGAGCTTTTCCTCTTCTATTTGTTGAGCATACACCATGAGGCAAGAAATATCCATATCATTAACAAGCATAGCGGTGCGTCACTCTTTAACCAATATTTCGGACACACTCCCGAGACAAACTTACGCATTCTTGCCCTAGGATCAGCAACTATGGAAGAAGCATATCGGGACAATTGTGTGAACTTCAAAGCATACTCTTTCACACTCATGCTTCCTTGATGAAGGTTGATAACTTCAAGCACCATTGCCTCTCTCATCTCAAGGGGAAAGAACCTATCAAGTAAAGCATCCTTGAATTTCTCCCAATCAAGAGGACCCTCATTAACCGCCCTCTCACTCTTCCATTGGTTGAACCAAACTTGAGCAACACCCTTGAGTTGATAAGAGGCCAACTCCGCCTTTTCCTCCGATGTTACCCCCGTGATCATCAATACCTTGTACACTTCATCTATGAATTCTTGAGGATCTTCCTCCACCTTAGAACCATGGAATTCTGGAGGGTTCATCTTTGTGAGATCTCTTACCCTAGATGCCGTCATACCCACATTTGGGTTCACGGGAGCCACAACCTCTCAATTGGCTTGAGCCATCACAGCTTGGGCCAACACTTGAAAAGCAGCCCTAAACTCCGCATTAGATACTTGTTCCGCCAAAGGGTCGACCGGAACTTGTGGAACTTGAGGAGGAGCTGGTTGATCCATATTCTCTCCCACATTTCTTCTAGCATAAGCTCTTCGGATAGCCATATCCTGAAACGCAAAGGATAGGGATTAGGAGAGAGACATATAGAGTTAAACTCTATGGCACGACTTAGGAGTAATGAAAGAAGTGAAGTTTGTTAAACGTCTTATAGCCTCTCATTCATAAATGTGGCGCGCTTCACACTCATGAACAAGACTCTACTTGACGCGGCTTATGAGACATCCTAGGATCTTTCTAAAACCTTGCGCTCTGAAAACCAAGTTGTCACGACCCAAGGTACCTCCTAGACGTGACATGGCGTACAAGACCCCGAAAGGGCCACATACAAGCCACTTATCATACATACATACAAGATCATAAAGATAAAGAGTTCAAAAGACAATGTTGTATCAAAGCTTTTAAGAAAAAAATAGTGGAAGTCTACATCTCATGTCTCAAAGTCAATCTAACATAAGAAAAAAAAAAGGTTTGGGACGTAACCCAATACAATGTAAAAATAAGGAACATAAAAGTAAGAACAACTAGGCTATTCCTCGGATGGATGAGGACTCACCAAGTCTTCACAAATCTTCTACTAAGCTCTAGCCACGAGTGGGTGGAGAATCTCCACGCCCTACATCAACAAGTCAATGTAGGCAAGAGTATATGTTAGTACAATCAAGTACCAAGTATGATAGCAATGCACGAAATCATTTAAAACATGCTAAAATGGGACATTTTCATAACATGCAATGACCAAGCTAAACATAATAAAGGTTATAAAACATAAAACATAAACCATGGTCAAAGCAAGCTAAACATAATAACAACACTTTTAGTTCATTGGTTGTGGGAAGAAACCTTAACCGACATATAAGACCATGTGAGCTATCAACATGGAATCTGGTGTATAACCCCACACCGATAGGGCCATCCTACTTGCCAAGGTAAGACCCTTTACTTAACATATAGCTTACGTGGATCCAGTAACTAGTGTCTATCATAGACCATCATCCTATGATGGCACATAGTTTATGGGACATGGGTAATCGCCACTTGTCCACTCGGTGCTAAGCATAATTCCCACGGATTAGACATAGTTCAATTATCATAAGTAGACATGGGTAGTCGTCTCTTGTCTATCATTACTCATAAGTCCATTATTAGTAGACATGGGTGATCGCCTCTTGTCTACATTAGGGAACATGGGTGATCGCCTCTTGTCCCTTCATTAGAATAGCTCCTTAAAAACATGGGTAATCGCCTCTTGTTCATTTTAAATTCATAGTGGAAGTATTACGTGAGAAACTCTTTCACAACTCAACCATAACATATACTTTGGTACTTTAATCTCAAAGCACCCTTAATTTTTCATTGGCTTTATATGAAATATGCATAATTTCATAAACTTCATCTTTACATAGTTCGTCATGCTCATAATTCGCAAATCATAGGGTTCACATAGCTTCATGAGAATTTCTCTTATTTCATGCAATTCAATGCAAACTCATACTTAGAAAACCATAGATAAGTCAATTTGACCATGATTGAAGGAACCCACATAATAGAGTAAAATCATAGATTTTGATTGGACATGCTTGATTTCATAATATCATCATTAGGTCATTCATAATCTCATTCATGAAAAGTCTTAGCTTAGGAATCATAATTCATGCATGGATTCATAGAGATTTCACATAATTCATCACTTCATAATTCAACCCACCAATCAAAGTATAGATTTCGAAATTTGGGGGAATAGCATGGGTTCATCCAATTTCAACATTAAATCATATAAATCACGCTAATTCATGCACTAAATTACTTTATCACGCTAATTCGTGCACTAGGAATCATAAAATCAATAATTGGAAATTATCATTGAAGAACCCATAAGAATTTATCAAAACCCTAACTTAATTTGGGGAATTGATCCTTTAAAATTGAAGAAGACTAGGGACCCATTGGAGGAAAGGGCTCCAATGGTGAATTCTAACATACCTCCACAGAGCCCACAATAAATTGCTAAGAATTGATGACCTTCAATGGAGTATCCTAGCCCTTCTTCTTCCTTGAGGATTGAGAGAACCTTTCTAGAGAGAGAAATATTTGAGAGAGGGGAATTTGGGAATGATTTAGAATTAGTAAAATTAGGCTTAGGAAGCTTATATAGGGTCTGGGTTAAGGGCATAACCGACTTGGATTAGGAGTTAAACATTTAGGGAAAAGACCAAAAAGTCCTTAAATAATAACTGTCGGGGTCCATTGACGGTCGGAACCTACGGTCCATAAGTCCATCTACGGACCATCAATGGTCAACCGTTGTTGGGTTCAGACACTGTCAACTTGGACCCTGCAACGACGGGCCCCATGTACGGCTCGTAGGTCAAACGACGGATCGTACATGTCAACCGTAGATCAGGACTTACAGCGTAAGAATTTGACTAAGTCTGGAGGGGACCCACGGACCTACTTACGACTTGTTCATTGGACGACGCGCCATCCTGGCAGGCCGTCGTTAGGGTTCTGAAACTTGACATTTTGATAACTTAGGCTGGCCATTTACGGTTTCCACCTATGGGTCGTAAGTCAACCGACGAACAATAGGTGGCTTCCGTCGTTATTGGTAGTAACCAAGAAAATTCAAAAAAAATTTACCCTCGAATCTGGGGTATTACACCTTGGTTTTAAAGGAAAATACCCTAGGACCTTGGCTTGAATTTTTTTAGCTTTATTTTTTGTCACGACCCAATTTTTCGAGTCATGATGGCGCCTACCAACCCACCAGTAGGTCAGCCAAGACCCTATCTCGGAACTTAACAGTAAAAGGACTGAGGGTGGAAACTAACCTCAAGCGAAAACATAAATAAAGGAACACATAAGAGAAGGCGGAAAAGAACCCAAAACTATATATACTAAGACACCTCCCAGAACCTGGAAGTTACATGTACAGAACTACTAACAAGAGTACAAGTCCCAAAAGTGAACCACAAAAACAAGATTGTCTCAAAACAAAAGACAAGCAAAAATATAAATATAGAAGGAGATAGGTAATCCCAGAACACCATGTGCTCACCCTCGTCTCCTGAACAGACAGCTGCAGGCTCGAACTCAACGCTAATGACTGGTGCTCGGACCTGCATCACGAAAATAGATGCAAAGTGTAGCATGAGTACAATTAACAGGTACCTAGTAGGCATCATAGGCCGACTCAACAAGAAAGGTAAAAGAAGGCAGACAAGATAGAATCAAACACAAACAGAGGTCAACAGAACGAGAATAAAATAACGGGAAGTAAGACTAAGAACAACAGAACTAACCCCGATCGGGCCCCCCATAAGACCCAGAGGGAGTACACACAAGCACAGACAAACAAAGACCCGAATGGACCCCATAAGCCCGACAGGTACACTGAAAGCTAATTCTATGAGGACTGAGGAAGAACCAACTGCGAACCAGAATCACCGAGTCAACTCAACTGAACAATCAAACCATCTACAAACTAGATGACAAATCCAAATCTCAAACCATCTCACCTAACCTGCTAGCCACCTCGGGGCCCTGTAACCTGATATCCAACATATCCAACTGTCAAATAGGCTATCACTCCGGGGGCCCTGCCCAGGGCCCAGCCCATGCCAGACGAGTGAGCCATCTAACACTTCGGGGGGCCTGTCCTAGCCAGACGAGTGTGTGGGCTATGTCTACTCCGCAAAGGACCTCAAATAACCTATATACAATCGCCGTGCCAGCTAATCACTCCGGGGGCCCTGTCCTGGGGCCAGCCTCTACCAGCCAAGTGACTTAGCTATCACTCCCGGGGGCACTGTCCCTACCAGTCAGAGTGTGCGGGTCATATCAATTTCGTAAAAGATCTCAGTTCTAAGCTCTCGTGGATCGCCGTCCACTCTCAATCAACACGCACCGCTAAGTAATCCTAGGCCACCACAGGCCGATATCCGTTCCCGATAAATCTCAACGAAAACACGGCCTCGAGCATCCCCAACAAGGAGAAGCTACACCTCCGATAACGCATCGGCATAGCATTAAGGGGAAGAGAAAACAACAGGATCGCATCAACGAAACTAAAACACAGCCCAAACGAATGACCAGGCAACCTAACCTATAGTGGCAGCAAGTCATGTATAGGAACGCTCTAAATGACAGGAAGAAGGCACAAAGACACAAATGACCTGAAGGGTCATTACAACATCCACTACTAAAAGAACTTTCGTCCACGAAAGTAAGAGTCAAGAAATACCTGAGGGCTCAAATAAGATGAGGGACTGCTCCCGCATCTCCTGCTCGGTCTCCCAGGTAGCCTCCTCAACTGGACGATGCCTCCAATGGACCTTAACTACATGAATGGCTCTCAACCTCAGCTGTCTCACATCTCTGGCTAAAATAGTAACTGGCTCCTCAATATAGGTCTGGTGATCATCCAACTCAATGTCATCATACTAGTGCACATTAGACTCATCTAGAACATATCGGTGCAGCATCGAAACATGGAAGACTAGATGAATAGCTGAGAATGTTGGAGGTAAAGCTAACTCATAGGCCACCTCACCAACTGCCCTCAAAATCTCAACGGCCCAATATACCTGGGGCTAAGCTTGCCCCGCCTCCCAAATCCCATCGCGCCCTTCATGGGCGATACTCGGAGGAATACTCTATCACCCACGACAAATCTCAATGGTTGACACTTGCGGTCTGCATAACTCTGTTGTCTACTCTGAGCTGTCCTGAGCCTATCTTGAATCAACCTCACATGCTCCAAAGACTCTTGAAACAAGTCCGTGTCAGGCGGCCTGGGCTCCGTAGACTCAAACCAACCAACCAGAGTGCCACAACGTCTACCATATAAGGCCTCAAACGGGGCCATCTGGATGCTGGAATGGTAACTGTTGTTGTACGCAAACTCCACTAGGGGCAAGAACTGGTCCCACTGACCTCCAAAATCCATAACACAGGCCCGCAGCATATCCTCAAGAACCTGAATGGTATGCTTCGACTGGCCATCTGTCTGCGGGTGAAATGTTATGCTAAGATCGACATGAGTGACCAACTCCTCCTGAAATACTCTCCAAAAGCTAGAAGTAAATTGTGAACCCCGATTTGAAATGATAGAAACAGGCACACCATGAAGACGGACTACCTCTAGAATGTAGATATGGGCTAACCTCTCAGCACTAAAAGAAGAATGAACTGAAAGGAAGTGTGCTGACTTGGTCAATCGATCCACGATGACCCAAATGCTATCAACACCTCTAGAAGTCCGCAGCAACCCCACAACGAAGTCCATGGTGACACGCTCCCACTTCCACTCAGGAATGGGTAATCTCTGCAACTCTCCACCAGGCCTCAAATGCTCGGCCTTCACCTGCTGGCAACACAACCAACGGGACACATCGTCTGAGATGTCCCTCCTCATACCTCTCCACTAGTAATGCTGCCTCAAATTGTGATACATCTTAGTTGTGCCCGGATGGATAGAATACCTGGAATCATGGGCCTCACTCAGGATCAACTGGATTAAATCACCAACCCTCGAAACACACAAATGGCTAGCAAACCTCAGAACTCCATCTGAATCTAGGGTAGCCTGCCTGGCATCACCTGCCAAAACTCTTCCTCTGAGTGCCACAAACCCCTCATCCTCGAACAGACGGCTACAGACCTGATCAAGCAGAGATGACAGAACCCCCACATAAGCTAACACCTAGCTGGAATTTAAAACATCAAGTCTGATCATCTGGTTGGCCAAGGACTGAATTTCAAAAGCCAAGGGTCACTCCAAAACAAAAAAGAAGGCGACTACCCATACTCCCTGTCCTCCGACTCAAGGCGTCCGCTACTACATTCGCCTTGCCTAGGTGGTAGAGAATAGAGAGATCATAGTCCTTCAGGAGCTCGATCCAACGGCGCCGCCTCGAATTAAGATCCCTCTGGCTCATAATGTACTGAAGGCCCCGGTGCTCGGTATATATCTCGTAATGAACTCCGTATAGGTAATGCCACCAGATCTTAAGCACGAAAACTATCGCCGCCAACTCCAAGTCATAAGTGGGGTAATTGCGCTAATGCAGCTTAAGCTGCCTCGACGCATAAGCAATAGCCCGGCCTTGCTGCATCAGAACACAACCCAAACCAACGCCGGATGCGTCATAATAAACCGTGAAGACCTCACCCTTAACTGGAAGAGTCAATATAGGAGCGGTGGTAAGAAACTCCTTAAGCCTCAGAAAGCTCCTCTCACACTCCTCCGACCACATAAAGGGAACCTCCTTGCGAGTCAACCGAGTCAGAGGTGTTGCTATAGTAGAGAAACCCTCAACAAAATGTCTGTAGTACCCTGCCAATCTGACGAAGCTCCGAACCTCAAGCACAGAAGTGGGCCTAGCCCAATCACGGATAACCTCAATCTTCGTCGAATCCACTATAATGTCATCCTTGGACACCACATGCCCCAAGAATGCTACAGACTCAAGCCAGCACTCTCACTTTGAGAACTTGGCATAAAGTCGAAGGTCTCTCAAAGTCTGGAGCACTATTCTCAAATGCTGCTCATGCTCACTATGGCTCCACGAGTATACCAAGATGTCATCAATGAAGAATATGACGAAGGAGTCCAGATAGGGTCTGAATACGCGATTCATCAAGTCCATGAAAGTGGCAGGGGCATTAGTCAACCCAAAAGAAGTCACTAGGAACTCATAATGGCCATAACGAGTCCTAAATGTTGTCTTAGGGATGTCCGCTGCTCTAACCCTCTGTTGATGGTAGCCAGATCTCAAGTCAATCTTAGAAAACACTGCGGCACCCTGAAGCTGGTCGAACAGATCATCAATACGAGACATGGGGTAACGATTCCTCACCGTCACCTTATTCAACTTCTTGTAGTCAATACACATCTGCATGGTACTATCCTTCTTCTTCACAAACAGAACTTGGGCACCCCAAAGGCGATATGCTAGGCCAGATGAACCCCTTACCTAGGAGGTCCAGAAGCTGAACACTGAGCTCCTTGAGCTCTACAGGGGCCAAATGATATGGTGGAATAGAAATAGGACAAGTACCCGGCTCCAAATCAATGGCAAAATTAATATCTCGCTCTGGGGGTAGGACATGAAGGTCAGCAGGAAACACATCAGTAAACTCTCAGACTATAGGCACTAACTCCACCGTAGGGCTCTCCCTACTAACATCTCTAACATATGCCAAACATCCACCAGCCACTAGCCTCCGAGCCTGAACATAAAAAATGACCCCAACCGACATGCGACTACTACCACCGGCAGAATACCAGACATGGCTAAAGTAACAGTCTTGGCATAACAATCCAAGATAACCCGGTGAGGGGATAGTTAATCCATGCCCAGAATCACATCAAAATCCACCATACAAAGCACAATAAGATCAACTAGAGTGTCCTGCCCCCGAATAGTCACCACACACGATCTACAAACTCGATCCACTACTAAAGAATCTCCTACTAGGGTTGAAACACGCAAAGGTATAGATAAGGGCTCAGGACTTACTCCCAATCAAGGCACACAATAAACAGACACATATGAATAAGTGGAACCAAGATCAAATAAGGCTTAAGCGGACTGATGGAATAAAAGAACCGTACATGTTATCGCATCATCAGACGCCTCGGCCTTTGCTCTGGCTGGAGCTGCATAGAAATGGCCCTGGGCACCTCTACCACGAGCATCCACCATGCCACCTGTCCTGCCTCCCCGAGGACCTCCCCGGGCACCCTGATGCTTACCTCCTCCTCTAGCTGGAGGTGCTACTGTTGAAATCGGTCTCGCCGCCTTAGGAGCTTGTAAAGCTGATCTGGAGACCGAGCAATCCCTAGCCCAATGGCCAAGCTCTCCACAAGTGAAGCACCCCTGAGAAGACCTACACTGAACTAGAGACCGGACCCCCTGGCCTAAGAAACCTGCCTGGAAACTACCTCGGCCCTGGCTCAGACCGGCACTATACCCATTCTGATGGTGTTGGTCACCTTCAGATGTCTACAACGTTGCCAGGAATGGGAGACTAGACTGGCCTAGCTGGAACCTCTACTGAACTCGCTCTTCGGTAACCCTAGGCATAGGACGGGACCCACGATAGCTATCATCCTACCTGGCCCTCTTACCCTTGCCCCCTTGGGCCTCGCGACGGAGCTGCTCAATAGTGCGGGCATAGTCCACAACATCCAAAAAAGAATGGCCCGCTGATAACATGGACTGCGACTCAATACGCAGTGGCAACCTCAAACCTCTAGCAAAGCATCAAACCCTCTTCTCCTCTGTAGGCAGAATCACGGTGGCATGATGAGACAACTCATGAAATCTTGCCTCATACTCGAATATCGTCATGGAGCCCTGCTCTAACCTCGAGAACTCATCACGGAGGCAATTCCTGACGCTCCATGGGATAAATTTGGCAAGAAAAACATCTAAAACCTCCATCCACGATACTGGTGGTGACCTAGCTAGCCTGGTCTCGATGAAGGAACACCACCAATATCTGGCTGATCAGTCTAGCTGGAACGCGGTGATGTCGACTCCTCTGGACTCCACTAACCCCAAAGCCTGTAATCTCTCTCGACAGGTCATAATAAACTCGTAGGCATCCTCCCTAATAGCCCCAGAAAACCTCGACGGCGATAGCCTGAGAAAGAACTCGAGCATCTTCTGCTCTCGAAGTGGCATAACCCTATCCAAAGGGTCCAGTTGAACCGCAGTCGGTGCTAGCGACTGATGAACCTCTAGAGCTGCTATCGCAGGCTGGCCATGCTGACGCATCTCTGGAACCACAAGGGCAGACTAGCCCTGCGGTGCTGGAATCAGCTCTAAAACTGGTGCTGGGGCCGGCTGCTGCTGCTGCATACCCCCGATAGCAGCTAAAATCTGGACAAGCATGCCCTGAAGGTCAGGGGCGGCAACTGGTGCGGGCGGTGGCTGGGCTCGTCTCGGCCCCACCGATTGAGAAAGAATCTTCTCTCTACGAGGCTCTACCTCCGGATCCAGCTTCGAAGTCCTCGCTCTATCGTGGCCTGATGCCGCAGCACCACCTCGACCTCGGGGTCGACCTCTACTGCGCATACGAGTCATCCCTGCGACAGAGTTAAACAAGTGAGTATTCATGAAACCAATTGGACAACGATGCACGAATAGGAAACAAAATAAGAAAACCTCCTAGGGACATCTTGTAGCCTCTCGAAGATAATTCACGAACATCTCCATGCCGATCCGCAGGACTCTACTAGATATTAGCTCTTTACAAGTGAGACCAACGAACCTGGGGCCCTAATACCAACTTGTCACGACCCAATTTCTCTAGTCATGATGGCGCCTACTAACCCACCAGTAGGCCAACCAAGACCCTATCCCGGAACTTAACAGTAATGGGACTGAGGGTGAAAACTAACCTCAACTAAGTGGATACATAAATAAAGGAACACATCAGAGAAGGTGGAAACGAACCCAAAACTATATATAAGAAGACACCTCCCAGAACCTGGAAGTCACATGTACAGAACTACTAATAAGAGCACAAGTCCCAAAAGTGGACCACAGAAACAAGACTGTCTCAAAACAAAAGACAAGCAAAATTATAAATATAGAAAGAGATACGTAATCTCAGAACGCCATGTTCTCACCCTCGTCTCCTGAACAGACGGCTGCAGGCTCGAACTCAATACTGATGACTGGTGCTCGGACCTGTATCACAAAAACAGATGCAGAGTGTAGCATGAGTAACAAACAACAGGTACCCAGTAGGCATCATAAGTCGACTGAGCAAGAAAGGTAAGAGCAGACAGACAAGATAGAATCAAACATAAACAGAGGTCAATAGAATAGGAATAGAATAACGGGAAGTAAGACTAAGAACAACAGAACTAACCCCGATCGGGGGCCCCGTAAGACCCAGAGGGAGTACACACAAGCATAGACAAATAAAGACCCGAACGGATCCCCATAAGCTCGACAGGTACACTGAAGGCTAATTCTACGAGAACTGAGGAAGAACCAATTGCGAACTAGAATCACCGAGTCAACTCAACCGATCTCCAAACCAAATGACAAATCCAAATCTCAACTCATCTCACCTAACCTGCTAGCCACCTCGGGGTCCTGTAACCTGATATCCAACTGCCCAATAGGCTATCACTCCAGGGGCCTTGTCCCAGTCAGACGAGTGTGTGGGCTATGTCTACTCCGTAGAGGACCTCAAATAACCTATATCCAATCGCCCTGCCAACTAATCACTTTGGGGGCCCTTCCCTGGGCCCAGCCCATGCCAACCAAGTGAGTTAGCTATCACTCTCGGGGGCCCTGTCCCTACTAGTCAGAGTGTGCGAGTCATATCAACTCCGTAGAGGATCTCAATTCTAAGCTACTGTGGATCGTCGTCCACTCTCAATCAACATACACCACGCGAAACAATCCCAGTCTACTGCAGGCCGATATCCGTTCCCAATAATCTCAATGAAAACACGGCCTCGAGCATCCTCGACAAGGAGAGGCTACACCTCCGATAACGCATCGGCATTGCAGAAAGGGGAAGAGAAAATAGCATGATCGCATCAATGAAACTAAAACACAGCCCAAACTATCATACCAAAGTCTACTACTCCAGTCTACAAGGACCTAGTCCATCCGAATCGGCGTCAGATACATACCAAAGTCAGCAGGTACATAGGACTAAGGCAATACTATCCTAACCTATTCTAAGTCTGAACAACACAAGCAACCAACATAATGAAAGAAAATAACCCGAACCCACGCATGCAACAACAGATAACTACCCAACAGATAACCCACAACAAATCATCAACACCCAAGATCAACAACCCATATTATAACATGATACTAGCCCCGAACAGTCCAAAAATCAACTCTAAAACGAAGAAATCGATTAAGAAGAACAGAAATACTAGCTACCCACCCTAGATTCACACAAATCGGTAAGCATTTACGCATTCAAGCGCAATCTAGGAAGAAGGGAAGTCGTAACCTACCAGAACACCGACCACGCGCGCTCCAAGTCACTCTGCTAGAGCTTTTCCCTTCCGAACTGCCTCAGACTGTTGCCACACTGTCAAAAATAGAGTCACGGCGTCAATACGATCATTTAGACACTAAAATCATCAAAATCGGAGACAAACCAATTTCGGAGTCAAAATCGAGAAATATGGGACCCACTTCGAATTTTCCAGAATTGACTTCGTGAAGAGGTCACAAATTCTTCCCCAAACTTGTATTCCAAAATAGAACACCCATCGAGGCTCGGATCAACTCCAAACAACCAACAACAAGAAATGCAAAACTTTACAAATATAGGCCTAAGATAGCAACTTACGCCTCGAATTCATGGATATCGAGGTACACCCAACACAAACAGACCACTAACCCATGAAGCCAATGAGAATCTGAACGTCTGGGACTTCGAATCACAGAAAATCGATAAAAGAGGAGGGAGATATGAATTTTGGAACTTCCATCCCAAATGAGCTCGACCTCAACTTATATAACCACTACACCCCGCTGACCTCCACGAACGCGGCCCTAGGCCCGTGAAAGCGGAGGAATAATAACCAATTCTCCGTGAACACGGTCCCAACCCCGCGAACGTGGAGGGATGACAAGCAGAGCTCCGCGAACGCGGCCCCAAGCCCGCGAACGCGGAGAAGAAGGTCACCCAGCCTCACTGACCTCTGCGAACGCGGAGCAACTCACGCGAATGTGGAGAACATAGCCTCAAACCTCCACGAACGCGGAACCTATCCCATGAACGCGGAGAAGAAATATGTCTGTAGATTTTAGTTGTGCACCAACTGAGTTTTGGACAATTCCAAAACTCTGACGGGGTACTCGGGATTCGTTCAAAACCCCATGCATGCAAACGAGATATGCTACCCCATCAAATTCAACGTTCTGGACTCAATGGCTTAGTCAAAATTTTTATATGAGATCGTTTTGATGAAAAGTGGGTCCCACACCCAATGGGTCATTTTAGCAAATTTCTATCGGAGGCCTCGGAATTTTATCAGAAGTTCTCGAAGAGTCATTCTAGACCAAACTCAGCATTTCGGAACTAATTGTGCTGACAGAATTCCCATCCGAGTGCGTTTACCAAGAATGTTGACCAAAGTTAACTTTAAGCCAAATTCCAAAGGCTAAAGAGCTAACTGGCCCCAAAATCACACCGAAAGCCTCGGGACTCGGGCCAACCATGCTTCTAGCCCAAGTTTGCTACTCCGGAGCTAATGAAATCGTCAGAATTCCCCTATGAGGTCATTTACCTGAAGTTATGACCGAAATCAACTTTTCAAGATCCAAGAGCTCCAAAATAGAAAAACAGGCACAATAACCAAACGAATGACTAGACAACCAAACCTACAGTGCCAGCAAGTCATAAATGACTTGGGGTCGCTACAGGAATGCTCTAAACGACAAGAAGAAGGCACAAACACACAAATGACCTGAAGGGTCATTACATTTTTCCATCTAGAAGCCCCACAAATTTTACATTCATTGACATCCTTAGTGGAAAACTCTTTACTAAAAAGCATGCAATCGTTTGGACAAGCATGGATCTTTTCATAGTTTAATCCCAGACCTTCAACTATCTTTTTGGTCTCATAAAAAAAAGAGGTAATTTTTCCCCTTCAGGCAGCACATCCTTCGATATTCCAAGCAAAGAATCAAAAGATTCATTTGACCATTTGAACATGCATTTTGTACGATATATATGTAGCAAAAAGGACAATTTGCTAAATTTCTTACATTTAGGATATCGTTCTTCATTTGCCTCCTTCATGAGCCGTTCAAACTTATCTATCTCTGGATGAGATTGATTTCCAGATGGATGAGTAGTATTTGGCTGTAGGTTTGGATCCATTTTGCCCCTTTCATTAGCATCACTATACATGAACTGTGTATCACCTCCAAAAGCATCATGTATCATTCCTTGCATATCATCACTCCTTAAATTTGACTGGATGCAATTAGATACTTGAGAATTGTTGATCTATTTAGAGACTCCTCGTGACAAAATCAAGTATCATATGATAAAAAAATGCCATTAACCACAAGATGGTCAAATGTTGTGGCCCGATTTACTTGATGGAAAAGCACACATTTTGTACAAGGACATGCAATTTTGTCTCCATCTTGTTTTTAAGAAAAGGCATGATTTAAAAGTCATTTACTCCATCCAAGTATTCTTTACTAACTCTGTCACAATACATCCACTTTTTATTTTTAGGACCCTCCATAAAGTTCAAGATATTCTTTTTTTTCAGCAATCACTATAAAAACTAAAGATGCATTAGTAAAAATGGTGAAATTAATTAATCAGTATGTAATTCCATAACTCAAAGATATCATTTTATCAATTCAAACTACCAAACAAAGATCTGATTCCAATTATATAAATATATTGAATTATCTCAAAACAGATGAAAAAGTTAGAACGCTTTATTAAACATTTCCTTTCAAAGACACACACAACTGCAAGATTGTATAAGTAAAAGAAGCATAATTTAAACAAAGAACAATATTTAAAAATTTAACTGTTAATTCTTCAAGCAGTAATATATTTTATATCTCAAGAAAAATAAAATGCACATGACAAAACAAATGTTCTATTGGAAACAAGTTATGATAATGTTAGCACAAAAGCTTCATGGACTACTACGAAGATTTTGGAGGCCAAAGACTACTCTACTGCTGCTAGATTTACTTATAAGGAAGTGATGCATACTGGGAACTTCTCTATCTGGGAGAGGGGGCGAACAACAATAACTTTTCTACCTAGCTGCGAGCAATTTATAGAACAAGCAGAAAATCTTTTAAAGGCAAGAAACTGGGGTCATGTGCATTAATCTTGAAAGAACATTTATTTCTTTTTCGATATCAATGCCAACTTTTATGGCCTTACTTTGACAGATATTGTTGTAAACAAACAATAGTAGGCAGTTTCCTCAACATGTCTTTGTACATAAAATTTGTGTACATTCAAAATTTTACATAAAGTAGGTTTCCATGACCTGTGGGATGATTGCATATGGGTAAGGAAGGTAACCTAATAACTTTCCATTCATTTGGACTGTATATCAAATGTAAATTGGTGAAAGAAAGCAAAAATGGGAGGACAAACTTTCCACATCCAGGCTTTCCTAGAAAAGAAGAAATGCAAACAACTTGTTCGGTAGGTCCAACTATTGAGAGTTTGTCTTCATTGTAGTCTCTTGCATAATAATAAAATCTAATGATCCATGAGTGTGTAATTACATGAGAATGAGAGGAATCCATCCAAAGGTTACATGGCGGAAACTTGTATGTAACGATCTTGAATGCCCTAACTAGTTACTTATACTGAGTTTACATATACACTTAAGGGTTACATAGACGACTAAAATTGGGTGTACAAACTGGCCCTGGTTGTAAGTTAAGTAGCAGGAACCTGATACAATTGAGCACCTTTTCTTTAAGTGTCTATTTACTGAATCGTTTGGTCTAGACAGTTAAGATGGCTAAGGGAGTGTCAAATGTCTATTGGCTGGTCTGTTGAGGTTAGCAGGGTCTACTCAAAATGATTGAAGTAGCTCTAGTAAAGCTGAAATCTTTAGAATGTTACAAGGGGATTGTATCTACCACATAAGTTAGAGAGGAACTAACCAATATTTCAAGGCAAAGCTTGCACAATTGAGAATATTCTAAGAGTGGTTCCTGAAGTTATTCATGTTGAAGGAGAAATTACAGAAACTAAATCTGATTTTGTATCTTCAATTTAAAGATTTTAGCTTTTGACAGTTTAGGTATACAGAGCTTCTGATTTCTCTAAATAATGTTAGCTTGACGATAAAAATAGAATAATGTTAGCTTGACGATGAAATAACTTTATTCTCTTTAAGCTATTCATGTTGAAGGAGAAATTACAGAAACTAAATCTCATTTTGTATCTTCAATTCACAGATTTTAGCTTTTGACAGTTTTGGTATACAGAGCTTCTGATTTCTCTGAATAATGTTAGCTTGACGATGAAAATTGAATAATGTTAGCTTGATGATGAAATAACTTTATTCAACTCAAAATTTAAGTGAACAAGCTGATTGATAATAACTCTGTTCTAGAGTAGCACAACATAACTGAAATGGTATTTACTCACTCAACAAGATCGTTTTATTCAAATTACTACCAGAACTTTTTAAAACACCTAAAAACTACATAACAGAACTTTCTCAAGAGCAGTGTTTTTCAGAGAGAAAAATGAAAAAAGTGATAAGGGATTTGCTTGACCGAAGCGAGAAGCATGATACAGAAGAGCACATGATTATAACTGGCAGAAATTAATTGGTGTTATAGTTGTATATGTTTATAGTTTCTTCCATGGTTAATATCAAAACACACAAAAAAAAAGTAAACCAATAACTTCAAAAAGTAAGTAAGCTAAGTTACATGTTTCTTATATCAAAACTATAGAACATGTAGTGATTTTAAAACAAACCAAAAAGAGTTAACCTGCTTTCTGCAAGTCATTTGTGATAAAACCTATAAAATGCATTTCAACAACCATAAACCAATCTGAGGAATTCATGAGTAAATGAATATAAAGGAAAATGATAAACCTAAGTGAAAATAGCAAAACATCAGTTTTGGATTAGCACAACATCCCCAAAATGGTATTTACTCACTCAACTTGACGGTTTAGTTCAAATTAATACCAAAACTTGTCAAACACCTAACAACTACAACACAAAACTTCCTCAAGAATAGTACTTTGGAGAGCAAGAAACAAGAAAAAATGATATAGAACAATGAAAATAGAGACAGATTGTGAAAATATTATAAAACAAAAGGAAAATTTCAGAATATGAAAAAAATAGAGAATAACAGAGAAATTAGTGCAACATGCTAGCTTAGCTTCTCGCTTTAAGTGACAAAATGCTCGCTTTTAAGAACACTGTTCAAGAGTTAGCCAAAACCTGTTGTAGCTTCGCTTATGAAAAAAGCAGAGCATAACAGAGAAATTAGTGCTACATGTTAGCTTAGCTTCTCGCTTTAAGTGACAAAACACTCGCTTTTAAGAACACTGCTCAAGACTTGACAAAACACTCGCTTTACTCACTCAACTTGATGGTTTAGTTCAAATTAATACCAAAACTTGTCAAACAGCTAACAACTACAACACAAAACTTCCTCAAGAATAGTACTTTGGAGAGCGAGAAACAGGAAAAAAGTGATATAGAACAGTGAAAATAGAGACAGATTGTGAAAACATTATAAAACAAAAGGAAAATTTCAGAATATGAAAAAAATAGAGAATAACAGAGAAATTAGTGCAACATGTTAGCTTAGCTTCTCGCTTTAAGTGACAAAATGCTCGCTTTTAAGAACACTGCTCAAGAGTTAGCCAAAACTTGTTATAGCTTAGTTTATGAAAAAAGCAGAGCATAACAGAGAAATTAGTGCTACATGTTAGCTTAGCTTCTCGCTTTAAGTGACAAAACACTCGCTTTTAAGAACACTGCTCAAGAGTTAGCCAAGACTTGTTATAGCAACTGGATAGAAGTGTAGCTAAACAAGTAACTATCAGAAATACCGATAACATAATATTATCAACTCAAGTAAAAACATAGATATTCATCTGATACAATCGAAAAACATTCGAACAATCACAAATAGTTGAATATATTAACATCAACCTTAGAAATAGAGTAATCAATTCAATCAATTGCCCATCAAATTAATAGCACACAGAAATCAAACAGCACACGTAGCGAACACAGAAAAAGACACTTAATTTACAAAATCACAAAGTGCCCTAACTATTTGAGTACCTGAAAGTAGGATTTTTTCCGTCGAAAAGTAAAGGACAAGATGAATGTTGTAAAACCTACTAGAAAACGTCAAATAAGAAAAAGAATTAAGAAACCTTCAAACTTCAAACAATTTGAAAAATCAACTCCTGTTCAATTAGTTAACAGACTTGATCGAAAAATATAACCCACTAGTGCAAAATCTTAGCAGTCTCTGTGTGATGAAGGGTCGTTTCAGTAAGACCATGAATTTGAAATTGAATGGAGTTGAAACCCTAGATTACCTGTGAAGATGGAGAATTTGATGGCTTACCCGAATCCTTTGCTTTGAGCAGATGAGTGGAGGTGATAGAGAGCGGAGAACTATCGAGGAAGAAGGAATAGGGTTTTATTTTTTTATTTTTCTTATTAACGATTGGAGGGAATATCTAATTCCAGTAGAAAAATTGGAGGGAAAACTAAAATGAATGAAAGTTGCGTTAATTACTACCTTTTACTGGCTAATTATTTTTATTGTCACAAAAAAATATCTTTTACTGGCTAATTATTTTTATTGTCACTAAAAAAATACCTTTTACTGGCTATTGTTCATATGCCACTAATATTTCAGCTTACAGAATTAATTAGCGGCAAGTCATTAATTGCCGCTAAACAATTGCCGCCAAAACCCCATTTTGTAGTAGTGAGCCTGCACTTTTTCTATATCCCAGAAGCCACTAGGCTACTACACTTTGTTGTTTTAAGGGTGTTCAAAATATGTTATTTAACTATTTAGTGTATCATTTTACTTATATATACAGTACAATTTTCCTACAAAGGGTGTCTACTTGGACACCCTGAGTATGCTGTAGCTCTGTCTCTAATTTAGTAAGTAATCAAGTAATATGGGACAAATGTTTGAGAAAAAACTCAAAATTGAGTAATTTCCCTAGATAGTCACCCATGTTTGAAAAATTACCTAATAATATCATTTATGTTTGTTTTAGGACTACAATATCACCCAACTTTGCATATTTTCCTCAAAATATACTTCACACAAAAAAACATCCTTCTCTCTACTAATGGATGCCATGTCACATTGTTCTTTTTTATTAATAAAATAAAATTAAAATTTTTAAAACAACTCATATGTTATATTCGGTAAAAAAAAAAAAAATACCTAACGCAAAGTGAACATTTTTAAACAACCCATATTTATTTTCTGTTATTACAGTTAACATTAATTATTTATTCTAAATCATTTTCAAATCATTCATTCTTTAAGTTCTTAAAGAATGTGCAAGTTGAACATTAAAAACAAGTAAAAGTGAACGAAAAAAGAAAAAAAATAACGTTAGAGAACAATTTTCGTGTGCTCGTAAAAAAATCAAGAGTATTATATCAACTAACTCATTTTATGGACTTTTTTTTTCTTGCAACTATTCCCTTTGTCCATTTTTATTTCTTCATTACATTATAAATAATTATTCATTTTCTACTTATTTACTTTAGAAAATCAAGAGATAATTTATCACTTAATTTCTAATTCGCTTTTATTATTAATTATAGTCATTTGTCAATGCATTTTTCAAAATATTAAATTTATTATATTCAGAGATTGATATAGTAAAATTATTTTTATTATTTTTTAAGAGATGTATCAAATTAATACTGAACAAGTAAAGATGTAAAGATGAACGGAAGGAGTAAAAACTAAATTTCCCCTATAGAGAGATTCTAGAACTAAAGTAATTATAATAAGTGCAGTTTTTTAAAAAAAAAAATATATTATTAAAAAAAAGAATAATATGACATAACATTCCATTAAGAGTGTGCACTTTGCATATTCTTTAAGAAATTAAAGAATGAATGATTTGAGAAATAATTTAGAATAAATAATTAATGTTAAATGTAATAATAGAAAAAAAAATGTCTATCTCTTAATATGCTAAAGTAAACAACTAAAAATGATAAATAATTTAGAATTTTTTTTTACTGAATATAACATATGAGTTATTTTAATAAGTTAGTTTTTTAATAAAAAAATGAATAACGTGACATGACATCCCATTAGGAGAGAGAAAAATATATTTTTTTGTCAAGTATATTTTGAAGAAAATATGTAAAGTTGGGTGAGATTGTAGTCCTAAAACAAACATAAGTGATATTACTAGGTAATTTCCCAAACATGGTTGACTATTGTCCCTTATCTTTGAGCTTCTCAAAGTGATCTTCCTTCTTTCAATATGGAGCACTAATAGTCCTTTATGTTTATAACAGTAGTGCACTTTTGGTCTAATCCAAACTTCTGTCTCTTTAATGTTAGATATATTTTCATTATCTTCAGAAAACAAAGAAAAAACAGAGAGAGATTCTCTTCACCTCTAAGATATTCACCCTCGTTCATCTTCTTTTTCTTCTTTTTGGTGATCGTTGCTCGTTTTGTACGTGCTCAACTTGTACATTCTCCGGGTTATTCAAACACAAAATCATTAGCATTTGGATCAAGATATGAGGCAGACTGATGCTAATATGTTTATGAGAGTTATAGAATTTCCTTGAATGTTAGTTAGATTTTACAACTGTCATTGCCCTTCTGGTTTCATTCTTTAGCTTCAGCAAATGTGACGTACAATTCCCATTATTGAGAAAGTGTAGTGTCATTATGTTTGGGGTAAAACAATTTTAAATAGGTGGACAAATAATGCGACAACACGTTGCAGGGATAATCGGCTGCAACAATCCAGTAAGAAGTATTGAATCACACCTTCGGGTATGTCCGGAATCATAACCAATGGACCTACTATGACCATCTGGATCTGAAATTTTTGATCCGAAATCGAAATCGTAACCGAGCGAGAAAATAATAAGTTAGGTTTGCCAATCCACAAACGCAACAACAGAGTTACGTTCGTGACCCAAGTAGAAGATTACTAGAGGGGCAATACGAAAGTCACTGCCTAAGTTTACTATAAGTATATTCCTTATGTCACAGAGATCGAGTTTAAAGAGTTAACCAATTTATTTGCCGAGTATGAAATTTTATTAGTTTTGAAATAACATTTGCATATTTGAAAACTACATAAAAAAAAAAAACTACATTTAAAAGTAATGATAATTGATAATTCAAATTTTTTAAAATATTATGAAAAAAGTATGTACGATTTTTTTTTTGTGTAATTTTCAAAATTCGAAAGATGCAACATAAAATAAGACAAATAAGTTATAGCTAGAAAATGGAGAATATGACATAAATTTAGACAAAATTACGAATTTATTAACAGATTTTAGACATAGTTTCTTAAGTGACGTGAAATTTAATTCCATAAATTCGTGTTAATAACAGATTTTATGGAATTCCATAAGAATTCCGTAAAATTTGTTAATAAATTCGTGTCTTCCAGATTTGAATTGGAATTCCATAAGAATTTCATTATGGGCGTCGTGCAGTAATTAACGTCCAAAATTACGTGCTGCTTGAGGCCATAGGAATATTTGAAAATTTTCTAATTGAATACACAAATTTATTTTCGGTATTGGACTGTGAAGTAATGCACAATGATTATGTTGATGTGGTATTTTTTTTAAAAATCATTTGTAGTGTTAAATTGTTTTTGAACATCATCAAAATTATAATTGATTCTAAAAATTTTAAATGTTAGGACTTTTAATATAATCATATAAGAAATCATTTAAGAAGTAAATTTTAGTCAATTTTAAAATACAAATATTAAAAATTCCTACATTTTACAAAAAAGTAAAAAAAATTAATAGTTACAATTTTAATTAATTTTAAAGTTCTAATATTAGAATAATAATCAAATCACAATTTTTTTAGAAAAATATATGACAATTTTTTTGGATTTTAAAATTAATTATAGTTATAATTATTAAATGTTTACTTATTTGTAAAATGTAAGAATTTCTATTCACACGTGCCACATAAATTAAAACTGAAAAAACAGTTATTATCATAAATTGATTTATAATGTTGTGTGAATACGGAATACAAATAAATTATTTTTTTCTAAATAGTGATAAGAATGAAGTATATAATCTTTTCAATTTAAGCTTGTGCATCCTTATCTTATATTCATATATTTTTGTTTAATTAAGCGTCACTAATTTATAAGTGATGGTAATAAATCATTTTAGTGTTGTTACTTGTTGGGGGGTGTTGTTTTGCTTATTTCAAACGCATAAAAATAATTTTCCATTATCACGATAAATTACTGGTCTATTCTAAAAATTAAGTTTTAAACACTAAAAAAAAAATGAAGAGGAAAATGAACTATATATCCCACCACCACCTTGTCTTTTAGTATGAAAAACATAGAAGTCTAATTAGATGCCTTGTCTTTTACTTTTGGTATGAAAAACATAGAAGTCTAGTTAGATTAGGAGTAGGTCTTAGAAGTCAATGCTCATAATCAAAGTTGACTAAACAAGGTAGACTTCATTTTAAACAAATTTACCAAAATGAAAATAAATTAATTATAGATAGTAAATCAAATATGGTTAAAAAAAAAAACATAAATCACGTAACTTGCCATGTAAACCACGTTTTACCGAAAATTATGCACACACTTGTTTATTAGTTGAGGTAGTGAGATCTTTGCCTCCAAAATAATACTGCTAGATTCTTTTTTTTTTTTAGAAAACAACGGAAGTTTTGCGCCCGGCACGGCCTAAAAGGGATATGAACAATGACAAATATTGTCAACAACAATCAAAATGTCTCTTCTGGACTCACTCTTCCTTCTTTCAACACAACAACTACTATTACAAGGGTTGCTTCTCGGGGTGGTGGCGGTGGAAGCGGAGGAAATGGATCGCAAGCTTGTGCGGCGTGCAAATATCAAAGGAGAAGGTGTGCGCCGGACTGTCTGTTAGCCCCTTATTTCCCCGTCGAACGACAGAAGGAGTTTTTGAATGCTCATAAGTTTTTCGGTGTTAGTAATATATTGAAGGTAATCAGAACCGTTGCGCCGTTTCAGAGAGATAACGCAATGAAAGCGTTAATTTTTGAGGCTAATATTCGTGCTGGTGATCCTGTTGGAGGATGTTATAGAATAATTCAGAATCTGCAACGGTTAATTAATATTTATGAGACGGAATTGCAATTTACTTATAATGAGATTTTCCGGGTACAAGCTGTGGATATACAAAATAATATCAATACGAAGATTACTAATTATGTTCAAGGAATTAATATTAGTGGCGGATCATCAAAAGGAATTAATAGTGTTGGCGGATTCAACAAATCGTGTATTGGTAATTCATCAAAAGCAGTTAATAATATTGACGGATTTGGTGAGTCATCGAAAGGTATAGGTATTAATAGTATTGGCGGATTCAACAAATCGTATATTGGTGATTCATCAAAAGGAATTAACAGTATTGACAGATTTGGTGAGTCAAGGTTCAACAAATCGTGTATTGGTGATTCATCAAAAGGAATTAATAGTATTATCGGACTTGGTGGGTCATCAAAAGGAATTAGTATTGGATCGTGTAGGGGTGAGTCATTAAATTGTCAAATAATTAAAAGAGAGGTATTTGAGGGTTTCAACCGTGTTGACGAATTTGAAACTAAACTAGCAATTTCAAGTTCGAAAGGCAAACAATCTGCTATTGAACATGAGGATTTCAACCCATATTTTGGAAATAATTGTAAAGGCAAAGGAGTAGCAGCAGAATTAAGGTATGTTAATTAATTATCTCTTGTTTTATAGATAGATTATTTTTACAGTGATTTTGCATTCAGAAAAACACTAACTTCTTACGAAAGAAGTCGAATCAGTTTGTTATTAAAATCTTATTTTGGCATTAGTAACTTTGGCAAATAATTAGGATTTCCCATCTTAAATAAATTGTAACTATTCCCAAATGCTAAGATGGTCTAGGTATCCAAACTGTTTCTAATAGAAACATGCAAGTCCATGGTTTCTAGCTTTGCTTGAAGAATGTTCACTAACCCACCTTCCTTTAGGCTAAGAGTGGTTATATGCTGTACAATATAATACAATACATTACGTTATGTAATGATATCAATAAAAAAGTTAATGACCTTAGAACATGGTAGATTTACAAGTGCTTCAACATACTGTATATGCCTCTCATCATACAATATTTGTCATTGTTGAGAGAAGAAGAACGAGATGGTTATACGACATTCCTAAAGTTTGTGCTTCTCATCATAATTTATTTTAATTTAAACATAATATAAACCATCCCACAAACTAAATTATGTATACATAGGGATGACCAGAGTAGCACGATGCTAAATCCATAATAAAACCCTTTGTTTTTCCTTATAAATAGCAACGTTTTTTTTCTCGTGGGAAAGTGACACTGAAAGAGTGTTAGGAGTAGATTTTATGGGTTAAATGTGTGGGTGTAATATTGGGCTAGTATAATAATTAAACCAGGAGGAAATTTTAAGTAGAATATATATAGAGGCGTCCTACATAGGATGATAAAGAAGGATATAAGTGGAACATAAATTGAATAACAGAGTTGGTGTCTACTTTTGGACCCCGTCTATTTAACTCAAAAATTTAGCAATAACTTTAAAATGTTGTAAATCTAGGCTCACAAAAGAAAACATGTCTCAAGTTTGTACAAATACTGGATTGAAATGCTGGTTTAAACTTTGAAGTTCAACTTCAAGAATTAGAATTGTTTCCCATCCTAAATAAATCTCAATTTGAACTCTGTCTTTGTTATATTTTATATATTGTTAGTCCTAAATCCGGGTTGTTAGTTCATTATAGAGTTTAAGGGAAATTTAAAATACTGCACTGTTTTAATCTCTTTTACCAAACACTTAGTTTTTGTTAATGTGTTATTGAGAATTGTAATGAATTTTTTTGTTGAAATGATTGACTTTGTACTGATGGGAATTTGTTTATATTTTTCCCTTTTGCAGCGATGACAAGGTTGTATCAAAGACGAGAGTTAATTGAGCGTAGATGCTGTTTCTATCTTCACAAACACTTGTATAACCTATCTTTTTGGTTGTTAATTGAGCGTAGATGCTGTTTCTATCTTCACAAACACTTGTATAACCTATCTTTTGGTTGTTAATTGAGCGTAGATGCTGTTTATTATTTTTGCTACAAGGATTTTGTGTTCGATGAGACGAGAGATTTTGTTCAAGACTTGCTTCATATTTTCTATTTTATGTTTAGATGATAGAGTTGTATTGCCGAGAGGTAACAAGCAAGAATTTTGGACTTGGAAATTACAAAAGAGAACAAGTGCATAAAGTAGGGGTGTGCATGCATCCGATTTTTTGGTTTGGTTTTGCACTATACAGTTTGGATTTTTCAATTTTTGGTTTTTAAAAAGTGGATTAATCCGAATCAAAATAAATTTGATTTGGTTTGATTTTTCTCTTTTCGGTTTTGTTATATGGTTATGTCAATAATCAGAAACATAATCAAAGTTATATATATAAGGAGAAGTAATAATATTGAATCTCCTAAATATACTTTCTATTATAAATCACAAGTAAAACATAAAACACAATACTTGAAACTATATCAATTATAGATGCCCTAACATAAAATATAAACTTAATCATAGTGAAAGGCAATAATTAAAAAAGGACAAAAGTGGTTAACTCTAACTTAATTCTAAACACACACACATATATCCAAATTAGAATTCAGTTCAATTAATTTGATTTTTCGATTTAATTCAAATAGTGCACAACTAGTGCACACCCCTAGCTATTACTTTCAAAGTTTATTTTTTCTTGTTGTTGTATTGCCGAAAGGTAACGAGCCAGAATCTTGAACTCGGAAGTTACAAAAGAAAAGAAGTGCATAAAGTACCACTAGCTATTACTTTCAAAGTTCATTCTTCTTGTCATTTTAATACCACCCTTTTGATTTGCAAACTTTACAACTTTTCTTTCTTTATCATGTTTAATTCACATAATTTAATAAGTATAGTTATAATGTTTTTATCAAGTGGTGAATTTATGCACAAAAAATGGAACATGTGAATCAGTGGTCTCATCGTAACATAAGATATTTTATGGAGTTAACGATCAAAAGCAACAACTAAGCTATTTGTAATGACCTCAAGGTCATTTGCTTGTTTTTATGTTTAATTCCCGTTTTGCCCTTTTTGTAGTTTCTATGATGTTTTTTTAGTTGTCGATGGGTGGCACTATTTGTAATGGCCTCAAGGTCATTTGCTTTTTTTTATGTTTAATTTCCGTTTTGCCCTTTTTCGTAGTTTCTATATTATTTTTTTAATTGTCGATGGGTGGCACTTTTCATAAGGTGGTAGGGAGAGGTTTGATATTTTATGGAGTTAAGGATCAAAAGCAATAGTTAAGTTATTTGTAATGACCTCAAGGTCATTTGCTTGTTTTTATGATTAATTCCCGTTTTTTCCTTTTTCGTAGTTTCTACGTTGTTGTTTTAGTTGTTGATGGGTGGCACCCTTCACAGGGTGGTCGGAAGAGCTTTGAGTGAGATTTTTCAATTTTGGAATTTTTATATAGAAATGGTTAATTTCGGTCAATATTCTTGGTAAACAGGTTCAGATGGAATTTTCGTTAGCTTCGTTATCTCCGAAATGTTGAGTTTGGTCAAGTAGGACCTTTGGTTCAGATCTCATTAAGACGGCCTCCGTTGGTCATTTCGTCAATTCCGTTCATGAGTATGAAATGTTGTTTATTGGATGGTATATTTGGTTTGTGCTCATTGGACCCCGATTGAATCTCGAAGGTCCATTCAGGACTTAAAACTTTTAGTTCCAAGAGCTAGTGCAGCAGTCACTGATGCAGCTGGTTCCGTGGAGTAGCATCGCACTGGTGACCTATACTCCATCAGAGCGATGATCGTTAATGATTTTTGTCACGATCTGAGACTATCCCCTAGTGGTAACACGATTCTTAGAATCACAAGTGACTCCAAACTAATCCATGGGTTGGCATAACATTAAGAATGTTGTACAAACGGAATACTGAACGGAAGCTAAAGTTTGATGAATAATACCATAAAAATCCAAATTAAATGTCAAATATCTAAAATTTGTTTTAGATGACGAGTTTCAAGTCTTCCTTTTTTTCTTAAATTGTTAATCAAATATTTTTAATTATAATAGATAACACAAAAAACACTTTATTTGTCAAAGAAATACATTTCTCGTTTTATAAATAAGAAACTAATAAATAAGTTATACCAATAATAAAAATAGTACTCCCTATTTCCCAATTTATGTGACATATTTCGGATTTCAAAATTCAAACAAGTTTATTTTTTACCTTAAATTTTTCATATATCTTTTAAATATTTTGAATTGTCAATTATTGTGACTTATAGTACTTTTTACATAGTTTACAATATATAAATTTCATTTTTAAAAAATTGAAGATTTCATGAGCAAATCCTTGGTTAAACTTAAAT
Organism: Solanum appendiculatum; assembly: GCA_018342035.1. Lineage (NCBI taxonomy): Eukaryota > Viridiplantae > Streptophyta > Magnoliopsida > Solanales > Solanaceae > Solanum > Solanum appendiculatum. The sequence continues at coordinate 94,068 of JAGDQO010002082.1, forward strand.
TGTTTGACTCTCGAAAAATGAAATGTGTTACATAAATTGGGACAGAGGGGGTAGATCACAAGAGACACTAGCTTTAAAGCATTTTTGTGATTTTTTTTTAAACGTGAGATACATAGATGTATGTCATCTCTGGATACATCATTTATTATGTTTCATTATTGTGTATATATATTATTGTTTTATAAAAATATAAAATATTAAATACAGAAAATTAAAATCACATAATATATATATATATATATATATATATATAGTTGTAAACCATAAACAATATACTACAAGAAATATAGACAAAAGATATGAGAAGTAGAATGTAGAGATCATCTTATTCAAATATCTTCAAGTCTCTCATCTGTGTCATGTGTGCCTTACATTGGTGATGAACAACCCTATTTGTAGGTTGAGAAATCACCCCAAAAGTCATCATATTAAGTGTCATAATAAATAGATACATTCTTATCCAAAATGGTTCATAGAACCTAGGGAATACACATACATGAATATAAGTAGTTCATGTATTGAGAATATGGACAATCCACTAATTCAATGAATGAATTTATAACACTCCCCCTTGGATGTTCATAGATAATGTGCATCGTTAAAACCTTACTAGGAAAAACCCGATGGGAAAAAGCCTAGTGAAGGAAAAAGAGTACACACATCTCATAATACGCCTTGAGTGCTGCCTCGTTAAAAACCTTACCAGGAAAGCCCAATTGGGACAAAACCATGATTAAGGAAAAGAGTACAACACGTATTTCACTCCCCCTGATGAAAGCTTTACTTGATATCCCGGAGATGATGCATTTCAATCTCATATCTCAACTTCTCAAATGTTGACATTGGGAACGCCTTAATAAATAATTCTGCAAGATCATCACTTGAAGAGATCCGTTGAACTTATATCTCACCATTTTGTTGAAGATCATATGTGAAGAAGAACTTTGATGAAAAGTACATTGTCCAGTCTCCTTTGTTGTATCATTCCTTCAATCGAGTTATACATGCAGCATTATCTTCATACATGGTGGCTGTAATATCTCTTTACAAAGAAAAATTACACAGTTCCCGACATCTTCATAATCAGCAATCTGTATGTGCACCAATTGCACTAATACATGATATTTTTCAATCATTTTCATGAGATCGAAATTGATCTTTCTTTATGTTAAGCAATCTCACAACCATTGGGGTACTCAATGGAATTACTTTAAGACCTTTTAAATCCTTCAAGGATTTTCATATAACCTTCATCGTCTAGCTAGACATGACAATCATTCATTACACATATTCAATCATTTCATCTATTGCCAGACTGAAATAAGCTTCATTGCATCCACCACAAGAGAGTATATCTCCATTTAATAATGTCAGGATTTTTGTGAAAACCTTTTATGCCCCGAGGCACACACCGTACTTTATATCTTACGGTTATACTTTCGCACAATGATTCATTTGTACCCCACTGATATTATATATTGATCTATGGACTATAAGTCTAAAAACATCACTTTTCTAAGTGAAATATAATATACTTGAATTGTGCATTTCATTTGGCCAATTATTTATCTGTCCACACAATATGACAGACTTTTTTAATTCAAGATCCTCGTCATCATCGGTAGCATTGAGCGCTACTTCATATCAAAGATACCGTCGACGGTCTTTTGACTCGATTCCAATACGACATAACTTATCGAGATCTTTTCATATTCATCATTTCGGGTACCTGAACCTTAGCCAAGGTTTTATGAAGTGTTATGTCATCGTGCTTCTTTAAAGCACTTGCCTCATTATCATGACCATCTTGATCATTTGCTCCTCTCTTACCTCAAGGAATTTTTCATTTGGAATCGATTGGTCTATCATGCTTCAGGCGTACCATAGACTCTATCCTTCAAGGACTTCTCATTGGAGCATTTGCAGCTGAATTATAACATAGGGTCAGCAAATTCATCTAGCAATTAATTTGCATCATTATGCAAATGAATTATCCCTTGAACTTCAAGTTCACATTTATATTTTCTTTTAACGAGGATCTAGATAATTCATAATTCATCTCTCACATAATTTTCAGTTGTCAATCATCTCTCCCTCTAATGTTAGAAACTCTAACATTCATCCCAACTTTATTTGGGGATTCATCTTGATGCGTGTGTTGGAGCAATTAAATTATAACCATACATTCAAAGTTTTAGATGAAAATTATTTGGTTCCTGAACCTGAACCAATTTTGATAGGGGACTTTTGTTGGCTTGATGCATACATGTGTTGCTACATGTTAAACAAATTCATCTCATACCAAATTTTATTTGGGAGTTTTGTTCTCATACCCATGGTTTAGCTATTATTGGAGCAATACAATTTCTGCTAAACCAACCAACATTATCAACATAATTTCATAGTTTGGAACTGTGCTCTTAATTTAACAATTCGAGCAAACAACCTTACAAAAACCAATTTGTAAGTTGACAACAAAGCACATGTGACCATCCCATGGATGTAACTCTCATATAGTTGCAAACGGTCCACATGGCAAGTGAACGGGCCCATATTCACCTTTTTATATGTTCCAAAACCTCAGGGATTACAATCCCAACCTTAGCTGGTATAATGATGCAGTGATCATTTTATCATGAGAACAAGCAACACAAGAGAATTCTTGAAGAATCTTTTATTTCTTCATCATAAAGCCACGTGAATTCTCAATTACTTTTGCATCACATTGGAACCGGAATGGCCAACCTCTCATGCCAATTAATATTTATTTTTCTCAAACCTCCCCTAGAGGTGAGTTGTGGCATATATCCACCCATAATGATTTTATCATATCTTGACTCATTCTCTTTCAGAATGGTTGAGCATTCATGATGCTTATCACACATCACATTCTCTTCAAGAAATGGACTAAACATTTATATGTGCTTCACAAATTTACATTATAAGCACATTGTCATGACTTTAAAATTTTATCAATTTTGCATGACCCACCTCAACATCACCCTGAAAAGTCAAGTGTAGCACCACTTTATCTTCCTTTCTTTTGATGGAGGATTTTTATAAATTCATCAAATTATTAGGTCGCACAATGACCACGGGTCCAATGACCTTTCATACCATATGATGATAAAAACTACCTTCACATTTTGAAGGACTATTTGGAGAACCCACAATGTTCTTCCTTTTATAATTACCACAATGATGACTATTATAATTCTGTCCCTCAACACCCTTATTCATACATTCAATAATTTGTCATCTTTCAGACTTTTTATTCACTTCTACCACATTCATATGATAGAATGGAGCAATTGGGCGGATTTCAAACTTATCATGTACTGCTACCACATTCACATCAGGAAATAGAGCAAATTCAATGGGACGAATTTCATGACTTTTCATCAAAGCCTTAGTCATCATTATATCATCACTATGGTACATTCAGACTCAAACTCAATGTCTTGCCCATATCAGGCGCGTTAGGCCATAATTCTATGGGACTCGAACCCAATCCTTATCATCAAGGTGCATCAAAATTCAAATTGATGTCTTACCCTCAACCAACGGTATAATAGAGCGAAGTACAACATGATTCACCCTTTGAGTCTTTCAAAATATTGAAATAAAATTCATAAAATATCAAGATTATCATAATCAAAACAATACTCAAACTCATGCTACCAAAACTTTATACCTTCTTCCATTCAAGGAATTTTGTGGAGCAGAGAATATTCAACCAGTAGTAGTATATGTCTTTGGTTCCTAGTCAATGTTAGTGACCGAACACTATCATATTCTAAATCATAAAAAGATTCTAGAAAATACATACCTCATTTTATGCATATAATACCTTGATTGCAGTAGTTATCATTTTTCCTTCTTGATTCTCATAACAAGATCAACCAAAACGTGAGCTAAAGAAAAACTCAATCTCAATTGGCTAGAGTCTCGTGCTGATAACGTGTTAGAAAACATAAGCAATATACTACAAATAATATAGACAAAAGATATGGAGAGTAGAATGTAGAGATCATCTTATTCAAATATCTTCAAGTCTCTCATATGTGTCATGTGTGTCTTACAATGGTGATGAACAACCTTATTTGTAGGTTGAGAAATCACCCCAAAAGTTATCATATTAAATGTCATAATAAATAGATACATTCTTATCCAAAATGGTTCATAGAACCTAGGGAATACACATACATGAATGTAAGTAGTTCATGTATTTAGAATATGAACAATCCACTAATTCAATGAATGAATTTATAACATATATATATAATAAAAGAAGAATTGGAAAGAGAATTAAATGTGATGGATCTTATATATGTTTTCGTCTAATTAAGAAAATATATGCAATAATTAGTAAATATATGATGATAATAATGAGCAGAAAATTATAAAGTATATTAGTAAGATGAATTTGGAGTAGAGAGAAGAGAAGAGAAGAGTAACGAAAATCACTTATATCTCATTAGTATTTTTTGTATTTTGAAAGATGAATATTTTTTATATTTCGCTTGTATTTCTATATTTTGGAGGAGAAATTTTCGACAAATCTTGTATTTCTCCTTGATGTTGCACTCTACATGCATTATTTTCAAGTATGAGATGTATTCTGATGTTTATATCCTTGTTTGATTGTATTCCTACGGGTGTATCCTTATTTGATTATATTTTTGTGGTTATGTACCATGTGTATACTCATGCATTTTTTTGTATTGTATCTTGATATACACCCCTCTGTTTTTGCATTTGGTATCTTGATATACACCCCTCTATTTTTTTTTTGCATTTTTCTCAGTTGTATTCTTTGCGTGAACGAACACACGCTAACGAATATAGTTGACACCGATTGTATTTAGTGGCTAGTCAGAAATTGTACGAAGGGTGTCTAAGAATCACATAGGTAAAAAAAATAATTTAACGAATGGGTGTACTAAAATTTTGTAAATCAAATTGCGTAACATTAACAATTATTTTTTAATTAAAAAATATACCAAAATTTTTAAAATCAAATTACATAATATTTAGCTCGAATGTTCATGTTTATTTAATGGGAAGTGAATGGACAAAAAAAAAAGAGAAAGACAAAATTCAGTTTAGAATAAAATCACTTTTATACTTACAGATTTCACCGACCTGGTGACTTAACTACGAGACATGAAAAATAAAGAATAGAATCAAACGAGTTTTCTTAAAAGAAATTCTATATGGATCATTTTCACTTTTAGTAGCTTTATAGAAAAAAAAAATAGGAGTTGCTTATTAACATTGAATTAAATAATTACTTTTAAAATTGTAATGGAAAGAGAAAAAAATCAAAAGTCAAATCGATTAAAAATTTAATTGGCTGCTAATTTTTTGTTTTTTCCTTAAATTTCTAAGTTGTAGGCCTCTAATTTAAGATTATTTTAAGGAAAAATTACCTAAATACACAACTTATTTTAGCATATTCTTTAAAATTTCCTATCATCTAAAAAAATTACAAAAATTCCTATTTTCCTGACTCTCTCTCCTATTCTCGGATACGTCCCTCTTACGCGATGTTTCGGGACGCAATGTATCGGGACAGGTGTGTCTTGTATCAACAAAAATAATGTATCGAAACGCGATATATCAGAACGTTGAGTAATGTATCGGGACAAGTGTGTCTTGTATCAACAAAGGTAATGTATCGAGATAGGATGTATCGGGACATTGAGTGATGTATCTGAAATTCTTAAATTTTAAGAATTTTTTTTAATTTGAAAAAGAGTAGGGATAGGATGTAATTAGCTCTTAACACTATGAGATTTGTGTAATTTTTACTTATTTTATTAGATAATATTAGTTTTGAATTCTTTAATAAATAACAGATATATTAACTATGATTGAAAAATTAATTAGGAGCTCTTTTGAAAATGTAAAACAAATGCAGTCACGGTGTACGATCGTACCCGCACGCTTGCTCCTTAGTTTTAGTTGAGCATTTGAAACCAATGTGCTAAGAAACTTTGTTGTTTCAAGGGAGTTCGAAATGTCTTATTTAACCATTTAAAGTATCATTTTATTTATATATACAATATAATTTTTCGACGAAGTGGACACCCTGAGTATAGTGTAGCTCCGCCTCTATTAGTATTAAAGTAAATACAGACACTCACAATGTAATATTTTCCACGGCTGGTAATTAAGGAAAGTGTAGTTAGGAGCTGTAATTAAGCAACACACATTAATGAAAGTTTCTCTTTATTTATGCATGTTTTATATTTCTTCACGTTCAAACTTGATTTTTTTATGAGTCAAACATATGAGATCTGAACTCAAGACCTGCTCTTACATATATATCTATCTATATTATATTAAAAATATGAATGTCATTAAAAATGTTGATTAAATTTTTTATCTTTCATTTAATTTTTTTACCATAAACAAAATTGTCATTTTTTCATTTTTCTCAAATAATTATTATTTTAATATTTAAAACTTTAATTAATTAAAATTCTAATTTCATCTAGATAAGAAATCGTATATATAAAGGAGAAACATAGAGAAGGTGATGTGGCACCTCTCTATGGCCTCCATTAGCATTTATCTTTTTTTTTGGATTTTTTTTTTAAAAAAATTAATTATTTTATTGTAAAAGTAAATTAATTTATTTATTGCAAATAAATATTTTATTTAAGGAGGAACATTTATAACAAAGACTCTTCACATGTCAATTTATAAAGAGTAATTATTCATAACTCACACCTCTCAAATTTCTACTATTAATAAAAAAAACAATTCTTTGTTTATATATAAAGGAGAAATATAGAGAAGGTGATCTGACAGTTCTCTATGACCTCCATTAGCATTTATCTTTTTTCTTTTTTAAATTTTTTTTAATTAATTATTTTACTGTAAAAGAAAATTAATTTATTTATTGTAAATAAATATTTTATTTAAGGAGGAACATTTATAACAAAGACTCTTTAATGCCAATTTATAAAGAGTAATTATTGATAACTCACACCTCTCTAATTTCTACTCTTAATTAAAAAATACTTCTTCTTTTTTTACCTTCTTCCAATAATAAAATATAAAATGACAATATCTTTTAATATTTTAAGTATGTTTATCTTTATTATTAAATTTATTTACATCAAAAGATAGATATAGACAAGATAATGTGACACCTCTCTAACCTAGGATACCATTTATCTTTTTTTTCTTTTTTGAGTTTCTATCTTCATTATTTTTTATTAATCAATTTGTTTAATAATTAAAATTCTATCATATTATTGCATCTAATTATATCTCATGAGTTACAAAAAAATCCACTCCTATTTACATTCTCTACTTAAATAATATGTCTCATCAACTTTCTCTACCTAATTTTTACTCTACCTAATTTTTAATGCTTAACCAATCTATAAATAACATTTTTTGTTGGCTTTCGGTGAAATTATTGTCTTTTGATTCTTCATTTTAATTTTTGTTGGATCTCTTTTCTACTTATTGGATATGTTAATTAACTAAATTTTGGTTGATTGATTTTCAGTAACACTTGAATGTATATGAAGAAAGTTTTGATTGCAAGAAATAAAAAATCACTACAAAATTATTTCATGTGAAAATGAAATAGAGGTCAGTCAATTTTATATTGTATTATTTACTTTTATTTTTTTTTACTTTTTGTGTAAATCATATATAAGGAAAACGATTATTGAAGGAATGAAGGTCAATTATTTTTATATTTGATCAATTTTTTTAATTTATTTTCTTTTGTACCTAAACAATATGAGGGGGAAAAACTTTTGAAATTTTAGTTGATTTTGTAGAATTTTTATTTATTTATTTATTGTGTTAGAAGTGTGGAGTGAGTAAACTACAAAGAATATGAAATACCTTATTGTCATACGTTTTTTTTACACTTTATATTCTATTCGTAATCACAGTTTATGGTAAAATTTTATGAAAATCTACTTTGAACACAATACATAATAAAGGCATTAAATTAGATCGTAACGTTTTTAAAAGCATCTAATGACATTCTTAAATTAGTAGATTAAAATTATTATTTGTTTGTAGTTTGTCTTCTAAAATGAGAAGAAACTAGCGTAAAATATTAATTGAAAATAAAATTAAAATCTATGTCCATTTTATCTATAGAGAATTATCTGAGTACAAGAAAATTAGGTGTGTTTAGTAAAAATATGAAGGCTCTTGAGGTATTAACATTTAACACCAAAGGTTTAGTTATTTACTCTTTGTTTTCTTATATTTGTTTTTCCCTTTTCTACACAAAGATGTGGGACAAAACTTTGGGGAAGTATCACAGTCAACATCTCTTCTAAGCACATTTGGTAGATTCATATTTTAGAAATATAAATGGTGATACACTTACTAATGTGCACGAGAATTTAAAATTTTAACTAAGTTATTGTAGTATAAATTTGTTGAAATATTTTCACCAAATAACTGCGCGAAGCGTGGTAGTTATTTAATAATTCTAAATCAACTAGAATTTTAGCTCATATAAAAATTGTTATGTCTTAAGGGATTTGAATTGAAATTCCATAAGAAGTCCTAATTAACGTCTAAATTGTTCTATCTTAATATATTTGAATTGAAATTTCATAAGAAGTCCATAATGGGTTGCAATAATTAACATAAAAAAGGACGTGCTACTTGAGGCCACGCAATTTTTCACAGGATTATTTGAAATTTAAGTTCTCTAATTGAATAAACCAAATTGTTTTTGGTATTGGACTGTCAAGTAATGCACACTTTTCTTTAGATGACAATGATTTAGGAAAGATTATGTTGATGTGGCATTTTTTTAATCATTAGTGTTAAGTAGTTTTTGAAAATTATCAAAGTTGTAATTGATTTTAAAATTTATAAATGTTAGGAGTTTTAGTATAATTCATATAAGAAAATATTGAAGAACTAAAATTTTAATAATTTTAAAATACTAAATATTGAAAGTCTTATGTTTTACAAATAAATTAAAAAAATTAATAGCTATAATTTAATTAATTTTAAAGTTCTAATATTAGAATAATAATCAAATCACAATTTTTTTAGAAAAATAATATATGACAATTTTGTCGGACTTTAAAATTAATTATAGTTATAACTATTAAAAATATTTACTTATTTGTAAGATTTAAGAATTTCATACATTCACACGTGCAACATAAATTGAAACAGAGAAAACAATTACTACCTTTATTATTTGTCGGGGGTGTCGTTTAGCTTATTTTAAATGCATAAAACTTATTTTCCAATATCACAAAAAAAATACAACTGGTCTATTTTAAAAATTAATTTCGAAACACTAAGAAAAATGAGGAGGAAAATGAATTATACATCCCACCGCCGCCTTGTGTTTTAGTACTAGAAGAAATGGCCCGTGACACGGGCCCAACATTATTAAAAATTAAAATTATTAATATATCTTTGTTAAAACAACAAATATCAAGATAAATATGTATATTTACTTTTTATTCAAATAAAAATAAATAACTATTAATGTCCTAATTAAAGTTTAAATTCTTAATTATTTAAGGAGTATAGCAAGAGGAAGATATTTTTCAACCTTATTATTGAAAAACAACTGAATTTTTTTTTATCTTTTTCATTTAATTTTATATGATATTATTTTTTCATTTTTTCTCTAAAAAATCATTATATATGTTTTAAAGTAATTTAACTTTTTAATTTCAGAAAAATAATAATTTAACTTTAAAGATTTTATTTTATCAAGATCCTGCACATTGAAACATATAGTTATGAACCCAAATATGTTAATACATAACTTTTCTTTTTTCCAAGTAAAATTTTCTAACATATAACACCACAGAAATCAAAATGAAAAAAGTATATATATATATTGTTTACATCCCTATTTTATTCAAATAGGGCGAAACGTCGTGGTAACTCCCAAAAAATAATCCATTTTAAAAGAATTTAAAACAATAAAACAATTTTAAAGGAGTCGCCACCTAATTTTAGGAAAACTAGAAAACCAATTAATTACTAACAAAAATAGTCTACGAAACCAATAGATTTTAGGTAGGAGGTTCAAGTGATTCCGAAGGGAAGGGGTTAGGCATCCTTCAAAATCCACAACTGTGGGACCTGACTGAATTCATATTTTTCAAATTGAGGAGGAGATAACAATAATATACAAGTATAATAAACATACGATATATACAAATAATAAATTAAAACAATAATATAAGAAAACGGCCTAAGTTTGCCTAACGTCAATAATATATACAATAAAAAATATAATTCGAACTTCATTGGAATAGCTTCAATGGGAAACGACTCTGGGGTGTACCTGTAAAGACACTGAGTAAAAGTGTTAGTAATAAATAAATATGAATAAAAATAAATGAATCGCATAATAACTTGAAAATAAAAATCCGTCTTATTAGCATGGAAGGCCTTGGAAATCGACGGTAATTTCTTCATCGGCCCTTTTAACAAACAAAAATGTATAAACTTAAACTAAATTTCCGTCTTTTAATATTGTGGAGGTCTCTAAAATTGACAGAGAGATTTTTTCACTGGCCATTCTAACTTACAATTTATATAAACTTAAACTAATTTTCCGTTTTTTACCATGGGAAGGCCTCGAAAACCAACGGAGAGATTTTTTCATTGGCCAATTAATAACCAAACTAATAATGAAACCTTAAAAGAAAACAATGATAAAATAACAAGCTAACTAAAAGTTAAACAGTAACAATTTGCTAAATTAAATAAGAAACTCCAAATACAATAATCATCAATTCAATATCAAATTTAAAAAAAACATTTCATGAACACAAATTTAGAGCAATCAAATTTCAAAGAAAACTTAAATACTTATTTAAAATCAAATTTTAAAAAATGCAAAATAAAATAACAAGCAAAATCAAAATCACTAATAAATGATAGTGCACATTGTACTCCAAATTTTTAACAAACCACGAAGAACATACAATAAGAAGCTAAAATAAATAATTAATTCAATCAACAAAATAAAAATGACTAACAGATAAAATAAGACAACACACAATATGATAAGACATATATAGTATAATATAAATAGAATATATAATAAATGTAGCTAAGAAGACCCGTCAAATTACCAAACAAACATGCCTACGAACAAAATAAATAATTATAATAATAAAAAAAGAAGCATCCAGCAATAACCAAAAGAACAAAATAAAATAAAAGGCAAAATCAATGTAGTTACCGCTTCAGGCGATGCTGCCATTGTTGTTGTTTTTGTGTGGTTCTTTGCCGGATTTTAAGAGATTCTGGTTGCTGTTCCGTTGGTCACTGCGTTGTTGTTGTGTGAGTTCGCCGTTAATGTCGTTGTTGTGGTTGAGTTGGTCGGATTCCGGTGGTGGTTTTGGAGAAAATGAGGGTTCTGGATGGGCTTTCTCGGAGTGGTGGAGCTGTGCGCCATAACCATGGCTGGAGCTTTGAGCTCGCTGTCCAATCCTACAAAAACAAATGGAAATCGAAGAGGGGGATAGGGGAAGGGACTGGCGTTGGCTCATGGAGCTTTTTGGTGACTGATTCGGTTGGGGTTTCCCGGAATTTTTCATCGGAGCTTAGAGCTCCGAGCTCGCGGTGGTTGGTTTTGGGTTCTGTTAGGTCGGGTTCTTGGTGTTGCTTTAGGTTGTTCGGTTTGGGGGTGGCTTTGGTGAGGAAAAATAGTGAGGAAAAATGGTGGTTCGTTGTAGTTTTTGGTTGTCTCGCCGGAGACGATGGTGTTTTGGCCATGACTGCTCCGATTTTGGAGCTTCTGGGGGGTTCAGAATGGTGGGTCTGGTTTGGTTTTCTGGTCGGAGCTCCGGTGGTGGAACTTGTGTCCGGTCGGAAATGGAGAAAGGGAGGGAGAAGGCGTCTGGAGGTCTAGAAAATTGGGTCTTTGGTGGTGGATTCGCCGGATTCCGGCGGAACTCCGATGAGCTTATCACCGAAAAATTATGAACACTAAAAGAATTTATTAAACATTAAAAATCTGAAAATTATCCCTAAAATTTTATCCATCACCACATAACTTAATGACCAAGCTATTGTTTAAATAGAAAATCGAAAACCACCTATAGTACAATATCATTATTTTAAAACCATAGGTCAAAACCACGGGTTAATAAAATATCTGTGTATAAAATCTTATCCAGTTAATAAAATATCTGTGTATGGAAATTTTATCCATATTTGAATGAATTTCTAGACTGTGCAAAATATCATGGCATGTAAACAAATGCAATTCTACAGAAATTGTGATTTAATAAAACTGACACAATATTCACAACATATTCGACTGATTGTGATAAAAATAATATAATCAAAATTAACTAAAATTCAAAATAAACTAAAAAAAATCTTAATATTTTGAAAAATAAAAATAACTATTGATAGATTTATTTAAAATTATAAAAAAATGTATTTTGAACAATTTAATAAATAAAACATAAAAGTTATAAATTTTGAAAAATATTAGGTCAAAATTGGGTGTTAACAAATATATATATATATATATATTGTACTCTTATTTTTAATGAAGGAAAACATGGATATATTAATATGTGTTATGGTGCTTTCAAAGGCAAATTGCTTAGATGGTTTTCTGTAAAGCAAAAAGATTAATTATTTTTTCTGAACTAAATAGTCAAAAGATAAGAATTATCGTCTTTATTAACATTTTATCCACAATACAAATATAATCCAATTGTTTTACAAAACAATAAGCTACTTCCTCTAACACAAAACTTCAAATTAAGTATCTTCTAACCCAAAACGAATACAAAATTAATCAAAACCACAAGTTCTTATTATTTTGCTGCTTCTAAAACAATCCAATTGAGAAAATGCTCAGCAAAAATTACAAAAGAAAATATTATTTTGTATATTTAATTTTACTTGTCATGTTTTATTTTATGAGAGTCAATTTATTAACTAATCTCCAGAGCTATACTGAATTCAATTATCAATAGTTTAAATTTAAATTTTAGATATTCTAAAGTTATATGAAAAATACTATAAATTGTAACTATTCTCATAATAATATAATATAATAAAAAAAATACATCTTCAAATATTAATTAAAAGTTTTACATTTTAACTTTTAAAAAATAAAACATGACAAATAAAATTAAATGGAGAAATACTCAATAATAACTCAATTGATAAACATGAATCTTGAACTATTAAATTAAAGAATGGTATTAACCAAAAGTATAGTATATATATGTTTCTGTCGCCTACCAGGAGGATTACTATGCAATTCTAGATATTAATTGCAAGGGACAATGACCAAATTGCCTTTAAGCTTTTCTAAATATGGCAAAAAACAGCCATGTTGAAATTTATTGCAACTCTCCCTTCTAATATATAGAATAAAAAAAACATAGAAGTCTAATTAGATTAGGAGTAGGACTTAGAATCAACGCTCATAACGTTTATTTTTTTTAAGAATTAAAAAGATTTTAAAAGTTTGAGTCTGTCAGACAGCGATAAGACCATGTCAAATCTAGCAACGTTCAAGAACGATCATCTAGTACTGCTCCATAGCTCGAGGAGCCATGGCAGGCTGTTAATCACGCTTTGATCACATGGTCATGCTTCATCAACCAGACTTGGTTTCCTGTCTCCTTGGAAATCAAGGATAGAGTGGTACGAGCCTATAAAACAAATCATGTTCAAGTAAGGTCGTTCAACGCTCATAATGTTATATTTTCCATTATCTTCTAGAAACTTAATTCAACGTTGACTAATATTTCCACGTTTTAAAACTACCGATTAAAATTCCTAAACAAGGTCATTATCTTGTTTTCATGTGTAACATGAATATAATTTTGAGGGAGGTTAGTTTACAGATTTAGCACTCCATCAAGAACACCAAAGGACTATTTTGGAGTGTTAAAGGTAAATTTTGGAAAAAGGTTTTTTGAAAAAAAAAACATAAAAGAAAATAAATAACAAAGAGGAGAGGGGGGAAATAAAAACACAATAAGAGTGAGACAGCCTAGCTTTTTTGTTAACTGGATCTCCTATATATCTCCTTTGTTATTAAGTTGCGGCAAGACTCGAATCCTGGACCTTTGCTTACTCTACTTTGGTGAATTGTGTGAACCTTCACATTTTAAAGTAAACAATGTATTACAGCTGTTTCAGACCAATCACAAACCCACACGTGGACTCCTTAATCATCTTTTAATTGAGAGTTGAGAGCTAATTGAGTGAAATCAAAGAGGGAAAAGTTCACATTTTAAGGGTGTGTGGGGTAAAAAAGAAAATGTTTTCTAATTTTTTCATGGTTGGTTGGCCCAAATGTTTTGGAAAATATTTCTAAATCAAATTATTTTTCTCAAATTTAAGAAAAATAACTTTCCTCCAAAAAATAACGAAAATATTTTCCAAAACTCTCCTCCAACCTCAAATTATAATTTTCTTCTTACCCCACCCCATCCTGACCGTCCTCCTCTAAAGAATAAAAAAAAAAAATTATTTTTTGAATTTTTTTTACCCCCTACCCCCCAAATCAGCCCCCACCCCACCAGAAAAATTAAAATTTTAAAATTTTGTTTTTGAAAAATACTTAAATTTTAAAAAGTTCAGCTTTTTTTACCCCACCCTACCCCTGACCACCCCTACCATCCCCCTCCTACAAAAAAATTTCTTTAAAAAAGATATTTCAAATTTTATAAAAATTCTTTTTCCCTCCCCTCCTCCCCCACCAAAAAAATATTTTTATCTCCTTTTTTTAACCATTTTTTCTTATTTACATCAATTATTTTATTATAAAAGTAATTTACTTAATTTATTACAAATAAATATTTTATTAATGGAGGTACATTTACAACAAAAACTCTTCAGATGCCTAGAAACTTATTTATTTTTTATCTATTTAAAAATAATTTTTACTTCATTATTTTCATTAATTAATCAACTATATTGTCAGTAATTAAAATAATATTACATCTAATTATATTTCATGAGTCACAAAAAATCTCCATCCTTTTGCATTCTCCACTTAAATAACATGTCTCCTAAACTTCCTTATACCTAATTCTTACTCTCTCTGTCTCTAATTACTTGTCCACTTTTGAATTGGCACACTTATTAAGAAAACAGTTATTGACATAGTGAGTTTACCATTTTACCCCTATTAATTATGAAGTTGATGAATTAAAAACTTAAGATTTTCAAGAAGTTCTACTTTTTTCAAAATAATTAACTGAGGGTATAATAGGTAAAAAAAAAGTCCTTTCTTGATTTGTCAAAATGGACAAGTAATTAGGAACAACAAAAGAAGGAAAAGTGGACAAGTAATTAGGGGCATGGGGAGCATCACTTAACCCATCTATAAATAACAATCATCTATATATAGCTATGTTGGATGTTCATTTTCATTTCCTTCTTCATTTTCTTCCTTTTTTATTAATATATTATATTATATATTTTTTATTCAATTTTTTCTCCTTAATATTTTCAAAGGAATTGAAGGATATCAAATGTTATGAATCAACCCCAGCCCGACATGAACTTTGACGTCACAGAATCAGTTATTGGGCCAAAAAGGTTGATTTGTGATCCAGGCCCAATTAGCGACTAATTTAAAAGGAAGAGAAGTTAGAAAGAGAGGTTATGCGTATTACGAAGAAACCGTCTGTTCCTCTCATCTTCTTTCTATTGTCTTAACTTTTCTTTCCCATTCTTATCTCTATTTTAATTACTTGTTATTTCAGTAATTCTCTTTGTAATTCAAGTGTTGTTATTATAATTTGGCTATCAAAGAGTATAATGTTTATGTATCTGTATTGAGAATTTGGGTTTGTTACATTGGTGCTTCCATTGCTTGTACTCCATGGATGACGAGTATGTGTTGGATCGCTTCAACAGTGTTTCCGACCCAACAATATGGGTTTATCAGGCAGAGAGGTATTTCAATTTCTATGGCTTTTCTAAGGATGTGTGGTTATCTCTTCCTTACCTTTACTTTGACGGAGAAGCGCTTGCTTGGTTTGATTGGTTGTATTGCAATATGCAGTTATGTGATTGGACTAATTTCATAAAGAAATTGGCTTAGTCATTATAGCAAGCAAACTATTACAAAACTTGAATTGTCTCCCGTTATTGATCTATTGCTACAAATGGATGAAAATTTCTCTCATATGCGTGGTCACTTGGATAACATTCAGAATATTCTATCTACTTGCTCCCAAAAGTTTGATGATGCTTAAGCAACTTCAGATTTGACTGCGTCTTTGGCCGATAAGTGCGAAATAGAGGAGGTAACAAAACCAGACATTGTTTCTACTTTGAATGAGGACAAGCCAAAACCTACAGATAATCTCGAGGTCCCTTATGAGATGTTAGAACTTCCATTCCATGTGGAGCAGGGAAAGTTGGAGGATGTGGATACCTACCTTTCAATTGGTTGTTTGGAACCTCTTCCTATCCCTACCGAAATTGTTGTTGAAGACGATTTTGCAACGGAAGCCATAGATGGAGTAACTATAGGTTTAAAAGGTTGCGCACGTCACCTGTTTGATGGATTTCCTCGACAAAGTGGACTGATTTACCTTCACCATGCTATTGCCATTGTTGTTGCCTTGAACTTGAGGAAAAGGTTCTTATTCGAGACGGGAGTATTATTATGAATCAACCCCAGCCCGACATGAACTTTGACATCACAGAATCAGTTATTGGGCAAAAAAAGTTGATTTGGGATCCAGGCCCAATTTGCGACTAATTTAAAAGGAAGAGAAGTTAGAAAGAGGGGTTATACTATTATGAAGAAACCGTCTGTTCCTCTCATCTTCTTTCTATAGTCTTAAATTCTCATCCCCATTCTTATCTCTATTTTAATTACTTATTATTTCAATACTTCTCTTTGTAATTCAAGTGTTGTTATTATAATTTGGCTATCAAAGAATATAATGTTTATGTATCTGTATTGAGAATTTAGGTTTGTTACATCAAAGGCTGAAATCAACAAGAAATGAGCTTTCGGCGACAGTAAACATAAACTCATCAAGACAAGTTCAAACACAAAGAGCCTACAAGACCTATTATTTTGTGTGGAACTTTTTTATTTTAGATAGCTTTAATTTTTTGCATTCGATTTTCATCTGTTTTGTATAGATTTTATTTAATATAGAGTAAATCAAATAAAGTTAGATATAGAAGAGTTGATGTGGCATGTCTCGGCATGTCTCTTTGATCAAGAATTATATTATTTTTTTTTCCTTTTTAACTTTTTGTTTGATTATCCTTTTTATTTCATATAAAGCTAAATATTAGAAAAGTAATATTACACTTCTCTCTGGTTAATGACCCTATTTATTTTTTTTCATTTATGTTTAACACAATTTTACCATACTTCTATTTATTTATTATTATTATTATACAAAAATAAATGTGTCAATTGCTACTCCCTCCATTCATTTCTATTCTTTATTATAAAAACTTAAATGCTTCAAAATTTACTACTCCCACTTATTCCTATTTCATTATTATACAATTTAAAAGCTTAAATATTTATCACTCCAATCTTTTGTTTCCTTCATGAAGAATACAAAATATATTAAATTCATGTACACACACACACTCTCTACAAAATTTCATGAATAACATTTAAACAAAAAGAAAGGGAACAACATTTAAACAAAAAGAAAGGGAACATGTGAGAGGGCTTATGAGACACATATTTTACACAATAAATGTTGACTTCATTGATAGATTGTCTATTTTCTCTATAATATGAACATTGACTTTATTGATAAATTGTTCTTTTTCTATATAAAATGAATGTTAATTTTATAATAGATTGTTCTTTGAAAGCTATAATGTGCAAAAAGTTATGCAATTGTTTTGATTTATTTTTGCTTTCAGTTGTCATATAAATACTTTTCTTATATATTTGTTTCTAATTTATTTTTTCCTGTATTCCTTATGTTATTAACTTATCTTATTTTGGTATTACGAAAATTATGTATTTTATCTCGACTAAATTTAAAAAGAAAAAAATCAATATGTAAATGTTTTTTTTCAACCGCGTGAGGCGCGGACAAATTTACTAGTCTTACTTATAGGATTTAATTGTTTAACTTGATACAAATATTATAATCATTTGGTAGGGTGTATAAGAATAATGCTATTGGTAGTGCTTGTATTAGTTATGCTTGCATTAATTATACAAATATTATTTCTTATGCATTGTTTTGATTTGAAGTATTAAAAATAACATGCATTGGATAATTTTTTTAAGAAGATTTATTTATAAAAATACCCCCCACAAATATGGTGGAAAATATGTAAAAAAGAGGTTTTGAGGGGCAATTGGATCTTCAGTCATACTAATGCATGCATTAAAACCCCTTAAATTACTAATACTATGAATTTTCATGTATTTGTAATATACACATCAATACACACTAGAGTGTATAATATAGATTGAAAAGGTGCACCAAATAAGGTACTACTAATTAATACGCAAAATTAATGCATACATTGTTTCTTCTAAGACACTCTACCACAGCCCCTAAGTGTGCGAATACATACTTTTTCTTGTACCCTTGGTATTACAATAATTATATACTCCTATCGTTCACTTTTATTTGTTCACTATATATATTAAAACATATTTTTACTTTTACTTGTCAATTTTAGCATATCAAGTTAAAAACATTTATGTATTCATGTTCTACTCTTAACATTAATTACTTATTCTTCAAAATCATTTTTCAAGACCTAACACTAAAAATCAAGTAATACAAATGTTATGCTAAATACTCATGCCAATCATTCGATACAAAGTATGAACATGTAAAAGTGAACGAAGAAAGTAATTAATTTGTTTGCATGCATAACCCTGTGTCATTATCAAAATAATTGGATTAGACTCCTCAATATGCAAGTTGGTATGGTGATAATGCCAAAATCTCTACCTCAATTATTGTATCTTATCATACTTAAGTGAATGATTAGCGCTATAATTTCTTTCTAATCTCTTACGTTTGGACGCCGGTTGTTTCTTGTACTAACATTTACCTAATTAAATCTATAATCATATGAGTATTCCAGTTGGCAAAAATATACTTGTATAGACACAACACATTTTATTTCGAAAGTCACATTCAATTAGAATCTAAGTTACCAACTTTAGTGGAACTATTACTTCCTACCAGTACTTTTCCCCTATAATTTATGCACTTCTTTGTTAAATTGTTGTCTGGATTGCAGTTCTTAATCATTTTATTCATACATATGTTAAGTACATGTTTCAGTTAATTATGTTTTAGCTTTTGCTCATATTTCATAAAATGTCAGATTAGTTTATTTGCAGTATACTAGTACCAAAAGTTTGCTTGGGATCATTTGTGATCTTGAGTGTCGGTCACAACTAGAATATAGACTCGAATTGTGATAATTGAAAGAATAACTATCTCAATAGATACATTAACAAATTACAAGAGGTATTTATAATATGTAAATATGATACAAAAGACTAAACTATCCTTCTAGCTATACATATATATTTATCATTCCCCCTCAAGTGATGCTGGGTCTTGACAAATGTTGAGCTTGTCACGCAAGAAAGAAAATTGAGCATAGGGAAGAGACTTCGTCAGTAAATCGGCAAGTTGACCCGCACTTGGCACATAGCGAACCTACAGAACACTAGAAGCAACCTTCTCACGAACAAAGTGAATGTCAATTTCAATGTGTTTAGTACGAGCATGATGCACAGGATTGTGAGCTAAGTATATACTACTGATGTTATCACAGAGATTGTTGAAGGAGAGGATGGTTGAATATGGAGATCACCAAGAAGAGAGAGCAACCAAGATATATCTCAGCAGTACCATGGGCAACAGAACTATATTTTGCCCCCGCACTCAAGCGCGATACAACACTTTGTTTCTTAGAAGACCAAGAAATAAGATTATTACCAAGAAAGAAACAATATGCTGAGGTAGACCTGTGGATAACCTGCCCAATCTGCATCAGTATAACATGTTAATGAACCAATTGAGCTACCTGGAATAAATAAACCATGATTTATGGAACTATGCAAGTAGCATAGAATACGCTTCACTGCAGTAAAATGAATGTCCAAGGGAGAATGCATGAACTGGGCAACCTGACTAACAGAGTAGGCAATGTCGGGATGAGTAAAAGTTAAGTATTGAAGTCCGCCAACAAGACTACGATATAATGAAGGATCAGAAAATGGAGGAGATGTATCAGAAGCAATAAGAGATTTTGGAGAAAGAGGAGTATTAACTGGTTTAGATGAGAAAATACCTGCACGGTTAAGAAGATCATGAATGTATTTGGATTGGTTAAGAAAATAACCACCCTTACATGTGGAGACAGAGATTCCAAGAAAAAATTTGACTAGACCGAGGTCTCTCATGGAGAATTCAGACATAAGAGTCTTGATTGTAGACTTAAGTAAAGAACTCGAAGACGAAGTGATAAGAATGTCATCCACATATAGAAGAAGAATGATTATGTTAGAAGCAGATCTGTAAATAAAGAGAGAATTATCAGAAAAACTATTTTTAAAACCATATTTGACAAGAAAAGAGGTGAACTGATGAAACCATGCTTGTGGAGCTTGTTTTAAGCCATAAAAGGCTTCGTTCAATTGGCAAACATGATGTGAAAATTGTGAATGAACAAAACCAGTAGGATGTTTCATATATACCAATTCATTAAGATCTGTGCCATGTAAAAAGGTATTCTTAACGTCTAATTGATGAATTGCCCAACCTTTAGACGCCGCTGAAGCAAAAATAGTTCGAATGGTAATTGGTTTCACCACAGGACTAAACATTTGATCGTAGTCTAATCCATATTTTTTATTATAACCTTGAGCAACCAAACGAGCTTTATAGCGGTCAAGCAAGCCATCAGATTTTTGTTTCACTTTATAAACCCACCGGCAACCAATGACATTTGTATTAGTAGAAGGCAACACTAAGTCCCAGGTGTTGTTGGCGATAAGGGAGTTGTATTCATCTGCCATTGCCCTTTTCCAGTTTGGATTTTTATTGGCCTCAGAAAATGAATTGGGTTAGGAGGAAGAGAAGGTTGAGATGAAACATGAGATATATGAGAAAATAAAGAAGAAAGAATTTTGGGTTTGAACTTTCCAGATTGTGCTCGAGTAATCATGGGATGTACTTTAGAATTAAGAGACGAAAAGTTTTGCATTTGAGATACAGAGGGAACTATCTATGGATAGATCGAGTCCTTGTAAATTAGGAAAAGTAGTTACTGGAGATAGAGAAGATTGAGTCCTAGATGGAGAAGGACTAAAAGCTGGCAACAGTGAAGATGTTACATTAGGATAAGTACTAGATAACGTATTGGAATAGGCGATAAAGACGAGGAATGTGTCGACAGGGGACTAAAGTGTTCCAGATTAGGAGAAGTATGCAAATTGAAAACTCCAAATCATTTGTTTCATCTACCTACGTATCATCATGGTTTCATCTACCTCTCTCGGTACTCAAACCTCTTCTGCCTCTTCCATGGCTACTATTCCCGTTGCACCTCATATTCCAAATTTCGTTGTTTCTGTTTCCAACGTCAAAAATTTGATTCCTACCACTCTTGATTATACAAACTACATGCTTTGGAGAGAGTTACTTCTTCTCGTGTTTAAAGGACATGGTGTCTACGGCACCACTATATCCAAAGCCTTTGAAGATTAATTTAGTCTGTTGAATCTGCTTTATTGGGTAAAAAAGGATGTTGCATCTGGCACGAGATGATAAAGAGGGATTGTCTAAATATACACAAACACAGTCTCTTCATTGCCTTCATGTGCTTCTCCTTTGTCATCATTCTCCTATTCCTTCCTATCATTTATGTTATCTTCATCTCCATTTTACAATTCAAAGCTTGACAATGATTTGTAGTCTTCTCAGTATTAGTTTCATCTTTTTATCCACAGTTTGAGACTTTTGTTGTAACACCTCGGAAGTAGAAAAGTTTAATTGGAAAGGAATGTTGTAGAAAAGTTGCTATTGCAACAAATTTATGAGGGTAAGTAGGGACCATACTTAGTTCCACGATCCGTAGTGGACCAGTCGTGGTTTGATGGTTGGAAATTTGAAAAATGTCAAGTCTCAGATGAGTTGGTATGAGTCAATAGGACGGCTCATGAATGGTTCTACGGTTTGTGGTTGAGGCTCGTAGAGTGAGTTCTAGACTTAGTGAAATTTGACTACCTTGGGACTACAGAAGGGGTGTACGGCGTCATAAAAAGTATTAATATGTCTCGTGGTCAGTGTTCGTGATTACTCTTCAGGGAAATATGGAGACTCAGTGTACGAAGGGTTACACGGATCGTAGTTGGTAATATGGTACGTAGTCTTTGGCTTGTGCTTTGACATAAGAGATTTGGGTTTTTAGTACTTGGTTCTATGAAGGACAACTACGGTACATAGATGGGAGTACGGACTGTACATAGGTCTCTAGATGGGCTCCAATAGCTTTAGTTAGAGTTAATTGGGTCTTTTTCTACTCTTTTAATTCCTAAACTATGTCCTTTCTAGATTATTCCTAAGCCTTATAACTGTTTTTACTCCCAAAACCTTCCCCATTCACTCTCAAACTTCCAAAGTTCTCAAGTCTTCTTCTCCAAGGATTCTCTCAAGGTGATTCGAGGGTTCTTCAACCTTCAAGTCTCATCTTCCTAGTTCAAGGATAGGGTTCATTGAAAAATTCATCAATGGGTTCCTCTTCACACATTGAGTCCCAAAGAAATCTCAATTTCTCTCTTATGATCGATTCTTGTCCAAATTCTAGGATTTCATGGTTATGTTATGGGTTCAATTAATTTAAGACTTTTTCATCATGATTGATCTTATTATGAATGATTTGATCATAATTACATATTTTCACTGATTTCTACATGAATCCATGTTATATGAGTATTTTGATTATGAAGCTTTGATGATATATATGCATTATGAATTGAAGATATTATGATTCAAAGATACTCTCGAATAAAGTGTCAACATGATTTTATAAAACTAAGTTTCTTCCGATTGAAGTATTCTCATTATGAAAAGATTATCATGATTGAGATGCTTTCGATTAAGTGTCTCTTATGAATTGATTATGAAATCGTGATTTTTACAAAAGTTATTCTTATAATTATGAGTCTTCATGAATGATTTGGTATTACTAGATTCTTACCATTTCAAAGACTAAGATATGAATATAATATGATTATGCATATTTTTATTGAGAGTTTACTTAGCACCGAGTAGGACTAGTGGCGATAACCCAGGTCACAGAACTACATGACCCTGTAGGATGTTCCGATTGGACGAAGATAGCTAGTGGATCCACCTAAGCTTAAGAACATGGTCTTTACCTTGACAAGTAGGAAACTCTCTTTTTGGTGTGGGAGCAGTACACTAAACTCCATGTTATAGCTCACATGGTTTATGTCGGTTAATGGTATCTCCCACAAAAGAATATGATTTCCTTAACAACTTATGTTTTATACATATGTTATGATTTCTACTTATGAGATGATTTCCATAATATTGCATTGACCTTGTTTTTTATGTTTTATGAACTCAACTTATTAGATTTGATATGTTTTACTTAGCCATGCAATATCATGTTTTCAGACTTATCATGCTTTATACAACTCCATCCATCCCTATTTATGTGACACATTTCGAATTTCGAGATTTAAAAAAATCTATCTTTGACTGTAAATTTCATATTTTTAAAAATATTTTGAATTGTCAATTATTGTGACTTATAGTACTTTTTACGTAATTTACAAATATATAAATTTCATTTTTAAAAAATTGAAGATTTCATGCGTAAATTCTTGGTCAAACTTAAACTGTTTGACTCTCAAAAAATGAAATGTGTTACATAAATTAGGACAGAGAGAGTACAATTCATGCATTTCCCCCATATTCAGTACATTCTAAGTACTGACTGCATACATCTCTTGTGTCTATATTGTCTTATAATTAATATATGTGCTGAGGCACATCCTTCGAGCCGCGGTTAGTATTGGATCCTATCAACTTGCTCGGGATTTGGTGAGTCCTCATGGTTTGAGGAAAAGACTTTGATGATTTCTTGCTTTATGTCATTTCAGTTTTCAGATTATTAGTGAGCTAGGGCTTGTCCTAGCCACACCTATGTAGTAGAGGCTTATGTCAAACATAGTATTTTTTGCGTATGAAGTCCTTGAACTCTAATTTTTGGTATCATATTGATTTGAGTTTTGAGACTTATATTTCACTTTCATGCTTATTTCAGTTATGTTGTTTATCTCAGTGTCATGCCATGTCAAGTGACTTATTTAGGGTCTTTTGAGATTCTATTTGCCATGTCATGTCTAGGGGTAGTGTTGGATCGTGACATTTGTACAGGGGCGGCTCAACAGATCTCGTGGCCTAAGGCAAAATCATATTAAGAGGCCCTTAAATTTATTTTATAAAATTTATACACTAACAAGAAAATTTATTTTCTACACAATAGATTAATCATTTAAGATAAAGAATAGTAACAAATTTCACACCCACAAAAAAAAAAGAAGGAAGAAGAGTACATAAAATAAAGTGGTGGATTATCGATGTTAAGCTTCAAAACTCAAATTGAAATTTTAATTTGGCTATCACCACAAATAAGAAAAAGAAAAGAACATACATAATTTAATAGTTGAAGTTTTGAGCATGGAGAGTATCAAAAATACATACACCTTCTTATCAAATTTCTGATCAATTTAAATGATATAATTCATTCTATTAAGTAGCACTCATAGGTGAATATCAAAAATAAATTATAAAATTTTCATACAATATATTAAATTAAAACGAAAAGGAAACTTGTGCATGAATGTTTTTGTGTTCACGCAATTTAAGAAAAGATTGAAAAAAAATTCATTATATTATTGATATAACTAGTTTCTATATAAAAAGGATAAAATTTAAATTTGGAAGTTAAAACAAATATATCAAAAATTATGAGAATTTATGAACTTATTGGTATAAAATACTCTCAAACAAATAAAAATAAAAAATATACAATAATAATTTTATTTATATAATATATAATACAATTAATAATAATTTTAATAAATTTGGGGCCTCACTGGCCAAGCCTTAGAGCCGCCCCTGCATTTGTAGTGGCATGTCTTGTGTAGAGTTGAATTTATCGTCATCATTTTAGGTAATAGGATTTCTGATGTTTTCCTCTTCCCCCCTCCATTTGATCCTTCAGTTTTCTCCCTTCTTTTCTTCCATAGAACTTCTCTAAGAGTTGGGATTGTTTCATGTACTTTATTGATCTGATGAGGGTCATTCTTCCTTGTTTTTAATTTTGTTGGTTGAATATTTCTCCACCCATTATCTTGTGTTAACAGCCTCCTCTTTTGGTTGTTTATTGTTCACAACTGGCTCCCTTGTCTGTTGACTATAATCATCAGCTTTATTAGTTCGATCCCTTGTATTTGGCCTTTTGGTATTATGTCATTCTTTCAATGTGTTGTTTTCAACAATTATGTTAATCACTTAATAATTTTTGTTATTATTAACTTCTTGCACTGGTCCCTAATCTACTTGATGGTATTATTTTTTACTGATGATTACCCTTTTTCTGGTTATCAGAAACCTTGAGTGACTATTTTGAACTATGATTTATTTTGTAACCTGATACTTTGTTTTTGTGGACTTGTTTGAATTGTTACCAATCTTCTTGTAGCTTGTTGTCTCTCATGGTGATAGTATTTGGCAAAGACTATATTGTCTTTTACTACATTCCATTCATCTGGATTCCTCTCAATCTTTTCACTGATTATTTTTCTCTTGTCTATTAGCTGCCCCCTGATTGACTTATTTTTGTTTTCTTGTAACTTGTTATTATATTACAAACTCTTGTTTCTTTTTCCCCCTGTCATTAGTTGGTTCATCAATCTTGTTACCTTGTATTTATTTTTTGGAGTCAATTTTCTGGATGTAATACAAAAATATTGTGCACTTGGAGTTTTCACTCTTTACAATACTTTGACAAGTAGAGTCAAATTTTATGTTCATCTTCACAGTTTATATTGGTCCTATTTATTCATCTCCACCGTTCATTCATTTTTTGAGTAGATCAAGTAAAATTTTAACTTTAGCATAACTAGGTCTACTTTTGTTGATATTGATCATGTCCAAATGGAAAGGAGCGTCTACAACTATTGCCAGTGAAAACATGAATTATATTCCTTTACAAAGTACGTAGACAGTAGATTTGGGAATGATATCCATGCAATAGCCCTCGAAGTCTTCTCTTCAATCTTAAATCTAGAACCATAAATGAAAAAGGAGCTACCATCCTTTTTTTTTTATATAGAAAGTCGACTTCGATATTAGGTTAATAAAGTCGTCTTTCAATTTTAATCTAATCAAAGATAGACCAATTGTAAAATAAGTCAATCTAACAATTTTCCTTGATATGCATTGATGATATATATGACAGTTCTGGATTCTTCCAATTCAGGTCATTCGTATGAGAGTTTACCTATGACTGCGTGTTGAAGGTTCTCAATAATATCCATCTTCTCGACCTCAGCTTAAGTCCATTTGATACATTTCACCCTATAGCACTGGAACATATGAATTTTGTTTGCCATTGTTCAACATTATTTGTGGCTTCAATAATTTGACCTAGTTCATGGTTAATAATTTATGCTAATAACAAATTTTAGGTTAATAATTAAGCTCGCAGATATTGAAACAAATTATAAATTTGTCTTCAAATAAATGAAAATTGTGCAATAAAAAAAATAGACATCGTTCAAATCTTATATTGTACAACAATGACAGTACCTTTCCCAATTTAGTATTCAGTTTTTGATATCTTCAATACAGTGATCCAATTCGACTAAATATAATTTGTGTTGAATAAGTCTACTAAAAGAGTAAAAACGTGTTGAATGAGTCCCCCCTTTTACTAACACCTTGTTTGGATGGTTGTTATAAGTTGAATTGTTTATATTATTAGTTTTATATAAAACCAGATTTGTTTTGATTGTTATTTAAATTTTATTGTATCATATGATTTAATTTCATTATTAAATAACCAAGAAAAGTCGGACTTGGTGTAATCGTATAGTTATCTTAATATTTTCTTTTTTATTTTACCTTTTCCTATCATTTAATTATCTTATTCTGTCTTTTATTTTACTTTTTCATTGTATTCTTTACTTTTCTTTTAGATTTATCATCTAAATTGTTGATATGTAACATTATGTAATGACAAAAAATAATACAATCTATCTAAATTTTATATTCATTAAATCAATATAATACAATGTAACAACACAATACGATATATTATGAAATAAAATTTCACAACCACTCAACCAGAGTGTAAGGTTCTTAATCCTGAAAGAATCTCCATCGTCGGAGCACTTGATGATATATTCATATAGACATTAGCACATTCATTGAGAAATGTTAAATAAATTGGTAATTTTATTATATCAATTATATTAATAAGACAATTTATTAATTGGAAAATGAATTTGAGAAAATTAGTATTCCCTTTATTTAAATTATTTCTTAATTCAAAATAAAAGTAACGTAAACAAATACTCGCAACCTAGATCGAAGATTATACTACCAATTATTATACTTACGTGCGCAGCGGCACAGTCGCATATTATTATAAGAATTGCATTGAATTAAGCACCTCAGCAGCTGACTACTGTACCCTCCCCACATCCCATGTTCATTTATAAACAATCTTACAACCAATAATTATTACTCATTAAACTCTTCTTAATGACTTCATGTCAACTTCATATTACTATATTCATCTAAATCCTCATTTTCCCAGTGCGATTCCACACTTAAGTGAGGCCAGGTTTTGAGGTTCTAAATTTCAAGACAAATTAGAAAAATATTGTAAAATATGTTTTCTTTTTTTAAAAAAAAAAGTGTGAACGATATTTTCATCGCCCCTTCCTTATCACTAAGCTATGAATCAATTTTGTTAGAGATTTACGAGTTAAAAGTTAGTGAGTTCATCTAAATCCATCAACCCCACCTAGCTCCACCTCACATTCACAGACCCATTGGCAAACCTTTCTTTTCCATGGCCGATGTCCCATCAATTTCTACTTTGTTTAACATAGTAACTAAAGAAAATAAACAGAGCAATTGTAACAGATAGTTTTGAGGAAAAAAAACAGAGCATCAATATGCTTAAGTGAAAGAACGAGAGAATACCAAGAAAGTGCAAATTTGTGATGAGATCGTCAATGAATTTAAGTCTGGCTACAATTAATTTAAAAGCATAAACGAAAAAATCTTATAACTCCAACCCCACTTTCTTCACAATTCTAGGAAAAAACCTCAACTTAACTTTGGCAATCTTCCTAGTCTCTTCTTAAGTTTACAAACAAATCTCAAAAGGAAAAAAAAAACAGAGGAGTCAATTTGAACCCCAAAAGAAATTACTATGATTATACTTAAAAACCAAAAAAAATAAAAAATCAAACCAAATTGAGAAGAAATTAGAAAGTCCATTTCAAGATCTTGATTCTTAGATCAACCTTACACTTAGCATTACTTGTTGATGCCACAGCTGGAGCTTTTCCCTTAGGTGTCGATCCATGAATTCCTTCACATGTTACTCTAATCCCTACCCTTTTGCTTTTCAATTTGTCCATTTTCACCTCTACCATAGTATCCATCAAGATTGTCACCGGCAACCCAGCTTTTCTCTTCAGATCTGATTTCAGAGATGAAACTGAATCAACATCAAGTACTTGTGACGCCATCGATAGAGTAGAGTGTATAATTGTAATGTTATTCGTACTGCTAGTGAACCCCGGAAACGACCCTTTTGCTAAAACAACTTGATTTGAAAGTGCTGTTATAGAGATAGTGTTATAATTGTATATCAATTTCTTGTTTGGGTTTTTGGTCGAGAGTGTGAGGTTCAATTTTGTAGTGAGATGGGTGGTGTCGTCGGTGGAAGTAGTGAGGTTGAAATTAGAGATTTTGAGTGAAGAAATTGAGAATGTAGGCCGTAGAGGATGGTAAAGGACGTAGAAAATGGCACCAGCAATAGCTGCAAGGAGGAGGAGGATGCAGATGATGAGTATGGACCAAAAACAACAAATACAGAAACAACGCCGGCCGCTGCAACGACGACGGTTGTGTCGGTGGTAGGCTGTTGGTGTCGGTCGATAAGGGACACGATTTGGGTTGTACGTCTGGTTCTTGACGGGCCCGGTAGCGTTTGGATTTGCGGCAGTGGTAGCTGTAGGCGCGGTGCCATTAGGCTTTGCTGAAGGGTAGACTCTGTCTGTCATTGTTTCGACAGAAAATAAGTTAGTTTATTAAAACTTGAGAGTAGATAGATATAAATACCAAAAAACTACTACTCCAATAGAAAAACAACAAGATGATGTTTATTGGAAGTGCTTAGAAAACATATTGGTTTTGGGAAGAAAATGAAGAATTGTGAAGTAAAGGGAAAGCAAAGTGTCAAAGTTTGTTTTGCGTTTAAATGAATTTTTTTTGTTTGTTGATTTGGTTGAGAGTGCTTAAGGGATAGACTATAAACCACTAAAGTGTGGGGGCAAATGGGGATACTTACACCACACCAAGAAATGGGAATCTCTTGGCTGGCTTGGGGCTTGTATTGCTTGTTTTGCTTTTTTATTTTTTTTGGTTTTTTAGATTTATCTCTCTGCTATGCCCACTTGGTTTTGTCTAGGCTTGTCTCTCTTTATTTTTTTAATATATAATTTAATATATGTCAAGTTGTATTTACATTCTATGAAAATTCTTAAATGCAATCAAATTGACTTGTATAATTCCAAACATGTGTTTACATTTTACAATTTTGTCTATTCTCTAATGATGGGGATGTGGGACTATGGAGTGTAACATTATATCTTGTTTAGTAAATTTCTAAAATTAATTTAGTTTTAAAATATATTTTTTTCAAAACTATTTTTGATAAGACATAATTTGTGTTTGGTCAATAAATTTCGAACAGTAATTAGTGTTTGATTAATTTTTTAAAAGTGTTTCTAAATATATTTTTATCAAAAGTACTTTTGAAAAAAAAACTTTTTAACTTATATTGTTCTCCGACACTTATTTTCCCAAAACACCTCTTTTAAAAAAATAAAAATATAAAATTGACCTCCATTCTTTTTTATTAGTTCTCTAATTACTTGACATTTTCTTTAAGAAATAATGTAAGGGTTTCTTTTTATTAAGTTACTTATTGTATTAGTAATTATATATTTTAGAAATTTGAATTTGAATGTTAATACTCTGAGTAATTAGTTAATAATAAATTAATAATAGAAGAAATTAATAAATCTCTCTTAATATATCAAAATGAAGAAATAAAAGGAAATGTTATAAATTCATTCATTGAATTAGTGGATTGTCCATATTCTCAATACATGAACTACATACATTCATGTATGTGTATTCCCTAGGTTCTATGAACCATTTTGGATAAGAATGTATCTATTTATTATGACACTTAATATGGTGACTTTTGGGGTGATTTCTCAACCACTATAAATAGGGTTGTTCATTCACCATTGTAAGATACACATGACACAATATGAGACATGAAGTCATTTGAATAAGATGATCTCTACATTCTACTCCACATATCTCTTGTCTTTATTTCTTGTAGTATATTGCTTATATTTTACAACACGTTATCAGCACGAGACTCTAGCCAATTGAGATTGAGTTTTAGTGTTTCTTTAACTCATGTTCTAGATGATCTCGTTATGAGAATCAAGAATGAAAAATGATAACTACTGCAGTATTATCAAGGTATTATAGGAATAAAATCATGTATGTATTTTCTAAAAAAAAATTATGATTTAGAATACGATAGTGTTTGGTCACTAACATTGACCAGGAACCAAAGACATATACTACTACTGGTTGAATATTCTCTGTTCCACAAAGTTCCTTAAATGGAAAGAAGGTATAAAATTTTGGTAGCATGAGTTTGAGTATTATATTTTATGAATTTTATTTCAATGTTTTTGAAAGGCTCAATAGGTGAATCATGTTATACTTCGGTCTACTACATCGTTGGTTGAGAGTAAGATGATGGATTCAAGTCCCATCTCACCAAAAGGGTAAGACATCAGGTTAAAGTCCGGATGCACCATAATGAAAACTATTTGAGGATAAGACGGTAGATTCAAGTTCTATCGCACCAAGAGGGTAAGACATCAATTTGAGTTTTGATGCACCTTGATGATAAGGATTGGGTTCAAGTCCCATTGAATTATGGCCTAACGTGCCTTATATGGGTAAGACATTGAGTTTGAGTTTCAATGCACCATCGTGATGATATAATGATGACTAAGGCTTTAATGAAAAGTCATGAAATTCGTCCCATTGAATTTGCTTCATTCTCTTATGCGAATGTGGTAGCAATACATGATAAATTTGAAATCCGCCTAATTGCTCCATTCTATCATATGAATGTGGTAGCAGTGAGTAATAAGCCTGAAAGTTGACAAGTGATTGAATGTACGAATAAGGGCGTTGAGGGACAGAATTATAATAGTCATTATTGAGGTAATTATAAAAGGAAGAACACTATGAGTTCTCCAAATAGTCCTTCAAAATGTGAAGGTAATTTTTATCATCATATTATATGAAAGGTCATTGAACCCGTGGTCATTGTGCGACCTAATTATTTGATGAATTTATAAATATCCTCCATCAAAAGAAAGGAAGATAAAGTGGTGCTACACTTGACCTTTCAGGGTGATGTTGAGGTGGGTCATGCAAAAAAGATAAATTTTTAAAGGCATGACAATGTGCTTATAATGTAAATTTATGAAGCACATATAAATGATTAGTCCATTTCTTGAAGAGAATGTGACGTGTGATAAGCATCGTGAATGCTCGACCATTCTGAAAGAGAATGGGTCAAGATATGATAAAATCATTATGGGTGGATATGTGCCACAACTCACCTCTACGGGAGGTTTGAGAAAAATAAATATTAATTGGCATGACCGGTTGGCCATTCCGGTTCCAATGTGATGCAAAAGTAATTGAGAATTCACGTGACTTTATGATGAAGAAATAAACGATTCTTCAAGAATTCTCTTGTGTTGCTTGTTCTCATGATAAAATGATCATTGTATCATTATACCAGCTAAGGTTGGGATTGTACTCCCTGAGGTTTTGGAACATATAAAAAGGTGAATATGGGCCCGTTCACTTGACATATGGACCGTTTGCTACTATATGAGAGTTGCATCTATGGGATGGTCACATGTGCTTTGTTGTCAACTTACAAATTGGTTTTTGTAAGGTTGTTTGCTCGAATTGTTAAATTAAGAGCACAATTCCAAACCATGAAAATATGTTGATAATGCTGGTTGGTTTAACAGAAATTGTATGCCTCTAATTATAGCTAAACCATAGGTATGAGAACAAAACTCCCTAATAACATTTAGTATGAAATGAATTTGTTTAACATGTAGCACCACATGTATGCATCAAGCCAACAAGGTTTCCCCATCATAATTGGTTCAGGGTCAGGAACCAAGTAATTTCCATCTAAAGTTTGAATGTGTGATATCTGATTTAATTGCTCCACCACCCACAAAGATGGATCCCCAAATGAGGTTGGGGTAGATGTTAGATTTTCTAACATTAGGGGGAGAGATGATTGACAGCTGAAAATTATGAGATGAATTATCTAGATCCTCGTTTAAAAAAAAGTGAACTTGAAGTTCGAGAGATAATTCATTTGCATAATGATGCAAATTAATTGCCAGATGAATTTGCTGACCCTATGTTATAATTTAGCTGCAAAAGTCTTTGATGGATAGAGTCTATGGTACGCCTGAAGCGTGATAGACCAATCGATTCCAAATGAAAACTCCTTAAGGAAGGAGAGGAGCAAATGATCAAGATGGTCATGATAATGAGGCAAGTGCTTTAAAAGGAGCACGATGACATAACACTTCATAAAACCTTGGCAAAGGTTCAGGTACCTGAAATGATGAATATGAAGAGATCTCGATAAGTTATATCGTATTGGAATCGAGTCTAAAGACCATCGACGGTATCTTTGATATGAAGTAGCGCTCAATGCTACCGATGATGACGAGGATCTTGAATTAAAAAAATTTGTCATATTGTGTGGACAGATAAATAATTGACCAAATGAAATGCATAATTCAAGTATACCATATTTCACTTAGAAAAGTGATGTTTTTGGACTTATAGTCCATGGATCAAGATATGATGTCAGTGGGGTACAAATGAATCATTATGCGAAAGTATACCCGTAAGATATAAAGTATGGTGTGTGCCTCGGGGCATAAAAGGTTTTCACAAAAATCCTGACATTATTAAATGGAGATATACTTCCATGTGGTGGATGCAATGAAGCTTATTTCAGTATGGCAATAGATGAAATGCTTGAATATGTGTAATGAATGATTGTCATCTCTAGTTAGACGATGAAGGTTATATGAAAATCCTTGAAGGATTTAAAAGGTCTTAAAGTAATTCCATTGAGTACCCCAATGGTTATGAGATTGATTAACATAAAGAAAGATCAATTTCGATTTCATGATAATGATTGAAAAATATCATGTATTAGTGCAATTGGTGCACATACAGATTGCTGATTATGCTGATGCCCAGAACTGTATGATTTTTCTTTGCAAAAAGGGATATTCCAGCCACCATGTATGAAGATAATGTTGCATGTATAGCTTGATTGAAGGGAGAATACATCAAAGGAGACTGGACAAAGTACATTTCACCAAAGTTCTTCTTCACACATAATCTTCAACAAAATGGTGAAATAGAAGTTCAACAGCTCTGTTCAACTGATGATCTTGTAGACTTATTTATTAAGGTGTTGCCAATATCAACATTTGAGAAGTTGAGATATGAGATTGAAATGCATCGTCTTCGAAATATCAAGTAAAGCTTTCATCAAGGGGAGCGAAATACGCGTTGTACTCTTTTCCTTAATCATGGTTTTGTCCCAATTGGATTTTCCTGGTAAGGTTTTTAATGAGACAGCACTCAATGCGTATTAT
The DNA here is from genome assembly GCA_018342035.1 of Solanum appendiculatum. NCBI lineage: Eukaryota > Viridiplantae > Streptophyta > Magnoliopsida > Solanales > Solanaceae > Solanum > Solanum appendiculatum. Next base: position 128,176 of record JAGDQO010002082.1, read on the forward strand.
GAGATGTGTGTACTCTTTTTCCTTCACTAGGCTTTTTCCTATTGGGTTTTTCCTAGTAAGGTTTTAACGAGACACATTATCTATGGACATCCAAGGAGGAGTGTTATAAATTCATTCATTGAATTAGTGGATTGTCTATATTCTCAATACATGAACTACTTATATTCATGTATGTGTATTCCCTAGGTTCTATGAACCATTTTGGATAAGAATGTATCTATTTATTATGACACTTAATATGGTAACTTTTGGGGTGATTTCTCAACCACTATAAATAGGGTTGTTCATTCACCATTGTAAGATACACATGACACAATATGAGACATGAAGTCATTTGAATAAGATGGTCTCTACATTCTACTCCCCATATTTCTTGTTTTTATTTATTGTAGTATATTGCTTATATTTTACAACAGGAAAAAAATTATGTAATGAAGGAACTATTATTTGTATCTAATCATCGATTAATATTTATCATTAAGATTTTCTTTATAAACAATGTAATTAAATAAATATTTATTATATTTATTTATAAATAGTATAAAACTTGAACTCATGTGAATGATAACAAGATGGACAAAATAGATGACCTAAATGATAAAAAGTAACGGCTCCTCACAAAAACATTAAACAGTGCAAAAACAAAAAAAAGTCGTAAAATATATTGGCATTATTTACACGTTATTTATTCATATATCATCTAACTTAGATTAGTAAGATCAATATTAACATACAATTTAGACACAAAATCCTAAAATATTTCGTTTCTCTAAAAGAAAACATATTGACAACCACTTTGTTAGAGTCTCATATCAGACGGGTATGGAGTACTCGATCTTTTTATATAATATTAGATGGTCCTCTTTTTAAGAGTTATTTTTAAGATTGAATTAAAAGTAAAATTTATTTCGTAGTCAATTTCATTTTAATTCATTATCAAATGATGTTGGGTCCTTCATATTATATTGGTTATGTTCAAATGTCTAGTCCTAAATGTATGAAAGCGTTGAAATCCCAAATAAAATAGTTTTATGAGTGCCTTATTTTGATCGCTTCTTTTAATTAATATTTATTATATATTTTTTAATTGCATAAATACATAATATTAATTAGGGAAAAGGGTATGATATTCTCTTCAACTTTGTCATTTAGAGCTGATATACCTCTCATTATGAAAGTAGCTCATATATACCCCTACCGTTATACAAATGGCTCACATATACCCTTTTCCTCTAACGGAAGCAAAAATTTTAATTTTAATTTTATTTTTTAATTACTTTTTTTAAAAAAAAAATTTTTAAAAATATAATCCCATATGGGTATATTTAATCCTCGTCAAACATATTTATTTTTTTTACTTTTTTGTTGTTTCAATGACTAATTTAGATTTATTATTTTGATGGTCAAATTTATTTATGTTTCACTAATATTCTTGTAAAATTTATTATAGATGATCCAATTTTTTTTCAAATACAAAAACTAAATTACAATATAACCGAAAAAGTAGTTTTAAATTATAATATAGCCACAAAAAAATAGTTTAAATTTTTTTGTTTACACTAAGGAATGAAAGAAAAAAATAAAATAAGAATAAGAAACTCAAATAATGATAATTAAAGAAGTCAAAAAATAATTTATGTATGAAAAAGATTAAAATATACCTTGAACTTTGGGATCATATATACTCCTAAATGATTTTTTTAAAAAAATTAAAAGTCAAAAATATAAATTTAAAACTAATTTTTCCACTTTCATTAAATGAAGGGTATATATGAGCTCATTTTGTAACGGTAGGGGTATATGTGAGCCGTTTTTATAACGATAAGGATATATATGAGACACTTTCATAACGAGAGGTATATCAGCTCCAAATTACAAAGTTAAGGGGTATATCATGCTCTTTTCCCTATTAATTAACTTTCAAGCAAAAGAGGCATACTACTTTTTATTCGCTTCTTTTGTTTTTGCGTCTCCACATAGGCATTTAAAATTTAGCTATTTTAATATGATTTCAGTCATATATAACTGAGTGTAAATATACACAAAGAAATTAGAAAGTGTTAAATTTGTTAGTTTTATTGTTATTTTAATAAATTAATGGCTGAGGTTTGTTTTTAGAAATATATGAAACTTATATTTCTAAGCTTATTTATTTAAAGTAGATTTGGAAGTTGAATATTAAAAAATAAAATTATTTTCTTGTTGACAAAAAATTTCTGATGCCCTTTCATGAAATCTTGGTGCGGCAATCGAAACGTGGCAGCAATAGAAAAACAAATAATGGATGGGACCATCCTATATGACTCTTTAGTCTTTGGCCACACAAAAATATTGTTATCATTATTTTCAGAAAGAGATAAGTATTGAAAATATTATTAAATTTAGTGTAATTATTATTTTAGTTCTTCAATTATTGTCAGTTTTAAAAATATTTTTTTATTTGATTAAGTGAATTTAAAAACACTCCTCTTATGTTACATGTGTATGTATGTGAATATTTTTACTGATATGATATACACATAGATATATATATATATATAATAGATAAATATTTAAATAATTAAATGTTAAGAATTTAGCAATTAAAGAAGATAAAAGAATATTTTTTTCTTTTTAAATATTTAATTTTTCTCATCACCCCACTCTATCCTCTATCCAGTACCCAACCTCAAACCTCACTACCCATCCACTCTCCAAAAAAAAAAATTATTTTAAATCTTTTTTTTGGGAGGGGGAGTTTGGAGGGGGTGGGGGGGAAGAGGGAGTCAAGGTATTCGGTGGTGTTGGATAAAAAGTTTTTCTTAAAATCTTTTTGAGGGTGATGGGGTGGGGTGGGGTGGGGTGGGTGGTGGGATTAGGGTACCTGGGTAGGGGATAGGGTGATGTAAGAAAATTTTTTTTTTAAAAAAAAACTCTTCATTACTAAATTTTAGCATTTAATTATTTAAATATTTTTTTTACTATATATATTTATGTGTACGCCATTTTAGCAAAACATTCAACATATACGCATAGGTGGACGACATGTGGCATAAGAGGGGTATTTTTAAATTACTTAACCAAGTAGAGGAGTGTTTTTAAGGCTGTCAATAATTGGGGGATTAAAATAATAATTCACGGCAAATTTATGAGTATTTTCAATACTTATCTCTTTCAAAAATAATAAAAATTGCACTTGCATATTGATATATGTATTTTGCCGTTTCAATTTATTGCTTTCTTTTTAATAATTATTTAATTTCAATTTTTTATAAGATCACAAATTTATAGGGACATGATAATTGATACATGAACATTCTACTCCATCTTCTATCTTTTGTGATTGGTTTATCTTACTATCATTTTAAAACAATTTTTTTTAAAAAATCTTTTTTGATAATTTTTTAGTTTAAACTTTTCATATCATAAATTGTAAAAGACTTTTTTAAACTTCGTCAAAATATGACAAACAAATTGAAACAAATGAAATACATATCTTAAAATTATAAAATTTAAAAAACTTCTTTATACTTTTTAAAATTTCATATTACCTTAAAATAAAATAAAAAATTAAAATAAATAGAGTACTTTTTATGATCCAAATCCTATCAAACACTTTCTACAACTTTAACTTGAGGGTTGTTTTCTCTAGAGTTAATGTCTCATACTCCTTGAAAAAAATTTATTTTACTTTATGTGGTATTTCTGAGATTTAAATAAAAAAATTATCCTATAATTTTAAATTATTAATTATTATATTTTATATTTTTATATAATTTTTAAATATATAAATTTTATTTGAAATATTTTTATAAATTATGTATCTAAATTCACAATTAAAATTAAATCATGACTCTTAAAATTCGAACCGTATTCGGGAGAGTGGAGTAATATCTCTTCAATGTTCACGTATGTTTTGTGTGCCTTTTATTATAGCATCATATGTATTATAGAAAACACACACATTATGATGCACAAGCTCCCCCTTGTATGAAAACTTTATTTCACTTCCTATACTTAAATAAATAGTAGTACAATAAATACATTCCACTTGACATGTTACTATCAAATATCATATATAAATTAAGTATTTTTCTCATTTAAAAATAAGTATTATTTTTATTAAAAAATTATTTAAAATAAATGTTATTTTAGAAATTCAAGATAAAAATGAGTAATTTTTTTTAATTATACCTTTACACTCAAGATATGATTATTAAATAGGGATAGTTAGTAACTACATATTATATTTATTAATCTTTTAAGGGAAAAGGGTCAAAAATACTCTTAAACTATGTGAAATAAATAAAAATGTCCTTCGTTTATAGTTTGGCTCAAAAATGCCCTTGCCATCAATACTTTGGTTAAAAAATGTCCTTGCAGTAAATATTTTGGTCCAGAAATGCCCTTATAGTTACTAAATGGTTCAAAAATGCCCTTTTCTAATAAATATATTACTCTCTCTGTCCAATAATAGTTGTCAACTATTGACTTGACACACCCCTTAAGAAACAATAAATAATAAGAGTAATATTACTATATTATCCTTTGACTTTATTAAATTTAATGCTTTGAGAAATGTGTTTGATGATAAATAGTATTTAATAGAAAGGGTAAAATAAACACAAAAGGTAAATTATCTCTTGATTTTAAAAATTGGACAAGTATTGTTGGACAACTATTTTTAACATAGTGGACAACTATTGTTGGACGGAGAAAGTATTTCTTTTCTTTTTAAACACATCTTCTTCCTAATTAAAATATTTTTAAAGAATCCTATTCTTGTTTTCTTTCTTTTAAAATTACTTTAACAAATAAAAATGTAGGAAATAATTTTTTCTTCTTAATCTCATTTTATCAATTAAAATAGAATAACTTTATGTACCCTTTCGACATATAATATATATATATATATAAGATCATAGTAAATTCATCATTAATATTTATTTACATAACGATAAAAAATAATTATAATAAAATAAGAATTTTTTTTATTTTTTATTTTTTCTGAATTGAAGTAGGATAAATATTTGCTAATTATAAAAAATATTATTAGAACAACAAGGGCATTTTTGGACCAAAATGTTGATAACAAGGACATTTTTGGATCAAACATTAAACGGAGGATATTTTTATTCATTTCACATAATTTAAGGATATTTTTAACCCTTTTCCTTTTTTTTAATAAATATAACTTTTATTAAAATAACACTTGAGACGAAGAAAATAATAATAATACTGAAAGTGAATATCCTTTTCTTTAGATCCTAAATAAAACGAGACATTTATTAAGTTGAAGTACATGAATAGAAGAAACCAATTATACAATTTTGGAGATTTTATCTTTTGCATGTTATTTGTACTTTTATCTCGCTGGAATTTTATTGAACTCCTTTTCACAAAATCATGCCTTTTGAAATCACTAATTAAACGAGATATCGGTAACTCTGTCCCTCAAAGCTAGGATAGATGGAAAAAATTAGAGCCGTCAATATGGTTTAGGCCCGTTGGGCTGGCCTGGCCTAACCTGTGATTAGATTGGGCTGAGCTAAGATTTTTGGAGCCCATTTAAGAAAATGGTTTTTTAGCCCGGTCTGAATAAGTCTGCTGATTTGTGGGCCTTGAGAAATATGCCTAGGGCCGGCCCGTGGGCTAAATAAAAATTAATTAAAAGATAAAAATAAAATAGACTATTAAAAATAACAAGTGTCCAAACTCAAAATCTATTTAACGTTTGAATTATTAAAATTTAAATACAAATTATGTTTATAAAATATGTACTACATAAAATAAAAATTTCCTAAAATTTCTAGGGAATCACTACGTAGGCCGTAGCCTATGGAATATTGTCATAGTTTTTGTGTTTTATTATGATCATTAGAAAACAATTAGGTTAATATTTCTATTTAGCTATTTATGCTTTTACTTCAAATCAAACTTAATAAATATTATAAAGATAATTTTATTTGTGGATTTGATTAACAAGTAGTTACACTAACACCATGTATTATTGTCTTGTCGATATTTATGATAATATTTTAAAATTATAATTTGATTTAAAAAATTATAAAAAATATACTTTTAAAAAAACTGAGCTGGCCCGGCACAGCCCGTAGCCCACATACTTGTGGGCTGGGCTGATCATTTTTTGGCCCACCAAAAAAATGGGCTAGCCCGACTTGACCGGTCAAATTTCAAAGCCTGTATGGATTGGCCCGGATAGGGTGGACCAGGCCATATTAACAGCTCTAGAAAAAATTATTTAATGTTGTTTGTCTCCGCTAAATTTAGAACCTGAGACCCTAAAGTTTTCAATCACTTTATTGATTACCATGTCACACTCTTAAATGCCTCATATTAAATGATAATAATTAAAGAGCTCTCTAATAATGACTGCACATTATAACCCCATACTTTTTAAATGTTTAGTTTCCAAATATAAAATTGATCCTCCTATTTTTTGAGAACTGGTTCAGTTTTACTTTGTAAACGCCTAGAATGACATTTTATATGGTATTATTATTATTTGAAAACTTAAACAATTTTTCTAATCAAATTATAATTGTTAAAATTATTTTAAATACTAAGGTTGCTTATCCTTATATGTAATATTTAAATTTATGAATATTATTTTCTTAAATGAAAGCTCAATATCCATATGTATATCGAACATTATGAGATATTTGATCAAAGTATTTCTATTTTATTTTATTTTATTTTTGAGATAGGAGCAGAGTTAGAGTTCTAGCTTCAAGTTCGGTAGAATTTAATAGATTTGGCCAAATTAAATCATGTATTTGAGTTAAGAAATTCACTTTTATATATAAATAATTTATTTAGAACCCAATAAATTATTTTTATTAAATTTAAATCCCACAAACTCAAAATTCTAATTCCGACATAAGAAAAGTCACATTTGCTTGCAATTAGATCCAAAATATTGTAAAGCAAACAAAAAGGTTTTTTCTTAGCAAATAAAGGTTTTCTCTATAAAATTTCCTTTTCTAACTAGATTAAATTAAAAATGATTTACAACAAATTATAGAATTACCAAAGGGGTAATTATGGAAAAGTTGCTTAAAGTTCAGTAATTGGATAATTAACAAAAAGACGGAGCACACCGACAAATTTATCCCCTTCCAGCATCTGTCATGTACTTTATTATTATTATTTTATTGAAATATAACAAAGTAATTAGTGGGACTAATCTGTCCTTTATAATTCTTAACTGAAAAGGCACATAAAAGTTCCAAGAATACCTTTTCTCAAAAAAAAAAGAAAAAAGAGATGGTTATTTCAAGAATTATTAATCTATTATTACCTCTAAAGTCTAATCCATGTTATACACTCATTTAGAAAAATATTTAATAATTTTAATCACGTGCTATTTGTTTAAAGTTTAAATTGCTAGAGTATAATTTCTCTCTTGTTTAGTATTCTATTTAATTAATACTCCATTAATTGAAGAGAGTATGTAGATTTAAAAAAGAATAAATAATTTCTTATTATCTAAAACATCAAATATTATAAAAAAAATAAAAAAAAAATTTGAAATGGGATAAAGTAAATTATTTTGGTTTGATGAGTTAGTACTTGAGCCACCGACACACTGGTGACTTTTTTCACCCAACAATTGGTGAATTCACATTGCTTTTTGGAACTATTCTTTTGTTGAAAATTATTGGAAATCATAAATATTTTGGTAGTTTGAGACGTGTATATGACATTATTTTACGAGAGAAGTATTATTGTTAAACCTAACGTAAATTATTAGTTTAGTCTCTAAATTATATTGACAGCCTTAAAAACACACGTGTACTTGACTAACTAAACTTAAATACACTCTCAATCTGTCACATGATATAGCAAGTGGTCTCAAACTTTTATAGGAGCATGAAACTCTTAATAAAAAATCGAGAGAAGTGTTGAAAAGACTCCTAAACTTGACAAGAATTTATGAGTATATTTCACTCATGTTACAAAATTGAAGGTGTATTAAATTAAGTCAGTCAAGTAAAGTTTTTCCTAGTTACAAGTTTTTCCTTATTTTTCAAATTAGAACTACATAATCATGTTACATTTTAAGTTTCTGCAAAAATTACTTAAATTTGCAAACAACTCCAGTCTCCAGCCACCACTCTAATAATTAGTACTTCATCAGATAAATGTGTCGTAAGTGTGCATGCAATGAAAATATTTTTCAAAGTAATATTGGTCATTTTAAAGATCTCATTCTTTTTTAACAGATTTTTTCTATATTATTTTATCACAGTAGCCATATATATTAAGTAACATTTTAATGCTACACACTATAGTATAATGTACTTGTATAATATATGAAATACAAAATAAGATTACTTTGATTTCGAATTTGCTGAGTACCCTTCCAAGGTCAACATGATTTGTTGTCCAGACCATTTATTTCAAAATAATCCAATTATTTATTTACCTGTGCGAATCTAAATTAGTCAGATCAATAAATTTTGAACCAGAAAAAACCTAAAGAGAGGTGGGGACTAGCAAATTTTGTTTATTGGTTGGTACATTCAGTGCAAATTGGCATTGAGTTGGGGTACAAAATTTACATTTACTGGCTATTCTGTACTTATATTATATCCACCTTTCATTTTGTGCCCATGTTGTCTTCTCTTTGTGTCTCTTTCCGGTAGCAATTTTGTACATCCCACAACGCCTCTGACACTCTAAAGTTTGAAAGTGTCTTTAACTGCTCTCCACCACAGAAAATAAATTTTGTAAATATTCTCATTTTTATTAGGGCTGCGTATCGGTCGGTTCGGTTCGGTTTTGAAGTTTCTCGGTTTGGCTTATTGGTTATCGGTTTGTAGCGATGCTAAACCGTTAAAGAACCATTAAGATATTGACTTATCGGTTATTGGTTTATCGGTTATTGATCGTTATCGGTTCGGTTATCGGTTTAACCGTTAAGATTTGACACAAAAAAAAAGTCGTTAAAAATCACGTAAAAAACAAGGTGACAAACCAAATGAACCATGCACATGAGTTCACAAATAACATCTTGCTAAAAAGCAAACACTTTTACATTGTAGAATACCCCAAGAGTTTGAGACAGCCAAAAATAAAAGTAGGAAACTAAACTCTAAGTCAAGGACTTTATATACAAAATGATAAAAATATAATTATTTAATTTACTATCGGGTTATCGGTTAATCCCATTAAGAAAAAACCTCAAACCGTTAAGAACCGATAACCCGATAACAAAAAAAAATTAAACCGTTATCAAAACTGCTAAACCAATAACCCATTACTGATAAACCAATAACTTATTTTCGGTTCGGGTTATCGGTTTCGGTTCGGTTTTGAACAGCCCTAATTTTTATATTTCCTTTAATTGCCAAATAAAATAAAAATTCAAACTTATATACGTTTGTGTTTTCGATTATCACACTATTTTGTTGTTGTTAATTGTTATTGTTTCCTTCTTATAGACTTTACACTGCTTTTCTTGTTAATGACTATATTTTCTTCGTCTTTTACTTGAGTCTAATGTACTTGAGCCGAGGTTCTTCTGAAAATAACATCTCTATTTACAGAAGTAGTGTTGTTGTTGTTGTAAGACTCTCTGCACATCTAATTATCTCATCTATTAATTAGTTAATGAATAACGATGCATATATTTTTGAAATTTTGTTTGATCTATAAAGACATTTTGGATACATATTATTTGCAAATTAATGATTGTTGTACAATTTTACTCATTATTTCACCTTCAACTTTAGTTAGAGAAGGTTGTAGCTTAAAAGTAATCTTTACATTATTAATTTAATAATTTGATATAAGCGGCATTTAATTTGTTTTCTATCTTTCCAAATTAGGCCTATTATAGAGGGTTATATAATTTATACATTTTGCATCTTAATTTACTGTGTTTCACATCTTTCAATTTAGCTTATTGTTTTTTTTTTTCATGAATTCTGCGAAAAATATTTAAGAGATTAAAAAAAGTTATTATGTTATTGATCTTTACACCAATTTAGATGAAATGTCATACAACTATAAGGCCATTGTGTCTGTACTTTCCCACTTCTCATAATATATATTTCAGAGATACGTCCCTAAAGAAACTAGTTGTTGGGAGGCCATCTTTGCTGTGTTTCATAATACTATTATATTTGCTCGAATGTTGATACAAGTGAACGTCACTAAGCCTTTTACCGGTTCAATACCAGTCCTAGATCCTTGTGGAAGATAGAGAGAGTGGCGAGAAATTATAATTTATCTAAGAATTTAATATGATTATCACTATTTCGAATGGGGTTTGTTTGGAATATTAATGAACTATTTTTAATTTACGGCTATAGATTACGCTGTTTTCAATAATTAAAAAAGAACTAGAGTTGTGGCTCCCTAGATGTTGGAATTCAAATAGATATTACACTGTGCAAACCTAACGAATCTATATGTGTCTTTTAAAGTCTCTCAATCAAATTAGAAGAATTTCATCTTAATTTTTTTTGGCACTTGGGTATGTATTAATTTGATTATCATCACAGGTCTCACATTAGCTTTTCTATTACAAACTCAAGCTATAGATAGGGGTTGATAGCTCCAAATCTCTGTTACTGATTCTTTTTCCTATCTTAACTTCTTTTGTCATGCAAGTTTAGAATTTAGACAAATTTCAATTTTTGCAACCATCAAAAATAAATCTTTATGAAAGAACCATTAGTGCGCAATGATCACACCTTCGCGCGAAAATTAATGTGAAAAATCCATTAGTTTTATCACTATTCTATGTCCCACAATCCTAATTATAGTGTTTAACTACTCATTACTTTATGCAAAGAGCTAAGAGACTTGTAATAACTAAAGAACAATAAGATAAAGAAAAATAATATAAACCTTGAATTAAAACTTACTACTTGCAAGAATGTATGTTGTTAGTGCAAAATTAAAAGAATAGAAAAATAGAAAAGTAGGAACCCTAATAATGCCGTCTTCTGTCCATCTTTGGGTTAGACAAAAAGTTATTACCCAACCCACCATACTAAAACAATTCGTCCAAAGGTTCTATTATATTTATAGTGATAGAAATAACCACTATTCCTAGCTAGCTAGTTGGACTTGATCTTGGTTTGCAAAAAGATCTTCGCTGAAACAATTCTCTATAGCACGCCCCTCATCGTGAAGTTTGAGATTCGTGGCCTGCACCTCATCACAGAGTTTGAGCTCCGTGGCACGCCATTTATCGCGGAGTTTGAGCTCTGTGACGTGCTCTTTATAGCAGAGTTTGAGTTTCGTGGTGCGGTGCGCCATTCATCACAAAAATTGAGCTATGTGGTGCCCCTTTTATTGCGGAGTTTGAGCTTCATGAGGCGCCCTTCATCACATAGAGGCCTGAAATTCTAATCCTATGAAGTTTAACACAGTCCTCGACGCGGACCTCACTTTTTCACTGCCAAATCATGTCTATTTCATCCATAATGCTTGATTTTTATTTCGTTTGCTATTTTGCATCGATTCTTGTTGCATTTTGTTCTGAAATATGTCTAATCACATATAGTAGCTCATCCACATCAATTACTATTAAAATACATGATATACGTGAATTGAATTTTTGAATTTAGCTAAAATATAGATAAAATGCGATCTTTGATGTATAAATACGCCCAAAATTATCACCCACACTTGAAGCCTTGTTCGTCCTCAAACAACTTATTATACACCTACTTTGATTGATACAAACAATTAGGTCATATAACAACTTTTCACGGTTGTTATGCAAGATATATAAACAACAACCATCTAACCTCCTAACCTCAAAGATGTACTCTAACTCATCAAATTTTAACTTGCTCACGTACTTTGTGAAAGACAAATTATTATAACATCACATATCTATCATGAAACAAGTGCCCTCACAAGAAGCAATACTTCATACACTCAATTTAAAGAATCGAATATAAATTAAGGACTTAGCATCAAAGCAAAACTCTCGCACTCAGAAAAGAATTCACATGTATGCATAAAGAATCATAATCTTGTCCATTATGTACATCTCCACTAATTAAGCATGCTCGAATAGAATCAAATAGCACTTTAACGGGTAGCAATATTGGCTTGAGAATTGGTGGAAAAATTATCTAATAGTGACTTACACTTCCCTAAGTACATGCATTTTGTTTTTTGACTTCATCATCCATTGTTTCCTTCTTTTTATTTTCATTCCTCTTCTTATTTTCACTGGTACTTCTCATCATATCAAGAGTACTTCAATCATAATTTTTGTTAATCATTTATTCTTTTTTTCTTTCTTTTTTTCAAGTCACATTCAAGAGGACCTTTTATCACTTTGCAGCTATTACTGTCACCATTTACATTAGACCACCCATTTTCTTCATATTTAAACTTAACACATTTTAAGCTACAATGCTCAAGGAAGAATGGTGAAAAAATTAGGGATTCAACAAAAAGATCAAGTCAAAATACGCTTATCAAATGAAAAGTCACAGACTCAAAGGGTAACTAGTGGTATAATATCTAACAGCCTAAAATTCATAAGGCATATCAAAGAAAGCTTATTATCATCTTTTAAAGAGAGCAACACCTTTTAGTTCGCTTCAATAACATGCAACATAAGTTCTAGGCTAAAATGCAAAATATGGAATATGCAAAAAATTAGCATATCTCATGTGACAAGTATCAATAAAGATGAATCAATTCTAATTCTAAGATTAATAGAGTTATCACGAACAATACACAAAATAAGCTATATAAAAATTCACAACCATGAGCCTAAGTATCAAAGAATTTGCTATTTTATTAATCATTCAAACACTCACAAGAAGGTATTACTCAATCTGAGCCCTAAACATGCTAGTATCAAACACGTTAATGTTAGGGTTTTGCCATGATTTTCTTACCATATTTGAATTTTACTTTTTCCTTAAAGAAAAGTCTAAGCATTACCAATAATTGCTTTTACTTTTTTCCTGAAAAGAAAATATAATTCTCTTCCATATTTGGTTGTTCTTTCCTTAAAGGAAAAGTTTGGAGATTTATAAATTGAAGATCCCTATTCTCATAGCAGAACACAAGAATATCCGCAATGTAGTTGTTTAGAGAGTTTTGTTTAGGGGGAGATTTTCTCTCAATATGTTTATGTTTTTCAATATTAGTTTTATAATATGTAGGTCATTTGGCCAAACCATATCAATAATCTGTTTTGAGTATGCTTTTATTTGTCATCTGATTTATCAACCACATGATTTGCAAATTATAAGTTTCTGCATGACGCCATGATTCTTTCGAACCCAACAGTTAAAGTGGTCTTTTCTTTTATCTTCTAAAAAATAAAACTACTCCTAAGAATAAAAAAAATTACCCAGTTCAAAGGCTCCCTGAAAAAGAATCGAGGCCAAAAAAATTGAAGGGTGGATGAGATATGCCACTAAAATAATCTAACAACAAAAATAAACAACAACAAATATATAATTCTTTGAGATAATTATTTTTAACCTCACAAATATCGAAGGATTCCCCACCCCATGCTTAAAGTCATGATTTGTCCTCAAAGCAATTTATAACAACCATTATGAACCAAGGTTAGAGATATTCCCTGAGGCCCTCCGAGGCCTAGCTAATATCATGTTTCCTCAATTTTCATCAAGGATCGCAGGACCCCACACTTAAGCCTAAGGGGCTATTGGGATATACAAAAAAGTTATCTAAATATACATCTTATTTTACCATAATCTCTAAAATTTCCTACCATTTAAAAAAATTTCAAAAATCCCCTCTCGGATATATCAGCCTCCTCTCGCTGATGCATCTCTATCCCCCTCTCGGATACATCCTTCCCCTCTCTGATACATCCTCCCCTCTCGGATACATTCCTCACCTATGTATCCGGATGTCTACTGATGTATCCGGATGTCTACTGATGTATCCGGAAGTCGGTTGATGTATCCGGATGTCCTATCCCCTCTCTGATATATTCCTCCCCTCTCGGATACATCCCTCACCTATGTATCCGGATGTCTGCTGATGTATCCGGATGTCTGCTGATGTATCCGGATGCCTGCTGATGTATCCGGAAGTCCAGTGATGTATCCGGAAGTCAAGTGATGTATCCGAAATTCTTAAATTTTAAGAAATTTTTGTAATTTGGAAAAGAGTAGAAAAATAATGTAATTAGCTCTTAACACTATGAGATTTATGTAAACTATACAATACAAAATGCCTAAGGCGCTATATACAAAATGTCTAAGGGGCTATTAAATAAAATGAAATAAATAGTCTTTACAAGATATTAAAACGTAATACTACAATTTAACCACATTGTTAATAGTATATCCCAACAAAAAGAACAGGACAAACTTATTCCATTTTGAATAGTGCCAGAACAAAATTAACCTATTTTCCCTAATTTTTGAAAAACTGTCAAAATGAAAGATATTTTTAATCAATTTAGATAATGAAAGAATATTTTTATTCAAAATATATCGGCGAGGACTAGTCAAAATTGTAACGAGGGACGTTTGTCAAACCCTTTTCCCTATTTTCTAAAAAAAAATGCCAATCGAGTATAAGTCAGCATCGCGATAAAGACACTTCTATGGTGTTACGTTTCTTACGACAAAATAAACACTTCCCCTTTCACGTGTATTTCATGGCTTTATTATAAATGTCTATCTCCATGGTGCTGTAGTTTTGGAATATTTGTACCTAATTATGTTCATTTACAAAAACAACAAAAATTGTTAGCTGTACAATTGCTTTCGGATAACCTATATTCCAACTCACATTAGTGCTAATGACCTAGCTTGGACGCCTTTATGAACTATTCCAAGCTAAGCTTCAAATATTTTGGTAAAATTAGTCCATAAAAATATAATTTATTTAAATTTGAGTGGATTATTGATCTGTTTTTTTTATTAGCCCTATCCAATTTATCTCACCTCATTAAAAATGAATTGATATGTGGCACAATTGATTCATGGAATTAAATCTTGGCAAAATATTTTTAAAATGACATTTTCTTTATTTCATATATTATATATATAGTTATAATAAGGAAAACACATAGTTTTATAAGGTACTAAAAAATTATTGACCACTCTCGACCAAGTCAATGTGGTTTCTTAGTACTGATACGTTATTCCTCTCACCAAATAGAATAAATGTACTTATGAGAAATACAAAATTGCTATATTTACAGTATCATTATCATTATCATTCCGCTCCTCAGTTCATTTTGGTAAATTCTGGATCAAATATGTTTACTAATAGTATTTTGACCTCCAAAATACTCTTCAACTATCCTATTTTATTTCACTCTATTTTATTTTGACACCATATTAATCCATACCCCAATTAATGCATAAGGATAAAATCGTTCATATGTGTATCACAATATCTTTTACATAAAATTGTTTCAAATCATATTACATAAATTAGAATGACGAGAGTGCATGGTAATTGACGTAGTTCACATTCTCCATATCCTTCTTCAACCATTTTATTTATATAAATATCCTGTGAATCTGAATTAGTTCGATCCATAAATTTTAAATATGTGATGATTATATGGAAAAAAAGAAGTGCATTTAACAACCAATTTGGGCCTTCATTAACTACTTGCAAATACAAATAAATAAATATGGAGTAACTAGCTAGCAAGCACATGTAGCCTCTCAACTTTTGGATTTAATAATTTCTGCACCATATCTTTTGACAGATTCATAAAGACAAGTGTCTTTCTAGTGTTCCTCATCACTTGAATTTTACTAACAATAATTTCTAATGGAAGAGTAGAATCTAAAGACATATGGATATGTCCAACTAAATACACCCTCACATGCACACATGCGTGTAGGCTTGGGTATCAATTAATTGAGTCGTAGAATCCAAGAAAATTCAAAAGATTCGACTATAAATAAGCATGTTTATATTAAGTCATTTGCATTAGTGCACATGAAGGGTCAAATCTGAAATTTCCTTCATACCAATAATATTTTTTTCTCCTTAATTTCCATATATTAAAATAAGTTTTTCTTTTTTCAATTGACGATAGGCAACAACAACAACAATAACAATATGCCAGTGAAATTAATTCGACTGAAAAGAATAGAATGTATACATGCCTTATCACTATCTCATGGAGGTAGAGAAGCTATTTCAAAAAAGATGCAAAAAATAAAATATTAATTTCTCATTCACAACAAAAATCCAACAATCCCTATAAGAACGGAGAATGACTATATGATGAAAATATAATTCCTATTAGAATGGGGAATGAATATATGATGAAAATATGCATTAAAAATTATTTGATTAGCAACTAAAGATTAATTACATCTAAATAAGTAGATTTTCTATTGAATTTTTTTAGTGAATATATATTGAATATACTTGATCTATTGGTAGATTTGATATTTTGAGTCATCTAGCTTTGGTGTGTACGTAAATAACATAAGTAACACAATTAATCCTTAGTCATCTTTGATTCTCATTATTATGTTCTTTTAACCACAAATACTACTTGATTTCAGAAGTGCACAGAGAATTAGTTTTATTTTATTCTTCTTGAAGTAGCTAACACTTTACTCTTACATAGGTGATTCCTAAACGTGTAATTCGATACACTATTTGACAACCACATATCAAACGTAGAAATTATTGAAAAACCTAAGGACCTACCACTGTTCCCTTTACAACAATCTTAGATTGTTGCTATCCTTCAAAACTACCCCTAACTTGAAATAGAATTAACTCTAATAAAATACAACCTCAACATTATTGGTAAGTAAAGTATATTGAACGATATTAAAATTTTAAAATCTAATACATTAACTAAGGTGGACTTAAAAAATACATAATAGTTTGATCTAGAGCTGTGAACTACCACTTGATCTTCATCAACATCGGTATTGAATCCCTTGCACCGCCCCTCTACTAAAAGGATATGGAATGAATATTGTATGTCTATCCATGCATAGTGGGTTTGTAACAAACTCAAATTCCTCACTATATTGATAAGAGAACTAAAACGCGATTACAATTTTAGAATCGTAATTGCGATACCCAAACTAGTGAATTACAATGGAAATAACAAGTAACTAACATGGAGATAAGAATGATGATGAGAAACTTAGACTCTAGAAGGAGAACAGAGGACAAACATTTTTCTTCAATATGCATAAACCCTTCTTTCCAACTCATTTTCCCTTTTAACCAAATGCTAATTGGGCATGGATCCCAAATAAAACACTCCATTTTACTTGGCCCAATCTCATTCACCACTTCTAACTCATAGGCCCTTATAGAACTAGCTTGGTTCATAACAGGGTTCCATATTCAACTAGGGATGGCAATGGGGCGTGGCGAATGCGGGGTGGGGCGATTTTAAGGCTATGTGGGGCGGGGTGGTTTTAAGGTTATGCGGGGCGGGTTGAAGTGGATTTTTTAAAAACTAATGCGGGGCGGGGCGGGTTGCTTGTATATGCGAGTTCAACCTTAATTTTAACTTTTTACATGTTATAAGAGTGACAGAGCATTATTTATTAAGATAATTTCTTTAAAGTTACTAAAATATTCAAGATAGTAAACCGGTTCAATAAATATTAATACGGTTTCTTACATTCTTCCCAATTGACCTTTAAAAAATAAAATTTTAAGCTATTATCTATTAAATTAATACAACTTAATGAGAAAATAAATTTATTTTTATCAATTTTATTTTTAGCATCAAACTTAATTAAAAAGGGCAAATATTCAAAAATTTATGTGGGGCGGGGTGAAAATGAAAAAAGTTGTTATGCGGGGCAGAGAGGATCGGGTAAAAATTTTTGCGGGTTAAGCTCAACCTGCCCTGCCCCGCCCCATTGCCATCCCTATATTCAACAATATATAGGATTCCACATCCAAGCTTCTTACCATAATGACTCGTTCAGTCGTTTTGAGTTTTAGAAGAAGAGGGAAGCTAGCATGATCTAATGATGGCTCATATAGACTGAAGAAATGTAGAATAATCAGGTATCTTTTACCTGGTCGTCTTTTGTAGCTCTCGCAGATATACACACATCAACAAGTATGAGTCTAAAATTGCGAGCTGAAACCCCCAAAATTGAAGTTGAACTGATTCTGGAATTTGAAAATCTAGTATTATAGCTATGAACCTTCTTCATGATCACATTATCCACCATGGTTATCATAGTCCCTGACCTGAAAACTCATCCTGGTCATGCTCACTCTCCTCGTAATCATTTGTCAGGGTTGACTTGGCCGACCGCTTTGCTAGCTATAGCCTGCCGCTACTGTAATAATGGTACTAGAGTTCCACCACCGTGTCTGGTGCCTCGCCTCGCCATCGCATACGAGGCACCAGATAGTAGAGAAAATTGTTGTGCTCAAAGTAGCTTCAATGACACCAAAGTCCAAAACACCACTCGAGCCCCTCAAGTCCAAACTCAAGCATGCCAACAAGTCCCAAATCGTAGACATGACCGATCATAAGGTCACTAAAGCAATTGTTAGGCCTCACCTTTTTTGGGGCCCCATTTTGTTAAAAATTCTTATGTATTGATAAATTGGAAAAGAGTTTTTTTGATGGAGAATATAATAATTTTTTTTATCTTATTTAATGTGTGAATCGTTGTAATAATTGATCATAAATGGAATAATGTTTAGTTAATTGTGGCTTCACTTTTATGTGTCTCCCTATTTTGTTGCTTCATTTACATTCTGACGATTATCATGAACCACACTATTATTCTTATATTTACCTTTTTTATGGGGAAACTACCTTATTAGACATGTATCCATATCATATATACTAATTCTACCTATACTTTTAAATAATTATGTGTCTTACCACTAATTAAGAGTTTCCTACCATACATTGAGGAAGATAGTACACCTACATACATGTATTTTTGCTACCAGATATACTAAAATAGGGAGGGAGGCAAGCAAGATGAGGAGGGAGGTGAGCGAGATAGTCATGTATCCTAGATACATGTAAATCACACTAGATACACACTAGATAAATGTATCTGTATGTATCTGGTGTGATTTGCATGTATCTGGATTAACATATACATAGGAGAGTGGTGAGCGAGATGAGAGGGAGGCGAGCGAGATTTGTTATGTATCCCAGATAATATGAATTCACTTGGATACAACATATCAAGAATAAGTTACACCTAATTTTTACCTCATGTATCCCCCAAGATACGTGTATCTGGACATATCTATACGTATCTTGACATACCAAAATTTCGTAAGATTCGTAATATTGCAAACTAGAGTGTATCTAAGTAATTAGCTCATAAACTGGTGAGATTTCTGTAAGTTTTCCTTTTTATATTCCCCTTTACTATTTTTAATCTCTCATTATTGAATATTCTAAAGTCTTCCAAACGGTCAAACCTTTTGCATTATTCAAAATCTATTGTTGTGTGTTTATAAAAAAAATTATTTTTTTATTGTCTTCTTCAAATTTCAAGCAATGCAATAAATTAACACTATTTTGATATCAATATATATCAAGTTATCAAATTCAACGCAACATTATTTCAATATCATTATATAAACTTTTCAAATTTTGGAGTTAGGTTTTACTATTCCAACTTTATATTATATCTTTTTATTAAAATTTACTTTGTTTACATTTTAATTCATACAGCTCGCGTACATCCTACACTCTTTAGACTTCACTTAAGGGTCCGTTTGGCCTTGCAATATGAAATCATAATATGAAATCATGAGATGAAATTGAAGTTTTATTTGGACATGCGATTTGGAGTTTTTGTGTTGTATATTTTATCATAAACATAAGAATCCAATAAGTTGTAAAACTATTAAAATAGTCCACCATTTATTCAATCTTACCAAATAAACAAAAAATTATAAAAATCACATAATAAATTATTACAATGCTATTATGATTAGTCTTGTTCACTCAATATAGATGAAAAACTATTTTTTATTAAACATTAAAGTAGTAGTAATAAATTTGGTTGATAAATAAATTTGATAAAAAATAATGAATTTGATGAATATAAATGATAAAGTAGGAATTGATTTAAAGTAATAATATATTTTATGTTGGTGAAAATAATAAATTTTAAAAAGTAATGATATGATTATAAATTTTATTTACATATGAAATAAATAGCTAGTAGATATAAATGTGGGATTGTTTTAACAAAATATAAATTTGTGGGTCAATTTTTGTATTTAAAAAATCCAAATCATGATATGAAATTCTCAAATCATGATTTTTTTAAAATATGGGATTATATTTCATGATGAGATGGAATCAACATAAAATCACATGACCAAACGCTGATTTTATCTCACGATTTCATATGGGGATATGGTATGCCTACTTTCAAAATGATATGTAAGGTTCAAAACAGTATGCTTAGCAGTTAATTTCATATAGAGGAACATGCTCGTTCCTCACTACTGCTACAAGCACAACCCGACAGAATTAGCCATAGGCCAAAACAGCGAGAACAATATAAGACTGAATTGACAGAGGAGATTTGGTAGAGAGGAAAATTAAGACTAAATTCACTCTATTTTTCTCAAACAGAGAAAAGGCTCAAAATTTAACATGTAGTACTAATTGTCCTTCAAGTTTCAAGAATTGGTACGCTTTTAGTACTCCCCAAACAGCCGTCTATTTTTTAAGGACACTTTTCTTTGCACGTGAGAATCCCTTCTCTGAATTCAATTGATATGATATTGTATAATTGAGAGAGGGTACTACACATATTGATATTTTGTGCATCTTGCACACCAGTTGCTCGACCACTTGTCCCAGAGATCATTTTGCCTCAGTCTATTTTGCTTGTGCCTATTATGACATATAGTAGGCACCAAGTGTAGAGGTGGAGACGGTTCGATTTGAATTTAAAAAAAAAACAGATCAAACCATTGTTAGAAAAATAATAATAGCAATATGATTGAAGAAGAAGATGGCTTTGAGGCGTGTAAACACTTTCTTTAAAGAGATATTCTCCATATACATATTGATGTAAATACAAATAATTCTCTTCAAGGATATAACAAAGCCCTTGGTTTATACATGCAGATTTTCTTAGGCTACTTCTAGAGAGTTTTTATATTTATAAAACTTAAGAGATGACCCTTCATAAGAGTCATGTTCTTTCATGAACAGATGTGCTTTTTCATAAGAATCATGTTCTTTCATGAATATATGGATTTTCATAATTGTCACGTTCTTTCATGAACAAATGACTTTTCATAACAGTCATGTTCTTTCACGAACAAATGTGTCTGTTCAATTTAAGACCTCTATATATTACAAAATATCCAACAATCCCCCCCTAGTTTGTAATATTTTTCATAATATCATGCATACCAGAGAGTATCTTATAATAGATTTGAACTTTCCGTTAGTGCAAATACTTTAAAATTCTGACGAAGTAATTGGTATCTTAAAAGATTTGAACCACAACTCCATGTGTCAAAACCAAAAATATCACACACATAATATTATCTGTAGCTTAGAAACCCCAGTATTTGCTTTAGCACGTTTATGGTCATGTGCTCATCCTGATTTCATGAATATTTACAAGACCAATCCTTTAGATCTTGCTTGAAACGGCACCACTTCAACATACATATAGGTGAAATTAGCTACTATGTCCCTGTTACTATAGACATTTACTAATTTCATTAAGAATTAATTCAACCTCCGTGTAACAGTCTGCACTATGGAGTATGTCACTATGCCCCTGTTATTTCAAGCATTTAACAACTCCTCCACTTCTCACATAACAGTATGTAGTACATTTGAATCAAGGCTCTAAAAAGAAGACTCGTGCTTTAGCAACACAATGTAACCTGTTATTACCCGTTGAACTTGTATTGTTAGAGTGTATACTAACTCAAAGTTGAGTTCCCATCACTTGTGTTTAGTTTAAGGATTTTAGCCTTATTCATTCACACTCTTATTATACTGCATCTTTTGCAACTAAATTTTATAATATTAATGTAAATCATAAACAAATCTTTCACATAAGCATATCACAGAATCATCATTATCTCAATAGCTTAGAATGGTTGTATCAGTTGTGGCCACAACATTTTTTTTTCAACCATTCTATTTCTTTTCAAGCATTTACATGCTAAATATATTCTTATTCCACTATGAAATTCAGGCCTATTTTGATGCAAAACTTATGGCACCTTCATACATGTTACAAATCCAACTTATGTGGATTTTTTCATTATCATTACCATTATCATTAGAAGATTCACTATTTATAGACCAACACATCAATTCATCTATGCAGGAATGATCATGTCTATACAAAAGTTATCTTACAGCATATATATTTTTTCATGAAAATTCACAATATTTCAAGTGATACTACTTCACGAAATTACATAATATTTTTCATAAAGGCTTATAGCCTAATCATCACATTAGAAGTTTAAATAACTCATCATCGCTAAATTTGTCGAGTTATAAACACAAACTATCATGTCAAGTACATCAAAGATATATCTGGTGGGTGTTGAAGAAATAATTTATATCTTAAATTTCTTCAAATATTATTGACTATTAATCATAATCCAATCACCCGCAGACTTTAAATGCTTCCAATGTCCCTTTTATAACTTGTGTAGACATCTAATTAACATTAGTAAATCATCTTATTGTCAAATTTATAGTGTCCCACTACTATAACACATGAACATTTAATAAGAAGACAAAATCTTCAACCTTTAATGAACACAAAATGGTCTAATAAAAAGTAATCATTTCTCTTAATTTCAATTATTCTAGTAACTTTCAAGTATAGATATTATCCATCAAAATAAAGGAGTTTATATATATCATCTCACAATTTGAAAATACAATTTACATGATCTTTATGCAATACTATTATGCCATAATAATTTTCTTTGTCCCAACTAACAAATTTATAATAGGCATACCAAATATGTTATTCCTAAACTTATTTAAAATGCATTTCAAGATCATCACAAGTGAATTATTTATCCTAACATTTATGAAAAATCATTTCTCAAAAATTTCAAAGGATAAAATTTCATAAATAAATAATAAAAGAAGTTAAGAAAGCAGAACCTGAAATATGTCATTTCATTCGTGATCCATTGTTGGCTCACTTTTTCCATATGACTTGCTGCCTGAGAATCATACTTTAAATCAATCGAATATTTTTTCTTACAACCCCACTTCCTCAAGAATTCAAGTATCTTGTCTCGTTTATCTTCTTCAATCCCAACATCTCTTTAAAATTGTTAGAAAAATAATAATAGCAAATATGATTGAAGAAGAAGATGACTTTGAGGCGTGTAAACACTTTCTTTAAAGAGATATTGCCCATATACATATTGGGGTAAATACAAACAATTCTCTTCAAGGATACAACAAAGCCGTTGGTTTATACATGCAAATTTTCTTAGGCTACTTCTAGAGAGTCTTTATATTTATAGAACTTAAGAGATGACCCTTCATAAGAGTCATGTTCTTTCATTAACAAATGCGCCTTTTCATAAGAGTCATGTTATTTCATAGAACATATGACTTTTCATAAAGGTCATGCTCTTTCATGAACGAATGACTTTTCATAACAGCCACGTTCTTTCACGAACAAATGTGTATGTTCAATTTAAGACCTCTATATATTACAAAATATCCAATAACCATATATTTGTTTTTTCGGTTCCATTTTCACAATATGGGTTTAAATATTTTAGGAATTCGATTTTTTATTTTTTTGAAAAAATAGCCGAGAGAATCGAATAACCAAGCTTAATTAACTTAGATGTAAATTAGAAATTTTGGCCTTCAGGTAATGAAATATATAGTTTGTATTCATATGAAGCCACTTATATTTGTCCATCTTTAATTTATTGATTCCCTCTTTCAATCTAAGATAAGCCCAGATATACAAAAGACTAAGAAACCAAGCTTTTTTTTTTTGTTTGAAGTAAGATGTTTCATGAGAAGGCATCAAGCAAAGCTTACAAAAGAGAGATTAGATTCGCTCAGATACACAAAAGACTAAGAAACCTTTCATTCATACAATCTGAATTCTGACCATCAAAATCTAGAAAACCACTTACTACATTTCATACTAAAAATCATAAGCCCATCCAATTTGTTCTTCAATCAATAAGACTCTTAAAGTTGAAGTTTTTGTAAAGATTGCATAATGTGGCGCTTCTCAAATTGAATAATCTGCATCTCCTCATCAGATTTGTGATTAACACATTTTTTCTCTCTACTTTGTTTTGGGGCAGATATTTAGGCTCTTATCTGCCATTCACTCTTTCTCAATCTCGATGATGCGATGTTGTAGTAGTAGAACCACGAAATTATCATGTTTCCAATGTGTCTCAATCTCTGTACCGAATTCCGACAACAATGCCGATCCCATTCTACCATTAACTAAGACACCAACTTCCTCAAATTTTCAATAGAATTTATTTTTCAAGTATGCTATCAAACTCACTGTAAATTGCAATTTCATCCAAAAAAGACGAACACAAAACGCCAGTGAAATAGTAATTGAATACAGTGACCCTGACCTATCTTTATTTTTCTAGTGGTAGATGGGTCAATCAGCTTCCACCGTCGCCGGAGCTCAAAACTGTATCCCTAAACATGTGTTTCACCAACAAATCACAGATACATGATCCTCACTTTTATTAATTTTTAAATTTAATTAAAATGGGTCAAAGGGGGTGACCGTCACGTCTCTTTATATATATATGAGAAAATGAGTCAAAATGGTATATTTACAAAGGTATTTAATACTTTTGTAGGTAATAGAACGCCTGCAAAGTTAAGGTGTTTTTTTTTAAAATTCGGGATATCTTCAGTGGTGACTTTATGTCTTTTCTCATATTAATTAAAAATTTACCAAAATAATCTTCATTTTCAGTTTCCATATCCTAACCACTCTTAACCAAACAAAAGTGTGTGCACAAGTTTAATGAACAAAAATTGAAAGATTTTGAACAATATTTAAACACAAATACAAAATTTTAATTACACAAAATAAAATTTTAAATTAAAAAGGAGAATCGATCACCATACCACAATCGAGCTGCAATTCCACGTATGTTGGCCACAATAATATGTAAAATAGATTTGGAAAAAGAGAATGATGTTCCTTTCGCTCCCAAGGAAAAGTCACACACTTTTGCTCCATTAACAAACACTCTCGCACGGTTAATATGAAATTGGACTATTTTGAGTCTATATTCAAATATAGTGGACTATAATCCTATATTTTCCATGAATATATTCAATATATAATTTAATTTATATTTTTTTTTGACGAAAAAGGGCCTAAAATGTATCTCAACTATTTGGATTGGTACAAAATTACTCTTCATTCACCTTTCGACCCCCAAATACCCCTAAAGTCAACCTTTTGTCTAAAAAATTAGCCTTATTTCTAACGGTCCACACTCATAAGATAGATGGAGGGTAAATTTATACTAAATCTCATAGTTTAAGGGCATTTTAGATCCTTCTCCATTAAAATAATTTGAAATTACTTAATATATGGGCTCGTAAGCCGCCTTTATCCAATCTAGCATATCACCATGACATGGCACAGAACCAATCTTCACTTTTCGACATCCGTAACGAAGCGTTCTAACAGCAGTTACACAGCCCCCCCCCCCCCCACTTTCTCTCTCTTCCTTTTTTTTTTCTTCTTGGATCTGGTCTACTATTTTAAATTTTAATTTTTTTAACTAATAACAAATTAAACAAGGGAGGAAAAAGAGAAAAATAATGATGACATTCATTTACAAATAATTAGTTCAATAGGAGATGATTTAATTAAGCAACTATGGACGTATACTGCAATTGTTTTTGTGTGTACCCAAAATTCAAAATAAAAGAATGAAAATAAACTATTTTTTATCCCCACCCACCATGAAAATAATAAAAATTAAAAGAATATGAACATGTAAGTTCATTTCAAGTTTGAATCCTTGATATCATGATTAAAAATAAGAGATTAAAAATAATAATAAAAAAAGAGAATGAACAAGACAATTGGATAGTTGATAGAAATAATAATAATTTTTTTAATTGCCAATCAGACGGGGCGAATATGAATTTTAATTAGATCCCCAGTTATGAATTGAGTTATAAAACACTGGGGATTGATTTAAAATAGGCCAATATGAAGATATCATGAAATCAATATTTTTTTGAATATTATTTTCAAGCGTATCGGGTCAAAGTATGATTCATGTGTGGTTTAATTTCTCTGAAAAGAATTTTAATTCGGACCAATTAGATTAGGCAACATGATAAATAAATATTTAATAATTTTACTTTAGGGGAGCTATTAAAAATAAGGGTAAATATGAGCCAAAAGTGAGCCGAAAGGTGGATCATACTCAAATCTCAAATCATAGGCCAAACTCATGAATTTTCCACCTAAACTAGGACCTTTCCGCCACTAATTCACCATATCTACCAATTTCATGGTTACATTAGAGAATTGAGTTAAATAAATAGGCAATAAATATCCTTAAGATTAGTCCAATGTCTTTCTTACACTTTAAAATTCTCATAAACTCACTTGTTTCCCACCTTAGAATGAATTCAAATCATCCCCTAGGACCACAAATATATTTTTTAAAGCCTAGAAATCGAATAATTATATTTTTTAAGGTCTAGAAATTGAACTATAAAAGTAGGGGATTGAATTGCTCACCTTTACAAAGATTCTTGATGAAAAACTGTTGAAATTTACTATATGTCGCTTTTTCTTCTCCAAAATATTCTTACGCGACAACTTACCCTACTAGTGGCCCAATCGGACCCTATCCCTCTATAGCAGTCCAAATACCACTATATCTACCCAAATCGACTATTTTTTTCCGCTCAATTTCTTTTAGGAGGAATGACCTGAGAGACCCATGTACTTGACTCCGTTTGTTATCTGGACCCTTTTACTCATGACTTTGTCAACTGGACACTTAAAGTTATTAAAACACGCTATTATAAACCCCTTTGACCGTTGACCAAGGTTATGTGGCTTTTTTTTTTTGCTGAATTAGATAAAAAGTGTGGTTACATGCGTTTAAAAGCAGGTGAGCCCTAATTATTTTAATTTAAAAAATATTAAAACTAAAAGAAAAAAATATAACAGTTAAAAAAATAAAAAAATTTCCTATCCCCAATAGATCTACTGTACGTTGTTTCTTCTTCCTCATAGTTTCTCCCAACCCCACCATGACCACGCAGAAACACTTCTTCTATCTCTTCCCATACTCTTACACACAATTCTTCCTCTATCTCTTCTCATTTAAAAAATTTAGAATGACTGGGGAAAAAATTATTATTTAGATCTGGATAAAAGAGGGCGAAAATAAGAAAAGGAGGTTCTTGATTGTGAAATACATGTCAATTTTAGATAGGTTTATGAAAAACATATGTTTGATTCTCTCGAAATTGAACTCAATTTTATCTAGAGCATTTTGGATGAGTTCTTATGTAATGGTCCATTTTTTGGTCTCCTTTTCTTTGCTCATCCTCCATTTTAGTCACTTTCTAACCACCATTAAAATAGCAAAATTTATAATAAAATACCGTAATAAATCTTTGCTTGTCGCTAATTCCTCTTCAATATAAAAAATTTACTAGGCAAGAAAAAAATGATAAGATAAAATCTAAATAGCCAAATAGATGAAAGATATGGGAAGAGAAGAAAGAAAGAAAGAAATCAAGAAAAAAAGGGTTTTGGAGAAGTTGAGATTTCTTTTAAAAAAATATTATTTGTAATAAAAAAATGATGTGGCAATTTATATCTGATGTGGATAGTGATGTGTTATCCACATCAGTGCGATTGGAAGAAACACATGGTCAGAGGGGTTTAAAATAATGTATTTTAATAACTTTAAGTGTTCATTTGACAAAAACGTTAGTTGAAGGGTCCAGATGACAAACGGAGCCAAGTACAGGGTTCTCCCAGGTCATTCTGGCTTTCTTTTATGTGTTGAAAATATTTACTTTGATAGTAAAATTTTACTTAGTTATCGAAAAAAAAAATTAATTAGGTTTTGTCTCAAATCAGTTACCAATTTAATTTGAGTACCTTAATAAAGATATATCAAAATTAGCGGATTGAATTCAATAGTTCCTCGAGAAAAATGAATCCAACTCGTCTCCATTACATTATCAATAATGTAACACCCGAAAAAAGTTGGAGAAAAAATTTATTATTTTATTTGCTTAATCATACGAAATTATGCGAAGGGAGCATTGAAACAATAATAAAATGATCTACATGTGATTTATCAATCATGGATTCAAGTTGTGAAAACAATCTTTAATGCTTGCGACCATATAGTATCACATTTGCATCTTGATAAATTTTTAATTGTGAAATATTTTTACGTTTTTCTTAACACAAGTACTTATAAGACAATATTAGTTTTTGAAGTATTTCGTGCACATACTATCTTTGTGGTTTAGACGAGTCTTCGTGCTTTAAAAAAAAGTTGTCTTTTGATATAATGCTCGATGTTTTTTCATAATATTTAATATTACTAATTAAGTGTCAATCAATAAAATTATATATCAAAAAAATTATAAAAATATCAATTGATGTTAAAATAAATATTATAATTTGACATTGTGATTTTATTTATTATCATGGCAAATCATAAAATATATTAGAATCGATAAATATAATTTTCTTCTAAATTATGAGCAGAAAATAATTTTTACTTTCATGTGTAATAATAAATCTGCCAATATTTTAAAGTAATACTTTAGGTGATGAAATGAATGTGAGCTACTTAATTTTTTAAAGTATAGTATTACAAAAAGGATTAATAAAAAGTAGAAATATGAAATTTATATCAAACTCATATATGTTATACTTGACTTATGATTTATGTAAGTTCATACTAACAGGGAAACTGAATAATATGATATTTTTTATTGTTTGTTCGAATAAAATTAGTTGAGAGTTGTATTGAGTAATGATTTTTGAGTCACATTTAATGTGCATGCCTAACTATCAGCTACAAAAATTATGATTCTTGAGTCACATTATATTTGCAACAAAACCTTTCTTATTATTAGTACACCATTCATAATGTTTTGTTCATCTTTGTCTATTATTTCAAAAATATTTTTTTTTTATTTACCACTTTTAATATATCAAAAAACATTTATTTTACATTTTTTCAGGTTTTATCCTTAAAATTAATTATTTATTTTTTAAAATCATTTTTCATAACCTAAACTGAAAACCACTTTTTATGAACTCAATTCATTTTCCACGGAAAATTTATTAGGTGAATTCTCAAGTTGTCACCTATAAAATATATAGAAAAATGAAAAAAAAAACACATAAAACATATTAAAATAAAATGCGAGAAATAATTCTGGGTGTTTTTAAAAATAGAGACCTTAAACGACACCTAAGAAGACAACGCAGTAAGCCATTATGAGTAGCAATTTAAATTAAAAATAAATTAAAATTGTCACGATCCAATTCATCGGGCCATGCATGTACCTTCTCTAACACGTAGATAAGAGATCTCTCAACCCCAAACTTAATTATAACTGTTGGAAATAAACAAAATATAACATTACAAGAAAATTGTGTATTACTTGGGTATTTTCCTAGGAATTATATACAAAAAGTAAGTTTCCTGCGGATTTTCCTACCAAAAAAATTCGATGAAAATACCTTCGTGGATAATTATTACCTGCGAATTTTAAAATCACCAAATAAATTATTTGGGAATTTTGATTCTACAGGTAAATAACTTGCGAATTTTCTTGCAAAAAAATACTAGAAGTCCGCAAGAAATTTCTAATAAAAATTGGTGAAAAAGAAATTTTCTAGCGCTTTTTTTTGCAAGTATAGTCCGCAACAAAAGAACATTAATTGATTAATTGTTTGTTTCTAATTTAATTTCTCCCATTAATTGTTTTACAATTGTTCAAGATAGACCTCAATTATTTTTAATTATTTTGTCTTCTTGTTGTTATATCCCTCTTTATTATTATTATTATTATTGATTGAATCACATAGTACACACCAAATATATCTTACTCACTAAGAAACTCAATCCCCAACATTCATCCTCAAAGTTATTGCTCTTCTAATTTTCTCACACAAATAATTATAAATGAAATATTTTTTTTGTCTTCAATCGGTGTGGTACTAAAGACACCACAGCAATGACACTAAATTCTGTCCCACTAAATCGGTGAAGTAAAAAATGTTAGATGAAATTAAAATAAATGTAAGAGAGAAAAAAAAAAAGATAATGATTGGTGCGTGATAATACTTGCTTTTTAAAATCTGAGATTGGTCAAAAAATGATGTAATAATATCCCTTCAAATTTTTTTAGGGGGGTAATAGAACGTCTGCATAGTTAAAGTGTCTTTCTGAAAATTTGGGACAACTTCCGGTTTCACTTTATGTCTTTCCTCTTTTAGAAACAATGATAAATATTTTAGATGAATTCTCACCTCTTTAATTTCTCTTTTTTCAAGTCGTCAAGGTATGAATATTCTCTCTCTTCGGACAACTAATTCTCACCTCTTTAATTTCTCACTTAGTGATAACCATTCAACAATCTAAATAATGAGTTAAGGTTGATTATTCATTAGGAATACATCTTTGAAACTGTTTATGTTAACAAACTAATTTTCTTGAACATCTTTTATTAATTTCACGCGTACACCAGTCTAATGTTTAATTTCTTTTTGTTTTATGTTTGTTATTCTTCAATTCTAACATTTTTCTATTCAAATTACTTTTACTAATGTTATTATAGTGTCATTTTATGTAATTTGTAAAATTTTCAAGTCACACAATTTTTACGTAAATTCTCAAGAAATAATTTTCAGCTAAAGTCGTAACAAAAAAATTTCCCAGGTAATAAAATTCTCATGTAAATTTTCAGCAAATTTTGCAGCAAATTAATCCCCAAATAATAAAATCCTAGGTAAATCCCCAAATATAAATCCCCAGTAATAAAATCTCCAGATAATTTTTCACCAAAATATCTCTAGGCAAATCCGAATTATAGATTACCTGGGGATTTTTCTATGAAATAAAAAATTGATCAAAAAATATTTTTTTGGTTCACGTACCTGCGGATTTACCTAGAGATAATGTACTTGCCGATACTTTTCCCCAAGTAAAGTCGTAAGAAAAATTTTGCACAAAATGGCGCCAAATTTACATGCAAAATTTGTTGGGAATGTACATTTCGTAGGTAATATATTCTAATATTGAGGAATTTAATTTTTTTATAAGAAAATTCGCATGAATTACCTACGATAATTTTCCGTAGGTAAAATCCCCAAGTAATTCACAGTTTTCTTGTAGTGATAAACTAAACATCCTATTAATATATTGAAAAATTCTTACTTGATTTAAATCAATGTTTTTTGCAAAAGACACACACTAACACTTTCCAAAATATTTTTAGGTGATTATGGACGGTTTTGAAGATTTTTTTATATTTACTGTGGCCCAATCAGGCTCCCAATCCCACTATAGTGACCCCTATCTCGTTGTAGCAACCCAGACAAACCTTTTTTTCGTCCGATTTCTTTCTTAATTAATGTATTCGTAATGACGGACAGATTATTACAAAAACATATTAGAATGTTTGAAGAATCTATTAAAGACAGAAATGTGAAAGAAGTACCTTTCAATTCCTTATTCTGGACTTGATTTCAATTTTCTGTATTATTAGAAGGCTTGTTTTTTATGTGTAGAATTTGTTGATTTCTTGGTTGTAAACTAATCTCCACAACCTTGTCTTTG
This sequence comes from Solanum appendiculatum, assembly GCA_018342035.1. Lineage (NCBI taxonomy): Eukaryota > Viridiplantae > Streptophyta > Magnoliopsida > Solanales > Solanaceae > Solanum > Solanum appendiculatum. The sequence continues at coordinate 159,982 of JAGDQO010002082.1, forward strand.
CTTGCTTCAACTATGTCCATCATTGGTATTGTTGGTTGGTTGACATTTTCTTTTTTCTCATAGTTCAAAATAGATAGCTTGTTTTTGAAAAATAATGTTTTCATTTGGATTCTAAAAGTCTTTGTTCTTAATTGTTGTCGTAGGTTCTGAAGGATGAGTGGTTGTTTCTGCACAAAGAAAGTTATTGCCGTGCATTATGGAGTAGTGGTTGTTTTTGCTTCTTTTCAAAGTGAGTAATATGAAATATAATGTAAAAGAAGTTGAGTGCACCAGCTTTTCAAACATATAAATAGAATATATGTATGTAGTACTCTCATGAATCTAAAGAATATACCATTTATGACTACACAACATCTAGCAGTAAATATTATTGATTTTTGTATCACTTGGATAATTTCTCACTAAGTGTGTCTAGAAAGTATATAACTCTTGTAAGTATGAAGAATATATCATTTTGCGAAGGAAAATTACCTTCTAATCAAAATTCTACAGAACTGAACGAATAAACTTCAACCACAATGGAACACAGAAATTACATTAACAATAGAAGACAAAACGTAGTAAAACATGCAATGAAGTTTTAATAGCAAACATATATAACCAAAGAAGTTATGAAAGAATGAGAAATAACACAAATCTATAATTAAGAGTAGTCATGTTTGTGATAACTAAATAATTACCAGCATAGTCATGATAAATCAAGACCATTTACGATGGAAATAAAGATACTAATAATACGAAGTTAAAACTTCTCAAAACACTTTAAGTTTGTGTGTCTTTGCTCTTTTAAGGTTCCTAAAATCACAAGGCTACATCATATTGTTGTGTCAAGGATGTCCAAAATATGTTATTTAACCAATTTGATTATCATTTTACTTGTATATACAGTATAATTTTCCGACTAAGGGTGTCAAATTGGACACCCTGACATAAGTGTAGTTACGCCACTGGTGACAACGTTAAATTTCAATTACTATGAGGTTGATCAGTCCCTTTAATGATTCTTCACTAACGTACCAAAAAGCTTTTACAATTACAAGGTCTCTTTATAGTTTCTACAAGTGCTCTTCATTGTGATTTTCCAGCTAATAAAACTACTAAAAGTCTAAAAGTTTTATATGCTTCTTCACTAATAAATATTTCACTGCATAATATTGATATGAATAGTTTTTACAGAGAAGGGCATAAAATGCTCCTTAACCATTTGAATTGATACAAAACTATTCTTCATCCATCTTTCGGTCCCTAAATACCCCTAGTGTCAATCTTTTGACTAAAAAATACCCTTATTTCTAACGGCACACAATCGTAAAGGTGGATGGATGGTAAATTTGTACCAAATCTCATAGTTTTAGAGAATTTTAGGCCTTTCTCCATTAAAATAATTTGAAATTACTTAATATATGAGGTCGTATGATTAACCTGATTTTGAGTTTCATAATAAATTTAAAAAAAATAAAAAAATCCTCTACTATCTACCGTCACCTTCCCCCCCCCCCCCTTCCCCCAACTTCCTCTCTCTTCCATTTTTTATTCTTCTTGGATCTTGTCCAGCATTTTAAATTTTACTCTCTGCGTCCCATTTTATGTGGCACCTTGTGACTTGGCACGATGTTTAAGAAAAAAAGGAAAACTTTTAAAATGTGTTGTCTAAAATAATCCTTAGATATTTGTGTGGCTAAGAATTATTTCATTAAGGGTAAAAGAAGAATTTTAAGGTTAAATTATTTCAAATTATAGTAATGTGACATTCTTTTTGGGATGGAATAAAAAGGAAACGGTGTCACATAAAATGGGACAGAGGCAGTAATTTTTTTCAACTAATGACAAATTACATAAGGGAGAAAAAAAAAGGGAAAAGTAACGACGATATTCATTTATAAATAATTAGTTCAATATAATATGATTTAATTAAGCAACTATGTATGTATAATGCAATTTTTCTTTTATGTGTATCCAAAATTAAAAATAAATGGATGGTGATAACCTTTTATCCTATCCCCACCCACCAAAAATTAAAAGAATGGAAAAATTACCTAATTACAAAAATTTTTTACCATATTCTCTAAAATTTCCTACCATTTGAAAAAAAATACAAAATCCCTATTTTCCTCACCCTCTCTCCTAGGGGTGTTCACGGGTCGGTTATTGGTCAAAACCAAAACCAAACCAATTTAATCGGTTTTAAAATTATTAAACTCAAATCAAACCAAATAAAATATACATTTATCGATTTGGTTATTATCGATTTTGATTTGGTTTGGTTCGGTTATTAACCATACACAATAAAAAAGATTCATTCAAAATAGGAAAAAATGACAACAATTCATTCAAAACAAAAAATAGTTCGAACGACTAACATTACCGAACTTTCGATCACTGAATTTTCTGTGAATAAAGCTTCAAAATTCACCATTTTGGACTAGAAGGAAGAGACAATGACATTCCTAGTCCGACCAAGAATTGTCATAGACACTCGTATACATGAAACCAATAAGATAAATATTCTCGTCTTGGGCGTTTTTGCTTTCATAAACAAATTATAAATAAATTATAGGTATAAGATATTTTAAATAATTCATAAAATAATAAATTATGCATGTATAATAATAAAATATATATAATTTATCGGTTCGGTTTGGTTATTTCTTCTATGTTTTTTGAACAAAATCAAAATCAAACCAAATACTATCGATTTTAAAAAATTTAAAATCAAACCAAACCCAAATAAAGTCGGTTAATTTAATCGATTTGGTTCGGTTAGGATCGATTTTTATCCAAACCGTGAACATCCCTATGTGTACCAGGCAATGGAGTTGTTGATGCCATCTATAAAATGACCTTGGCTTCTGGTGTCTACTATGTGTGGATTGAGAGGAATGATTTAAATGCTATTTTCAGGATATTTTAAATTTTAAAAAATCTTGGATAATTTAAATGCTAATTAGGGACTTTAGCGAACTTGTTTAGTTTATTCCTAGCTAGGGGTGCTTCATATTACATAAATGTTTTAATAGAACCAAACAAGTTAGAGAACATACATAATAATCGTAACAAGTTGATGTGTCAGCAGCAAACATCATGAGTTGCTAAAATATGCATACTTCCAAAAGATATGAAATGATTTGAAGTGTTCACTTGCAGCAGCGTAGAGAGTTGGGAGTTGAGACATAGTAATAGAGTATATCCACAACATCAACATGGTTGTGGTCTAGTGGTGAGAATTCAGAGGTCTCGATTCGAGTACTGGGTATAGAGAAAATCTTGGTGGAAGCGTCACCCTTCAAATGGACCCTGTAATGAACGATCCAAATTTAATGGAGACTTCAATGTGGACTTCAAACACCAAATGGAAACCAATATATATATATCCACAACACCGTTATTTGTGTCGTTCAAGATTTGGACAACAATGGTTCCCTCAACCCCAACTTTTTGGCTATTTCTTATACACTCCAAAAATAATTACATCAACACGCCATTTGAAATTCAATAAATAATTTCTTTTTTTCCTATTTAAATATCACGTAATTTTATTTGCAATAAAATTTGAATTCATGAGTGTAACTACTCCAAAGCTTCGAGGAGTAAATTTTATAAATCGTCATAATACTATCACTTCTTTTTTTTTTTCACAAAAATCATTTAATTATCTTTTCTAGCATAGAAAGTACTAAATTTTGAGTATATTAACACAAAATATCCCATAAAAAATTCTAATTTTCCGATGAAAAACTCCTTTTTTTTAAAAAAAAAAAATCTATTAAATAAACTTAATTAAAAGGATCCAACTCAATTCACCCAAAATTCAAATGAAGAAATTAAATTTATTAAGTTGTTTCAAACCAAACATGTTAAAATGATAGAGAAAAGAGAAGAATATAATATCAGCTGTACAATTTTTTCATATGAATTTTGGGTTTCGGGTGGATCAGATCGGAATTTTTAATTGAATATTATTTATAATTAGATTTTAAAAAAGAAGAGTAAAAAAAATTATTCATCAAAAAGTTAAAAATTTTCAATTGTATGATTTTTGTGTTAAAAAGATAGATAAATGAGTGCAAGTAGTATTTCTAATCCCCCAAACACAATTCATTTGATCATGAAATTTTTTCACTTTTTTCGGAGTTCAAACTCCATTATGCCAAATAGCATTTTTTCACTTTTAAAACAAAAAAAAAAATCAATTTCACAATAAAACATAATCAAACATCTGTTAACTTAAAACATGAAAAGATTCTAGATCCGATATATTACAGACTCAGCTTCCACTTTGGATTTAGCTTTTCCCAGTTATACGGACTGTAATCCAAATCAAATCCTATTCACAAACCACAAAAATGTACTAAAGAATTTGTAGGATAAATCTTATGTTAGAATTAGATTTATTACGTACCAAATATTCCTTCTAGTACAATTATTTTCTTTTAACCTCTCAATTTTAATGCAAATGATACTATTAACTATAATAGATTAATCCAAAATTATTTAAAAAAATTCCAAAATATATTAAAGTTCAAAAGAAATTGTGGGGGTCTTTGTTATTTGTTTGTCATCTAGTCGAGTAAGGTAGTTAAAATTGTTTCTCCATTTGACCATTCCAAAAGCCATGTGCTAATTCATAAATTATTGTCTTATTATTTTCACACATAACTAATACAACAATTATTTAATACTCAACAGGTAAGTCACTTAGCTGTCTCCTTATAGTACATCAACTACATATATTATTTTGTGAATATTCACTTTGCCGACCGGAAGATGAATTAAATAGTTTTTAGAAGTCATGCACATAACAAATACAACAAAGATTCCATAATGAAGATGCATAATAATGTGGTGATTAGTTTACCTATTATTTTATGCCGATATTAGCTATAAAAATTAATTATTTATGTATAAGTTATTCAACATAAAATATACCTATATTACTTATATATGTTTCTAAATAGCATATCAAACGCAATATTAATTTTATATATGAATAATTTATCTCCTAAGTTTGGTTTCTCATTCAGTGTTCAGTATCCACATTAAAGTCCGACTAAATACGAATTCGAGTCGGGAAGTCCTTTATTGGAGTAAAGCGCTCTTTAATAAAGGCGACTCCATATCCAGGAGGACTCGAACTCGAAACCTCTAATTAAAGATGAAGGAATATTTACTACTTCACCATAACTTTTGTTGGTATTTACCTCCTAATTAGCTATCAAATGGATATTACTTATACAAAATTTAATATTTATACTAACTCATTTTCAAACCCGTTAACAAACACTCCCTTATTTTAAGAAGAATTAAAACTAATAATAACACCATATTACCTTATGCACTAAGAAATCTTTTAGCATTACAAACTATTGTTTAATGTAATTATTTGCAACAAAAAGTGAAACTTATAGTCTAGTTTAACTAGAAGATGCTGCAAATGACCAAGGAAAAAGGCACAACTTTGGATCATATGGTGGCACATTACTTGTGAATGGGACCTATCAACAAAATTCCCATAAATTAAAAATTTGTGAAAGGAGTTACTCATTAGCTGTCATCACGATTTAAATAAGGTCATGGCCCCATCTACCATCATAATATCATATGATTGCCCGTAAACAAAGGAATAATACTAGTGCAAACCATTAAATTCCTTCAAAAGATTCAATTCACAACTCCACCATTAAAAGGTGTGTGAATAAAGTCTCACGAAGAAAATTATTTATAAGGTGTTGAATATTCATAATTATATGAAATTTTGGAAGAAAACCATGTAAGTTTGATTTAAAATGAACACTAATACTATCAAGAGTATCATTAGGTTATTTTATTTTACTCCATCAATTGCTAATTGAGTCAATAATTTGGAACCTTTATCAATAGCTCCAAAGAACACATGCAGCAAAAAAGTCAAGTTTGGTGGTTATAGCTACTTGATTGATGTGGCTTGACACATAATTAATCTTTAAATTAACACATAAATGATGATAAATCGTGTGGAGCTTATTCAAAGGAAAAATTGTTGAAGGTATGTAAATAAAATCTTACGTGAAAAGTAAAAAAGAAAAAGAAACTATTCATAATATATTAGATACTTATATTGACCCAAAACCAACCATATCACATAATTTTTTTTTATAGGTTATACAAGGGGAAAAATATAAGTCTCAACAAGAGGGTGTTACCAAAATTGATATAATTTCACAAACAATAAATTATCCACAATCAACCTTAGTTAGGGTGGACACTTACCTTCTTGTTAAGAAAATTCTAATATTAGCAACAAGGGTGATGGTGAAGGCTAAGTACTCCTTCATCCTTGACGGAAGTTTTAGATTCGAGTTTCCTCGGTACGAGAAGTGCTTTACCCCCAAAGGGGAAGTGATTTACCCCCAAAGTGAAACTTCCCGATGCGAATCCAACTTTACTGGGTTCCAATATGGTTCCCAAACACTGGATGAAAAATCAAAATAAAAAAAAAAGGACAGTTCTAATTTTTTTTTCTTGACTCAATATAAGTCCTTAAAAATGTAATCATTGTGAGAAATACAAAGGTCACATGGGAAATGGGATACTAATACAAATTCAGAACCAAAAATCTATATGGTGACTGTTTTCTTCACCATAAACAGTCAATATGAACAATAAAGTTACCAAAAAGTACATCAAAAACAGAAGAAAAAAAGAAAAATGGAGATTTTCTTTGGGGACATTTGTTGAAGGAAAGTAAAAATAAGATTGACCTATTTGAACATAAAATTTAAAATGTGGACTTAATTCACATTACACTGAAATTAGCTCTAACAACACCCATAAAAAAAATCTTTCTCCACATTTTTCAGATACCACAAACCATATATTTGCGAGGTAAGTTGAATTACTAAAATGCCCATCCATAAAACCCTTGATTGGTCAAATTCCAAGGACAAAGACAATTGACCAAAAGGTGCAACATTTGGATCTTACATTTCCAATTTCTACAGTTTGCCCCCAAAACTAATCAGAAACTGAAAATTAACCCCGAGAAAGTTATACCTTTAGCTCCCTCTCCTGCACCTGAGAATGGAATCCAACCTCTGCAACTTCAACTGTGCCTTGAATTTGTTAATGAAATCATCGGCTTTCGCATCGACTTCATTGTCTTCATCGCTTGTCTTAGCATTCTTCTCCCTTGTAGTCGCCGGCCGCCGAGTTTCCACGATGGCTTCTTCTTCAAAATGCGCAAATGGCGATTTCATACTAGCTGATTTCTTCATCTTCGTCGGCAACTTCACCGGAACTTCACCGGCCGACGGCTTCGTATCTGATCTGCTCCTGCTCACGTGTAGTTCACTTAACTGACTGTACACTTCATCCAAGCTCTTCATCTCACCTTCCTCTTCTTCATCCTCTTCGATTTGCTGAAAATCAAAATGGGTCTCCATATCTTTAAGTTTCTTTTCATGCGTGTGTTGAAAAGTGTACTGGGTCGATTTCGATTTCGATTTATCTGGAAGGGTTTCTTCAAAGTGGAAATCCGGTTCCATACTTCCGAATTTTTGTTCATGGGTGAGCTGAAATAGGTACTGGGTTTGTGTATCTTGGAGATTTTCCTGATGGGTTTGTGCCTTTTGGACATTATTCTCTTGATTGAAAATATACTGGGTGGTGGTCTCTGGTTCTACAGTAGTAAGTTCAGGAGCTGGTTCAAAAATGCAATGTGTTGGTGGTTCGAATGGGGTTCCTTGTTGATGGGGTTGTTCATAGCTGTAATCCTTAACAGGTTCTTGAGATCTGTAATTGGAGAAATTAATGGATTTGATGCGTTGAAGAAGAGAAGGAGATCTCACAAGTTTAGTGGGCTGTTGTTGTTGTGGCTGATTTTGTGAGTTATCTTCTTGTTGCTTTGGGTGATTTTGTTTTTGGTTAGCTAAGGAAGAAGTAAAAGCAATGGTACCTATCATGACATTGAGAAGAACAAAAAGAACAGTGGGAGTGAACCAGCTATTCATGGATGCCCAGATTGAAGAATAAACAGTAGATACAGAATCATCAAACATGGTGATTTTCTAGAGAGAGAAAAATGGAAGTGAAAGTGGAGAGCAAATATTTGAGAGTGTTATTGAACAAAGTTTGGAGATGGTAAAAGCAGAGGAAAGAGAGAAAGAGAGAGAGGGGCTGGAAGATGTCAAGTGGTGGGTGGGATCAGGGCATGGGGATGAATGATAGTTGGGTGCGCTATAGTTTATTTTCATGCATGGGATTTTTTTAACCTTAATATTTTCCAATCAAAATCATATAGGAGTAAATTTTTGATATGATAAATAAATATTGTTTTCATAAAAGTATATAACTTATAGTTTTTCTGTTGGGTATATAGTACTAATTAATGGGAAATGAAGGGAAGATGAAAAGAAAAATTTGAAAGGTTCGCTTATGCTTTAATAAGAAAAAACATTTCTCCCTCATTGGTGGTGGAAAGAAAAGTTAAAGTAGTTAAATAGAGAAACACTTCTACTAGTTGTTAAAAGGGTTGGAAAGAGAATCATTGTAAAAGGCATATTCTCTATACACTCATGAAATTAGGAGGAGGTGTTCATGGCTGAAAAACGATAAAAGGTTGATTGTGTGACATATGGTTGTCTAAGTATACACCAAAGTTCGACGATTTCAAAGATATCACATCTACCGATTGACCGAGTTATTTCATGGCGGTTTAAAGGATATTACATCTACCGATTGATCGAGTACATCTGACATATGTTCACTACGAAAAGGAAACCTACTTATCCAGATGCAATTGAAACGTTTCCTTATTCTTTAGTAAGAAAAAACATTTCTCCCTCATTAGTGGTGGAAAGAAAAGTTAAAGTGTTTAAATAGAGAAACACTTCTACTAGTTGTTAAAAAGGTTGGAAAGAAGGACTCCCTCGCGCCGTCGTCGTCGCTCGCTTGACTTTGGCTTTGAAAAATGATCGAAAAATTATTTTTTGGACAAAGTTTATTTTAATTATTTAATTAATTATTTACTTAATTAATTATTAATTAAATAATAGTCTAAGCGATGTTAATTATTAATTCCAAAATGACCTAACCCAAATCGGATCCGCACGACTCGTGTTTTAAAACGTCTTTTCCGTTTTATTTGAATGACTGTTCTGAAAGGTTGTAACTTTCATGAACAACCATGAATGTTCTGGAAGGTTGCGATCTTTCATGAACGGTCATGTGGTGTCTGAAAGGTTGCAAACTTTCGAAAATAGTGCTTCTTGGCTATGAATACCTGTGATTCCTCAGACTTTTTACTTACGAAATTTCTGAACTTCTTCTTCTTCTTCTGCACAATTAAATATTCGTATATTTTACTGCCATTGAGTGGCTCGCTGACACCATTGTTTTGGGTATCAATACACTAGTGATAGAATCGTTCTATCCTAAGAGGATATATTCCATTTCAAATCTCGAATACTAGAGGACAATAATTTTCTTAAGGAGACACTGTACATTCAGTGGGGTCGATTTTCTTTCCATTCTATTTCATACAATTGTTACATATTCTGGTATGTTTTACAGTTATTAATTTCTGTTAATGTTATTAATTTCTGTTCTTCACTACATGATTTAAACTTTGGAGTTTTTCTGTTTCTGTAAAGTTTTGTTGTCATTAGTATTGATTTTGAATACAGATTGCATAACAATCTTAAGGAAATTACTTGTTTTATTTGTTAATCTGTATTTGTGGGTGGAGACTAAAATCTTCGTGATTTTCTACTCCAATAAAGTTTACACTTTTATTTGTTGCTTACTGAATCAGTTGTGTCGATTTTTGTTAATCAAAAATGGCAATTGATAGTGCTACGACTTATGTGACTGTTGCTGCACCAACCCGAACTGTTATGCCTCCGGTAGAGAAATCAGAAAAATTCTCTGGTGTGAATTTCAAAGGATGGCAGAAACTGGTATTTTTCTGGCTTACCACTCTTGGTTTGCAGAAATTTACCAATGAAGAAACTCCAATGCCTGCCACTGACATGTGAGACAGAGAAAAGCTCATGATTATTGAAGCATGGAAATAGACAAACTTCCTATGTAAGGGTTATATTTTAAGTGCTTTAGAAGATGACTTATATAATGTTTTCAGTGCATTGACAACTTCGAAAGAATTGTGGAATGCACTTGAGAAAAAGTAGAAGACAGAAGATGCATGCTTGAAAATGTTTATGGTCGCAAAGTTGTTAAACTATAAAATGACAGATAGCAAAACTGTTGGATCATAAGTGCAAGTGCTTCAACTTATTTTTCATGATCTTATTGCTGAGGACATGGTAGTTAATGAAGCTTTTCAAGTGACTGCAATGATTGAGAAGCTACCTCCTTCGTGAAACGACTTCAAAAATTATTTAAAGCACAAGCGCAAGGAAATGAAGCTTGAAGATCTTGTGATACATCTCAAGATTGAGGAAGATAACAAGACCGTCGAAAAGAAGACTCGTGGGAACTCAACAATCATGGGAGTTAATATTGTTGGAGAAGCTCCTACAAAAGACAAGAAAAGAAAGAAGTCCAACGGACAAAATTCAGAGCAGGCCAAGAAGAAATTCAAGGGCAACTGTTACAATTGTGGAAAGACTGGCCACAAGTCTTCTAACTGTCGTGCTCCAAGGAAGGACAAGGACAAAGGCCAAAGTCAAGCGAACATGGTGGAAAAGATGGAGGACACAGATGAACTCTGTGCCATGATCTGGGAGTGCAACTTAGTTGAACATCTAAAGGAGTGGTTTCTCGACTCAAGTGCCACTCGACATATTTGCAATGTAAGAGAAACATTTGCAAATTATACTCCTACTGAGTTTGATGAAGATCTATTCATGGGAAACACAACAACAACAAAGATTGCAGGAACTGAAAAAGTAATGTTGAAGATGACATCCGGTAAGGTGTTGACTCTGAACAACGTTCTGCATGTTCCTACCATTAGGAAGAATTTCGTTTCAGCTGGATTGCTCATTAAAAATGGGTTTAAGTGTGTCATAGTTAGTGACAAAACTGTAATAAGTAAGAATGAGATGTTCTTAGGAACGGACTACCTCACTAAGGGCCTTTCCAAACTGAATGTAATGGTTGTTGACAGTATTAATAAGAATTCTGCTTCTGTTTACTTATTGGAGTCAAATGATTTATGGCATGCTCGTTTGGGACATGTCAATTATAAAATCTTGCAAATATTGATTACTTTAGAAGTATTGTCTGACTTCAAGTGTGCTAAATTGAAATGTGAAATTTGTATTGAATCTAAACATGTTAAACATCTTTATAAGTCTATTGACGGAAATTCGAATCCTTTAGATTTAATTCACACATATATATGCGATATGAAGTCAATACCATCTTGCGGTGGGAAAAGTACTTTATAACTTTTATTGATGATTGCACTCAATATTGTTATGTATATTTGCTCAATAGTAAGGATGAAGCAATTGATGCATTTAAGCAATACAAGAATGAAAAAGAGAATCAATTAAATCGAAAGATAAAAAATGATTCGGAGTGATAGGGGTGGAGAATACGAATCTCCTTTTGCAGAGATATGTTTAGAATGTGGCATTATTCATCAAACTATTGCCCCCTACACACCACAATCAAACGAAATGGCAGAATGAAAGAACATAACATTAAAGGAAATAATGAATGTCTTGTTAATATGTCTTGTTAATCAGTTCTGGTTTATCGCAAAACTTATGGGGGGAAGCTATCCTTACGACTAACCAAATACTCAATAGGGTATCCCAAAGCAAAACACAATCTATTCCATATGAGTTATGGAAAGGAAGTAAACCCAACTTAAAATATTTTAAAGTGTGGGGTTGTTTAACCAAGGTAAAAGTTTCTTTACCCAAGAAGGCAGTGGATTCTATATTTATTGGATATGTTGTGAATAGTAAGGCTTGTCGGTTTTTGGTTCACAAATCTGATAATTTTGAAATTCATGTTAATACGATAATTGAGTCAGATAACACTGAGTTCTTTGAACACATTTATCCGTACAAAATTGAATGTGAGTCGACAAGTGAAAGATCTAAATGACCACGGGAAAAACCAAAGGAAAATACACCATCTAGAGAGGATCCTAGGCGTAGTAAACATCAATGAAAATTCACTTATTTCGGACCAGATTTTGTGGCACTCCTATTTGAAAATGAGCCTCAAACATTTAAAGCACTGATGTCTTCTTCTGAGCTAATATTTTGGAATGAAGCAGTCAATAGTGAGGTTGAGTCAATTTTGAATAATCATACTTGGGTATTGGTTGATCTTCCTTCAAGAAATAAACCTTTAGGATCAAAATAGATCTTTAAAAGGAAAATGAAAGCTGATGGGACTATTGACAAATATAAGGCTAGACTTGTAGTCAAAAGATACAGACAAAAGAAAGGTCTCGATTACTTTGATACATACTCTCCAGTGAAAAAGATAGCATCTGTTAGAATGTTAATAGCACTAGCGGTCGTGCATGATCTTGAAATCCATCAAATGAATGTTAAGATAGCCTTCTTGAATGGAGTGTTGTAGGAAGAAATTTACATGGAACAACCTGAGGGGTTTGTAGTTCCTAGTAAAGAAAAGAAAGTGTGCAGACTTGTTACATCACTTTATGGGCTCAAACAAGCACCCAAACAATGGCATGCTAAATTTGACCAAACGATGTTGGCAAATGAACTCAAGATCAACGAGTGTGATAAATGTGTCTACATTAAAAATATTCCAAATCATAAAGTCAATGTTTGTTTGTATGCTGATGACATGTTAATAATGAGTAAAGATATTGACGATATAAATGTTACTAAGCGTATGTTGTCCAGCAAGTTCGATATGAAGGATTTTGGAGTTGCTGATTTGATCTTAGGAATCAAAATTCATAAAGCTCCTCAAGGACTAGCACTTTCTCAATCTCATTATATAGAAAGAGTATTGGACAAGTTCAAGTACTTGAATTTCAACGTTGTCAAGACTCCAATTGATATAAGTTTTACATTTCAAAGGAATGAAAGAGAAAGTGACTCTCAATTGGATTATGCCTGAATGTTGGGAAGTTTGATGTATATTATAAATTGTACACGACCAGATATAGCATGTGCTATTAGCAAGCTGAGTCAGTTCACTAGTAATCCTAATTAAACTCATGGCAATGAAACGTGTGTTGGGGTATCTGAAAAATACACAACACTATGCCTTGCATTATAACAAATTTCCTACCGTGATTGAAGGATATAGCAATGTAAATTGGATCACCGGGTCAAATAAAGAAAAATCCAAAAGTGGGTATGTGTTTACACTTAGTGGAGGATCAGTCTCATGAAAATCATCCAAACAGACATGTATTGCTCGTTCTATAATGGAATCTGGACCAAATATGTGGGACCTATATGCATACATTGTGATAGTCAATCAGCAATAGGTAGGGCAGGGAGCGTCATGTACAACAAGAAATCTCGTCATATACAACGAGAAATCTCGTCATATACAACGGAGACATAATACCGTAAGACAACTGCTCTCTAGTGGAATTATTACAATTGACTATGTAAAGTCAAGAGATAATGTGTCAGATCCACTAACAAAAGGCCTAGTGAGAGAGGCAGTTGAAAGATCATCTAAGGGAATGAGTTTACGGCTTAGGAAGTCATCATGGCGGTAATTCTACCTAGTAGACTAGAGATCCCAAAAGCTAGGTTTAAGGAGAAAACAAAGTTGTGACTGACCGTTCAGCATTGCCAATCAACTCAATCCATTTTCATGATGAAGACAATGTTCAGGAACAAGGTTAAAATATCAAGGCTTGTTAATGAGTTAATAAAGCTTAAATTTTTTAATGATTTGCTAAGTTTGGCAGTTTTGATCAAATAGTGTATCTACTTGATGACACGGTTAGGAATCACCTATGTGAGTGTGAAGTGTAAGCCGCTTCAAAGATAATCATTGTAAAAAGCCTATTCACTATACACTCATGAAACCAGGAGGTGTTCATGGCTGAAACGAACACAACCGTAAGAACCATAAACAGTTAAGGGTTGATTGTGTAACATATGGTTGTCTAGGTATACACCAAAGTTCGATGATTTCAAGGATATCACATCTACTGATTGACCGAGTATATCCGACATATGTTCACTACGAAAAATTCAAAGGGAAACCTACTTATCCAGATTCAATTGATCCTTGATTGTAAAGTACACATTTGTCTATGCATTCCTTTGTTTTATAGCCATTCCCCATTCATGTGTGGAATTGTTGGGTATATAGTAAGAATTAATGGGAAATGAAGGGAAGATGAAAAGAACAATTTGAAAGGTTCTCTTATGCTTTAGTAAGAAAAAACATCTCTCCCTCATTGGTGGTGGAAAGAAAAGTTAAAGTGTTTAAAAAGAGAAACACTTCTACTAGTTGTTAAAAAGATTGGAAAGAGGGACTCCCTCGCGCCGCCGTCGTCGCTCACTCGGCTCAATTTCGGCTTCGGCTACGATTATGGCTTTGGCTTTGAAAAATGATCGATCGAGAGATTATTTTTTGGACAAAGTTTATTTTAATTATTTAATTAATTATTAATTAAATAATATCCTAAGTAATATTAATTATTTAATTAATTAACCGAAATGACCTAACCCAACTCGGATCCGCGCGCGCAACCCGTGTTTTAAAACGTCTTTCCCGTTTTATTTGAATTTTCCACCCTTTGAAATGACTGTTCTGAAAGGTTGTAATTTTCAGGAACAACCATGACTATTTTTTAAGGTTGCAAACTTTCGTGAACGGTCGTGTGATTTCTGAATGGTTGCAAACTTTCAGAAATAGTGCATCTTGGCTATTAATACCTGTGATTACTAAGACTTTTTACTTACGAAATTTTTGAACTTCTTCTTCTTCTGCATAATTAAATATTCGTGTACTTTACTGCCGTTGAGTGGCTCACTGACACCATTGTTTTAGGTATCAATACACTGGTGAATAGAATCGTTCTATTCTGGGAGGATATATTCCATTTCAAACCTCAGATACTAGATGAAAATAATTTTCTTAAGGGGACACTGTGCATTCAGTGGACTCGATTTTCTTTCCTTTCTGTTTCTTAGAATTATTACAGATTTTGATATGTTTTACAATTATTGATTTCTGTTAAGGTTATTAATTTATGTTCTTAACTACATGATTTAAACTTTGGAATTTTTCTGTTTCTGCAAAGTTTTGTTGTCTTTAGTATTGATTTTAAATACAGATTGCATAACATTATCTTTAATAAATTTAACTTGCATTTATTGATAGTGTACAAAATGTATATGTGATGAGTACAATTTTGCGAGTGACAACAAGCCTATCTTTTGCAAGTGAACACTTTACACTTCTTAGTTAAAAATTATATGTGATTATATTTTAGCGAAAAGAGGGATACAATACGAAAACTTCTCAAGAGATCATCTATCTTTATATTTTTCTCGATCAAACACACTTAATTTCATAATTGTAGTGAAATTTGTTGTATTAGAATAGATGTACTACGTGCACCAGAATATCTCTAACAAGATTACCTACCAGCACCAGAAAGAGGAACATGAGTTGAGGGTTGAATTACATAAAGAACGAGGACAGATTAAGAGGGTTATACCAATAGGCAATATCATAATGGAACGAGGACAGATTAAGAGGGTTATACCAATAGGCAATATCATAATGAGTTCTAGACAATATGTGTCAGGCCCACAATCTTAAGGCGAGTTAGGTCACGGAAGGCCATTATGAACTATTTGCAATAAGTGTGGGAAGTACCATAATGGAGTATGCCAAAAAGGCACAAGTATGTGTTATAGGCATTGAGGTAGTAGTCACCCTAAGAGGGATTACTCAAACATTACTCATAAAATAGGTGGTGGTACTGCATTTTTTTATATAAGGGCATCAAGACATTCACGAATAATTATTGTCCTACAGTCATTACAATATCTCAAACTCTACGGCCCAAGTATGACCATAGAAATCATTTCCATCAAGTACAAAGTTTTAGGGCACCATGCCCCCAACTTCAGAGTAATATGAGTTTAAGATCACACTAACGTTCAAGTTGTATCAAGTTTGACAAGAGATACCCAAGGGCGTGTCATAAGAATATTGGCATATATTATAGGTTTGACCATTAGAGCCATAGTTAAGCCACACAACTACCCCTAATACTAGCATAGTTTGTTGTAGCTATAGTACACACTTTTTGACCCAGCAACAACCACAACAATAACACCAAGTAAAAGAGTATCAGGGTTTAGAGAAAGTTAATTTTGTTCCTATGTTTTGAGTGATCATTGAATTCAGGTGCTTTGCCATACACCATTACAGGAAATTCATTGGTTCTTTCTTAGGGTGTATTCTTCATGGATTCATTGACTCCAGAGTTGTGTGATCCTATATGTATGTTGCCTCACTTGTTAATTTGGTAAATTGTGTAAGTGAACATATCTAGTATGGTGCCTTTTGAGGGTGTGAAGGTTAAGATCTTGGATCTACAAAGAAGTTTAAATGGCTAATATTGATTAGCTAGTCTGAAGACCGGCAAACAAGGGGTAGCTCCTATGTGAATATTGTGATGAAAGAGAAGATAGTTGAAGAAATCTTGCCCTGTTGTACAAGAACCTAGTTCTTGAACGTCTTGCCTACTTAAAACTTGCAACACAATAAAACACATAATTTATTGTGAAAACCTTCCTCTCTCAAGGAAGGGAAAACTTCACCTCTGTTTTATTACTTAAGTCAAGATTACAACTCAATAATCAATGAACTAACTCTAACACCTCTATCCTCTAACGATTAGCTATAATCACAGACTCTACTCTCCAAGAAGTCAAATCCACTTCTTATTACAACTCTCTCACGACTCAGCTATCCAAGAAGTCAAACCCACTCCTTGCTACAACTCACTCACAACTCTCGAACACAACTCTCCAAGAAGTCAAACTCGCTTCTTGTTACAATTCTCTCAAACTCACTTTCTAAGAAGTCAAACTCGCTTCTTTTTACAAACTTCACTAACTACTCTTCAAGAAGTCAAACCCACTTCTTGTTCTTTAACCTAGGAATTATTACAACTCAATAATAAACCTAGAACAAATCAACAAAGACTAATAACCCTAGCCTTTAATTGATCAGACTTCAACATTCAATAGTTCAGACTCGAACACAACTCATGAACCTGGTTCCAGTGTTGCTGTGACGAAGCCTTGCAGTTTTGCTCCAATGGCTATTGCTCTCAAAATGATGACTTTCATTAATATGCAATAGGTGCGCTCTGCCTTTGCTGGAAAATTCTCTTAATTGTGATTGCAGAAGCCCACTTCTTCTGTCTCAACATTATTCCTTTTATAGAGTTTGAATAAAGCCTTAGCAGAGTCCTATTAGGAAAGAAATTAGTTTTATTTATTTTCTCTAGAAAACAAATTCAAACTAATTCCTTGTCCAACCAGAATTTGTCTTCCTTGTTTGCCTAGGAGACTTAATTTTCTTATTTTGTACTTCTTTCCATGTTTGCCTAGGAAAACAACTCTTTCGATCTTTCCTTGTGCGATCATGATTTGCTGCTCGATATGTACTACCTCTTGCTGTTGTTTTTCATAGTTCTGCATGAGTTACCTTATTGTGTGAACCTGGTTCATGTGCAGTCATCATCAAAAGTATTTGAAGGGGATTCTTCAAATCATCAATTTCCCCTTTTTTGATGATGACAAACATATCCTTCTTCTGCATCTGATATGACTAATAAAAAACAAAAGCACATACACATACACATATATCATATTCATATCATATTTATTCTTCCCCCTTTTGGCATATCAAAAAGACAGAACCAATACTAACATAAAGAGATTCAGATCGAAAAATATTAGCCATTCTAACACCAAATGCAAAAGCATAACAATGCAAGTATAGATACCCATCAAAATAGTATGCAGCATATTTTAAGCTCAAAGAGCTCCACAAAAAAAGTTAGAACCATACAATACAGCAAAATACGAAATTGTCTTAAATGAAGCGGAATAAGCAGACTGGAGAAATAAGGACTGGATGAAGACGGGTTTTGAGGAGGTGGAGAACTAGCTAGTAACTGAAGTACACGATCCACGCTAGCGTTCCCTTCAAGCTGTTGTTTAAGAAATTGGTCCTTAAGCCCGGTTATTTCCCCTTGAGACTCAACCAACGTGGTCTTCAGGACTGCATTTTCTCCTCTGAGTAGCTCATTCTGTGCCCTGGCAGCATGGAGTTCATTCAACAAACTAGCAACATGCCCTGCAGAACGTGGAGTGGCACCATGATCTGGTTTATCATCTTCAAGGAGTTTACACTCAGCTAAAGTAGACTTAGTAAACATGTCATATCTTGTAAGATCCCGACCATCCTTCAAAGGTACACCAAAGTTTTTAAATACAATGGTGAGAAGATTTACATAGGCTAACTGATGAGGCTTCTTAGGATCAATGATACGAGCCATATGTCTTATCATGAGGGAAGACCAGTCAATAGGTTCCTTACTTTCTAGTGCATGGGCAATTCACATATCCCTGAATGAGGCCTCATGCCTTCTTTCTCCCCTTGGCAGTATTCCCTTATGCACAATCTCAAACAAAAACTTATGAAAATGTGACATTTCACCTTTCAACACCTTACGTGGTCTAGTGCTAACCCTCCCCTGTGAATACTTAGAAGTAAGTAGACAATTTTCATCTCTTGGCCAAATGTACTCAGCTAACCCAGCAGTAGGAATAGTGAGGATTTCGCCTAGTCTGACCTTATCAAACACCAGTTCCACCCCTTAAATGACGAAGTAGCAACATTGTCCTCCAACACAGTTAGGTTCACATAAAATTCAATTACCTCAGGTTTAAAGACTTCCAACCTTGTATCAAGAAATAGATCCCTCCAACCCTGAAAGTCTAACAACTCTAGTATCTTTTGAACAATAGGAATAGTACGTATTTCAGGATGAAAGGTTCGTCCCCTTAAAACCACTTTTGTTTTGAAATATTGTTCCTTCCCTATGTTTAAGAATTTAATTTCATTTTAAGTCAACTTTTGGGAAGGAGGAGCGGAATCAGAGTTAACAGACTCATCTTGTTCTTCCTCAGGCTCTGAGTCAAGTATTACCAGAGACTTGGAAGGACTCATGGGAGACGTACTAGTACGCCTGCATTTTTTGCTTGCTTCAGCAGCTTCATTGATTAGGACTTGACTGGCACTCCTTGTGAATGGGGGCAATATGATGACCTTCTTGGTAGCAATGTGCTTGCGGGGTTTTCTTGGCCCTATGCATCGAAGTTGGCTTAGAGGTATCTCGTCAATGTCTTTAGCAGGATAATCTGTAGTAGATACTGGTATGGAGATGGGTGTGGGTGGAGTTTGGTCTACTTGTTGTGGAGATTATTTGGGCGAGGAGTTAGGGTTAGGAATTTCTAATGGGGAAGATGGATAAATGAGGTTTTTAAAGATTTTCTGGAAAGGGGGATGGTGTGAAGGGTTCTCTGGAGGCATATGGGGGTAGAGGCGATGGTGGCTTGATCAGAGATGGTAACCGAAAGGGGGGAGGATGGAGACTGAATAGGAGATGGGGATTTGGCTGTGAGGGTTTCTCCCTGCGGTGGTGCAGGGATGAGGGATCCTTCATGCGAGGAAGATTCCTCATCATCGGAGTAGTCTACTAGGTTCAGGGGATTTGACATTCTTGAGAGTTATTTTGGGTTTGGGGAAAGGATTTAGAGAGTTCTTTTTTTTTCTTTTTGGAGATGGTGATCGATGGTATTATGGAGAGGGGATAATGATTATTTCTGACAGTTTAATGGGAAAGATGAGAGACGGTTTAGGTTTTGTGAGAAGTTGAGGAGTTTTGCACTATTACTTTTCCCGCGTAGAAAATAATAGTTTTGTATGATAGTCATGTGGGGATTAGGCGGACCTGGTTCTTATGCTTCTTAAGACATTAGATCATATATTGACATGTAATGTATTGTCTGAATATAATGAGGATTAGTGCATACCTATTATGATGAGAACCTGGTCCTTGCTGAGATAGTACTTTCATATCATAGTAGTAAGAAGCTAAGGGTAATATCATTAGCCATTTAGTCTTGATACACCAATCCCAGAGCTAAGCGATTCCATTGAAATTGCTCTCTTCCAAGTACTTTGGTGAAGATGTCAGCGACCTAATCCTCAGTTTTGCAAAAGGTCATCATGATGTACCCCTTTTCTACATTGTCCCGGAGAAAGTGATGGCGTACATCAATGTGCTTTGTTCGCTTGTGTTGTACCGGATTATTTGCCATATTCACAGCACTCGTGTTGTCACATTTGATAGGTATGCATCCCATGCATATGCCAAAGTCTTCAAGCTGTTGTTTGATCCACAAGAGTTGTGCACAACATGAGGCAGCGGCAACATATTCTGCTTCGGCAGTAGATAAAGCGACTGAGTTCTGCTTCCTTGTAGCCTATGACACGAGACATGGTCCTAAGAAGTGAGCCATACAAGACGTACTTTTCTTATCTACCAGGTATCTGGCATAATCTGCATCAGCAAATCCAACTAGATCGAATGAATCTCCTGTTGGATACCAGAGCACTAGGTTCACAGTTCCTTTAAGATATCGAAGTATTCTTTTCACAGCCTTCAAGTGAGATTCCTTAGGACATGATTGAAAGTGTGCACATAGATTAACACTGAATACAATGTCGGGTTTGCTTGCTGCTAAGTATAGAAGGGAGCCAATCATTCCTCTGTACTTTCTGCCATTCACTGGAGCACCTGGTTCATCTTTATTCAACTTGGTTGTTGTTCCAATTGGGGTATCATTCGTCTTGTCTTCATTCATCTCAAACTTCTTTAGTAGCTCCTTTATGTATTTTGGCTGATGGATGGACGTCCCTGATGGTGATTGCTTGATCTGTAGTCCTAAGAAAAAGTTAAGTTCTCTCATCATTCTCATCTCGAATTCAGTGCTCATTAGTTTTGCGAATTTGACTCCCAATTCTGCATCTGTTCCTCCAAAGATGATATCATCCACATATACCTACACTATGAGTAGATCCTTACCTTGTTTTCAAAGGAACAGTGTATTGTCAATTTTTCCTCTTGAATATCTGTGGGATAGAAGAAACGTTGATAATCTGTCATACCATGCCCTTGGTGCTTGCTTTAGACCATACAGGGGGCCTTTTCTAGTTTGTAGACAAACTCAGGGTGATCTGAATTTTTGAACCCTGGGGGTTGTTTCACGTACACCTCTTCTTGTAGGAATCCATTCAAGAAAGCAATTTTGACGTCCATCTGATAAAGTCTGAATTCCATGTGAGCAGCAAAGGCTATCAACTTCCTAATAGCCTCCATTCTTACTACGGGAGCGAACGTTTCATCATAGTCTATTCCTTCTTCTTGGTTGTATCCTTGAACTACTAATCTGGCCTTGTTTCGAGTGACTTGTTCTTGATCATTGATATTGTTCCTGAAAACCCATCTTGTGCCTATAACTATCCTACCATCAGGTCGAGAGACCAAGTTCCAGACTTTTCTTCGTTCAAATTGATTTAGCTCTTCCTGCATGGCAAGAATATAATCTGGATCTAGAAGGACTTCTTTATTATTCTTTGGTTCGATCATGCATAGATAAGCTGAGAATGCACACATGTTCCTTATCTTAGATCTTGTATGAATCCCTGAGTCTAGAGGAGTACATATGTTTTGTACTGGATGTGAGCTTTGGTGTTTCCAGTTTCCTGGCTGAATGGAGTGAGCATATTCTGATGATGATGAAGGACCTGGTTCAATAGATGTTTCCCCGTCTGTTGTCTCTTCTGCTTCAGAAGATTTTTGAGTTGACTCAGCCCATGGTTCATCTTCATGGTCAGCATCAGACTTGATCTCTTCATGTTACTGTGGGCTTGCCATATCTATATCATGCTGATCATCCTCTGGGTTTTCCTTGGCTTGACTGTTTCCTTCATCGAAGATGACATGGATGCTTTCCTCTACTCGATTTGTTCTTCTGTTGAACACCTTGTAGGCCTTGCTTTGTGATAAGTACCCAAGAAAGATTCCTTCATCGCTTTTGGCATCGAACTTTCCCAGGGCATCATTTCCATTGTTATGGACATAACATGTGCATCCAAAAGTTCTGAGGTGTGCTAGATTTGGTTTTCCCCCTTTTAACAATTCATATGGAGTTTTATTCAATAATGACCTGATCATGAATCTGTTGATTAGATAGCATGATGTGTTTACTGCTTCAGCCTAGTAGGATTTTGGGAGATTACTTGATATCAACATGGTTCGCGCGATATCTTCTAGCGTTCTGTTTTTTAGTTCAACCACACCATTTTGTTGTGGTGTTCTGAGTGCAGAGAAATTATGATCGAACCCATTGTTAGCACAAAATTCTAGAAACTTTGAATTTTCAAATTCTAGTCCATGATCTGAACGAATACTGGTTATTTCCCTGTTGAATTTCTTCTGGACCAGTTTCATAAAGATTTCAAACATGTCGTAGGTCTCATCCTTTGATGCAAGGTATATGGTCCAGAGAACCTGGTGTAGTCTTTTTCCCCCTTTACTTTGTACATGCATTGGCCCACATAGCTCCATATGAAGTAGTTCCAGAGGTTTAGTAGTACTTACCATTGTCTTTGGTTTAAAAGACGATCTTACGTGTTTCCCTTGGGCACATGCTCCACAGACCTATTCATCATTGAATTTGCTTGATGGCAGCCCTTTGACCAGATCCTTAGAGATGATCTTGTTTATAGTTGAGAGGCTAATATGCCCAGCCTTTTGTGCCAAAGCAGTGAGTTGTCAGAGATAACACTAAGTCTTTTTAGAGAATTCTCCTTAGAACTCGTGATATCAGTTGTGTAAACATTCTTATTCCTTTTTCCAAAAAGAACCAGTTTCCCGGATACTGAGTTTACCACTCTGCATTCATGTGGCGTGAACACTACATTATTTCCTTTATCACACATTTGGGACACGCTAAGCAGATTATGTTGTAGTCCCTTCGCATAGTACTCATTGTCTATCGCTTGTGTATGATGTTGACCGACCTTTCCTATTCCTTGAATTTTTCTAGTTTTTCCATTTCCAAAAGCTACAATCCTACCATCAAAATTGCTCAGTGAGGAAAGTTATCTTTATTACCAGTCATATGTCTGGAGCAAGCGTTGTCCAAGTACCACTGCTTCTGTTTTCCCCTCACTGATTACTGCAATAATATTCAAGGGTTAGTTTTGGGCACCCAGATCCACTTGGGTCCCTGTTTGTTAGAGAAAGGATGAATTAGATTCTTCTTAGCCCATCTAGGGAGACGTATTGTCTTAAGCACCTGTTTTATAATTTTCCTCTGACCTGAGGTTTCAAGAGACTTTAAGTTATTTTCATGTGCCTTTAATTTCTTGGGGAAGGAGTTACTCTTATGACCGGTTAAACCACAATGAACACACAGACAATCTATGTTAGAATTTTTGACTTGTGAAGATTGTTTATCGAATCCTATTCCATGTCTAGTAGGAGATTGACCTTTATGGGTCCTATCGAGTAAGATGGAGGACTTGGTCCATCGCATGCTATGCTCTGCTTCCATTTTAGTTATATGAAGTTCCTTTTGGAGGTCTTCATTTCTTTTAGTTAAGGAGAGTGATTTGTTAGTCAGTGCTCTAAGTTTGTCTTGAAGACAGTGATTTTGCTTTTCAAGGTTCTCATTCTCCTCTCTTAACGATGCATAATCTTCCATGATTTGTTCATTCTTGGAACAGATTGACTGATATGCATTCATGAGTGTATACATTAAGGATTGCAGTTCCTTTTTAGAATAAGAGTTAAGATTTTCTTTGATATGGTGAAAACTTACCTTGCAGTGTTTGTCATCTTCTTCATCTTCTTCATCTTCTTCATCTTCTTCATCTTTTTCAGAATTAGTTCCAGCCATTAGAGCCTAAATTGTTTATTGAGATTGACACGAACTTCTTTCCTCATCAGATTCACTTAGAGCGACCAGTGCAAGAAAATCATATTTATCTTGCTTAATTGCGAGTAGTGATTGATTTTCAAAGTATCCATCATCAGATTCTTCGTCGGATGCATCCCCCATAGCAGCAAAAGCTTTCTTCATTGAGAGATCAGCTTCCTCGTTACTCATTCGTCTGTTTGTGGGAATGAAATTGTCATTCTTGGACTCCTTTCCTTTTTCTTGTACGTTCCTCTTGTTTTCAAAAGCCCAAAGTGGACAAGACTTGATGAAGTGATCAGGGCTACCACACTTGTGACAAACCTGCTTCTTTAAGTTGTTTGCTGCTTTCTAAGAATTCCTTTTTCTGAAAGGTTTGTCCTCTTTTCAGTATCCTAGAGAACCTTTAAGTCATTAGTGCAATGTTTTCATCCTCAAAGTCTTCAGGTGTTGTGGCTTTTAGAACCAGGTTCTTCTCTTTCCTTTTTCCTCCGATTTCTTTTTCTTGATTTTTCTTGATTTTTCTTGAGTTCATAGGTCATGAGGTTTCCAATAAGTTCATCCATAGCTAGGGTGTCTAGATCTCGTGCTTCAGTGATGGCTTCTACCTTGCTTTCCCATGACTCCGGAAGAACACTTAAAGAGTTTTTGAACTGCCTTTCCATTGGGAATTACTTCTCCCAATGAGTAGATCTCATTGATGATTGCAGTGAACCTGGTATGCATGTCTTGAATTATTTCACCTTCTGCCATTGGAAACAACTCATATTGTCTGTTAAGATTGTCAATTTTTACTTCTTTACCTGAGTTGTTCCTTCATGAGTAGTGTGCAGAGTTTCCCAAATAGTCTTTGCATCTTGACATGAGGAAATTCGATTATATTCATCAAGACCTATTTCACATATCAAAATCTTTTTGGCTTTAGTATTGTTCTGAATGGCAAGTTTATCTGCTGCATTCCACTATTTTCTCTCCTTAGGAACCTTAGTGATTCCATCAGCTGCAGTCTTCATGGGTATAGCTGGTCCATCCAAGATAACTCTCCATAGATCTGGATTTTCTCATATCAGATGATCCATCATGCGATTCTTCCACCATCCATAGCATTTTCCGTTGAATAGCGATGGACGTGTTTGGGATGCTCCTTCTTGTGGTGTGGGTGGTGCAGCCATTTATCCTTTTAAGATGTAAGTCTTTTACTGAAAAAGGCCTGCTCTGATAGCAATTGAAGAAACCTTGCCCTGTTGTACTAGAACCTAGTTCTTGAACGTCTTGCCTACTTAAAACTTGCAACACAATAAAACACATAATTTATTATGAAAACCTTCCTCGAAACTTCACCTCTGTTTTATTACTCAATTCAAGATTACAACTCAATAATCAATGAACTAACTCTAAAACCTCTATCCTCTAACGATTAGCTATAATCGCAGACTCTACTCTCCAAGAATTCAAACACACTTCTTGTTGCAACTCTCTCACGACTCAACTCTCCAAGAAGTCAAACTCACTTCTTGTTACAACTCACTCACAACTCTCGAACACAACTCTCCAAGAAGTTCATTTTTATTTTACTTTATTTTACTTGCAGTTTATTTTTAGCGGTATGAAAATTTGTTGCGAACTGGGAGCTCTCTTAAAAAATAGAGAAGTTAGTGGCAAAAGCATCCAATACTCAAACCTAAACATTGTCAGTGTGAGGTATTGCCTCCTTAAAGGTCAGGTGGCTAAATAGTGGAGTCTCACCCTTGATTGGGACAAAGAACTCAAGGATATTATTTTATACTCCCTCCGTACCATTTTATGTGGCACCATTTTCTTTTTAGTCCATCCCAAAAAAAATGTCACCTTACTATAATTAGAAACAATTTAGTTTTAAAATTCCCTTTTTATCCTAATGAAATGATGTACAATCATACAAATATCTAAGGATTGTTTTAGACCACAAGTTTCAAAAGTCATCCTTTTTTTCTTAAACACCGTGCCAAGTCAAATGGTGCCACATAAAATGAGACGGAGGGAGTAAAAAATATCATCAATTAACGCAATATTTATGGTGAATACGACTTAGTCAATCAGGCGTTGATCTGATGTCATGTCACACACATGGAGATTATAATGCATTTACGTATGTCAAAACCTACGATCTCCCTCGGGAAAAATATATGGATTTTCAAGTATGATATTCACTTAAAACTTTTACGATTATTGGACATCATTATTATATTTTACTTAACGATTATTTATCGTCAAATGATACTCTTAGGGGTCGTTTGGTTTGAAAATAAGTTATGATGAGATTAGTTATGATGGGATAAGCTATGCTGCGATTAGTTATGATGGGATAAATTATGCTGAGATTATTAATTATTGAGTGTTTGGTTTGTTGTATTCAAAATAATATGCATTGCATAAATTTTAAGAACGAGTTGTTTGTTTACAAAACTACCCTTCACTTTATTTTGTTTTTATATTTTCTTTGCAAGCTTTAATTATTCATTTTTAAAAATAAAACTTTCATCTTATTTAGCTTAAACATTTTTGTGTGTGCATTCCCACGCTGGTACTGTATGTATTTAAAAAAATTTAAAAATTCTTATTTAGCTTAAAACTAGAATTTTCATCTTACTTTTTTTAAAGTAAAAGAGGATTTATGAGAAATCAAAATATAAATCAACTTAAGAATTAGTCAAATAAATTCATAAATAAAAATTATATTTTTATAGTGTAATTTTTTAATAGAAAAATATGAAGAATTATCATGAAAATAAGGAGTAGTGAATATTATTATACATGATACTAAAAATAATGTAGGGAGGGGTTGGGGGGTTGGGGGTGGGGGTGGGGGGAGGACGGGAGGACATGTGCTAATATTTTTGTTTAGTGAAAAACAAATTTATAACAATATATGTATTATAATTTTGTATTACATAATTTTTTTTAGTGATAAGTTTTTTTTAAAGAATTATTTAAGATTAAGAAGGTTGAAGACTTTAAAAAATAGTTATATATAAATGTGAAAAGTGAGGTATAAATAGAGTTTAAAGGGATATATTTGTCATTTATCTATTTTATCCCGGGATTACTATACCATCCAAATGGAGGGATAACTTATCCCAGTACTAATTATTAATCCTGGGATAAGTTATCCCAAGCTTTGCAACCAAACAAGAAATTAGAGGCTACTTAAAATTTATCCCGGGATTAACTCCCATTATCCATCACACCAAACGACCCCTTATATTATCTCATAATGATCTTAGTAATAGTAGACCATGGTATGTTTATGTCTTCTTTATGCTCTTCTTTCATTCCCTTTATTGTGTTAGTTATGCCTTGTGTTATTCTGCCTGCTTTATGTAGGAATTCAATTTCATATGTACTTGCAACTCTTTTTATTATGTTGTGATACTGAATCTCATGATGCAGATTTAAGCGTTCAAGAAATTCGCTTTAGTTGTGAATTTATATCCCTGTATTTATTCAACTAGTTGTCTAGATATTTTTTATAAAAAGTTTTAAATTACCCTTACTTACATGTTTCTAGTCATGCGTGAGAGTAACTCCAATGTGACTTACACCTATTATTCCACTTTCATATTCGATGTCATGAAAATATTGTCTTTATATTCCTATAGTAAGGGTTCGCTTGGTCAAGTTAAGGCGGTCCGTTCAGGCCTAGGTTTGGGAGATGACAAATTTGGTATTAAAACACTAGGTTCATATATATTAAGAAGTTTATGAAGTCATATCTTGTAGAATCCTACTTATGAATGTGTTGCGTGCTAAACTTATAATTGGGAGATTGCTTTGATATTTTAGGAAACTGATTTTTTTTTCATATTCTAAGAGCATGCGACTGAAGTCACTGAACTATGTATCAAGGAGTCATCATAAAACTTTTGTTGAGTGATTTACTCATTCTTTCTCTTTGATTTTTTTTTCTCAGAGAGAAATTTGTTAATAAGAGAAGGGGCAGGAGGGTAATGCGAGTGAATTGCAATCCGTATGAGTCACTTCAACACGCACCATTTAGAGCTTTTTGAATTGACTTATTAGTGTTTAGATAATTTAAAAAGTGCTTATAAGCACTTGATTTTAAGCTTAAATGATAAAAATAAGTCATAAATTGGGATTTTCAATTTATGATTTTGGACTTACAAGTCAATAGTCAATCCAAACAGATTCTTAAATTTTTTTTAATGATATGACCAATAAAAGATACTATGAATTATGATCTAGGCAATCGCAACTAAATTGGTGTAGGGATGGTAGTTGATATAATTAAGTCATTTTGTTAAAGAATCAAACAATATAGTAGGATTAGAGTTACAACACAACTACAAAAAAAAACTTCTCGAGTATGACCAAACCTTCCAAACTACTACATACAGAACCACCGGCCCAGAGACACCCAGACCCGCCGAAACCACCGGATACCAGTAACCATATGACAGTGGATGAATGCAAACCACAAATTTTCAAAGAAATACTACTAGATAGGAATAATGCTATGAACCAAACATACGGAATGCTCAAAGAGCACACTAAACCGATGGAAGAAACCCCTGACACACAAGGAGCAATCATCAGACCGAAGAGGAAAAGTTACGGTTGTACCAACCATGGTGCCTATCGGTGATAATCAAAGTGTTTGGAAAAACACTAGCACACGGCTATCTGAAAAACAAGCTGATTGATCTATGGAAGCTCTCAGAACCGCTAACGTTAATAGATCTGGGAAGCGACTACCACATAGCCAAATTCTCACAAGTGCAGAGCATGAATAAAGTACTACACGAAGGACCATGGTTTGTAGCTGGACAGTTCCTATCAGTCAAAAGGTGAGAA
The DNA here is from genome assembly GCA_018342035.1 of Solanum appendiculatum. Lineage (NCBI taxonomy): Eukaryota > Viridiplantae > Streptophyta > Magnoliopsida > Solanales > Solanaceae > Solanum > Solanum appendiculatum. Next base: position 188,823 of record JAGDQO010002082.1, read on the forward strand.
CCAAATTTTGTCCCACACCAAGCAACCATGACCCACACTGCAATATGGGCAAGGCTACCCCAACTGCCAACAGAGTTCTATGACAAAGCGATCCTAGAAAGAGTGGGGCAAAGGCTGGGAGAACTACTAAAAATCGACACCTGCACCTCAGCCACTCTCAGAGGACGATACGCGCGAATTTGCATACAAGTGCCCCTTGAAGTACCTCTGAAAACAGAGGCAACCATTGGCAGTCATAAACAAAAAATCATATATGAGGGCGATGGTATCATGTGTGTGGGATGCGGAAGGATAGAACATACTCTTAGGAGTTGTACAATGACTACACAAAACCCCCCAAACCACCCGAATACGCAGGACCCTGCTACACCAAACGGAACAGAGCAGGCGGACAACTGGAAAATCGTTTCCTTTGCAAAAAAAAAGAAGAATACAGAGACTCAAAATCCAGCTAAGGCAGCGGAACACAATATACAACCCAGATAGAACCAACAACAGGTAAAATCTTTCAATTCCCAGCCAGGTAAGTCCCTTATCACCGGCATCTCACCGCCAGTTCACAGAGATGCCGGAAAAAAGAATCAGGAGAAAAATAAAAATAATTTTACTAAAATTAACCACAGTAATAATGGGACCAACGGTACTCCCCCTAATATTAACTTCCCACCTACCGTTAATGTTAATGCTCCCAACCCCTCTCCCCCAAGAACTATTCTCAAGGAGCATCTCATAAATTCAAAAGCCCCCCATGCTGACACCAGCCGAAATAAATTTAATTCGGATGGGACCCAAAGTCGCTATGCTCCAGAAGTCTCTCCGAAGAACACAAAAGACACCCTTCCGTCTTCCCAGGAAAGCTCCCCCACCGAAGAAAGCAATCATCACCAAGCTACGAGCGATTTGACAATGAAGGTCGCATCAAAGCAACTGTCTCTTATTCTCTCTACAATGGATAAAGGGAGTAATTTAAGGGACAACCCCCAAACGCCCCAACAAGAAATCCACAACAATGGAACCCTATCCCTCGAACCCCGAACCTCTAATCTTCACCACAGCATCACTAGCTCGGGACCACAATCCATCTTCATGGCTGGAACTAGCACTCTAAGACAAGCAATTAACGTTCAAGGTCATCATAGCAGGGCAACCGGTGACCCTGATTCTCCAGGACACGGCATACCTAGCTCAGATAATCAAAGAAGAAATGGACCAAGCGATAGCGGGACTGGGGAACCAAATTTGGATGCAAGCATTGAGGGAGACGCAGAAATGGAGGATCATCAACACAATGACCATGGGAGAACTCAACAACATAATGGGGCACACATTCCAGTCGCTGCCCTTCTTTCTTTCCCACTCATACCTAACGAGCTCTCAAAGCCCCACGTTCATCCCCAGGATACCACAGAACATACTGGATGCAATCTACTCCCAAACACCACTAGGAGCGTCCCAAAACCAAAATGGAGATGAGCCATCAATCCTAGAGCTACTCAAAAGAAACACTCAGTAACTGGAAGATATGCTGACAATGCTTGGAGAACAAAATGTCGAAACATGCATACTGGAGAAGCCTCTCCTCAAGGAATTCGAGGATCCCCTCAGCACGGCTGTAATAACACTCTGTCCACGGACACTGAAGGAATGTACTCTGAACATGAGGAACGAGATTGCATCATCACCACCAGCAGTGGAGTTGAACCCCACTGGGAACACAACTCTAGGGGAATCAACAGAGGAAAGGAAAAGGCCGGCAGGAGCAGGAAGCACCACTGTCGTTAATGATGAACTTCATCATATGGAACGTGAGGGGAGCCAATAGCGTGACCTTCAGGTGTTAATGTGACGCAATGGTCAAAGCCCATAAACCTGCAATGCTCGTGCTATTAGAAACAAAGATGATAGAACACAAACAACTCACCGAGGAACTAAAGTTTGATGCTCAGATACAATCACCTACTAATGGACTTGCAGGGGGAATTGTAGTCATGTGGAAAGAGGATGCGCAAAAGCTAGAAAATCTGACAGTGACAACGCAAGGAATCCACGTCACAGTTAAGGTAATCCCCAACATAGACTCTTGGAATTTTTCTACTATCTATGCTAGCGCTGATTTTAAAACAAGAACCCTTCTCTGGGAAGAACTGTGTAATCTCTCGAAAAGTATAGATAAAGCTATACTTGGGAGGTAATAGTATTAACAATACTAGAACCAACTTGTTTTGGGACTGCCTCAATAAATGCAAAATGGTAGATTTAGGTTTCAAAGGATGTAAGTATACTTGGACCAATAAGAGATATAGGAATAGAAATAATCTCATCTTAAAAAGACTTGACTGGTGCGTAGCTAACTACTCCTGGATAAAGCGCTTCCCCAATTACCTAGTTACCCACCTTCCTAGGACCAAGTCAGACCACTGCCCCATGCTTCTTGAGCTGGATAGCACTCACACTAATAAAGGCACGAAGCCTTTTAGAATGGAACCCATGTGGTATAGCCACCCCTCTTTCCAAGGACTGGTCCATTATTGTTTCAACAAGCAGGATAGCCTAGGTAATGCCATCGACCTTTTTCAAAAGGAAGCCACCAGCTGAAATACCAACACTTTTGGTAACATCTTCTCCGAAATGAGAAGAATTCTAGCAAGGCTAGATGGAATCCAAAGATCTCCTAGCTATCACCTTAGCCCTTTCCTCCAAGACCTAGAATCCTCCTTACTCAAAGACTATGACAATCTCCTGCTTTCTGATAAGGAATTCTGGAAGACCAAATCGAGAATAAGCTGGCTAAGTGATGGAGATGCAAACACAAGCTTCGTCCACACAAGCACCATCCAGAGAAGAAGGAAGAACCATATACTCTCAATCAAGGATGCCAATGGAAACGCTATAGAGGAACAAGAGCATATTAGACAGCACATCACCCAATTCTTTCAAATGCTCTACACCACTGAACTTTCCAAATTAGACAGGAGCTTCAATGGCAACAATGATCCCACCCCCTCTCTTACCTCTGATCTAGCAGCCATGCTGGATACCCTCCTTAGAGAGAGCGAAATCCTCACAACACTCTACTCTTTCAAACCCACCAAAGCCCCTAGGCCAGATGGAATCCATCACATACTCCACCAAAAATACTAGAATGTTGTCAAGGAGAAAACAATTGCTTTCTGCATGAGTGCCTTCGAAAACTCCACTATGCCCCCTGACTTCAACTCCACCCTCCTTTACCTCATCCCAAAATGCCCCAATCCCCCCCACCTTGAAGAGCTACAGACCCATTGGACTCTGCAACACCAACTACAAGCTGGTGACAAAAATCATTGTCAATCGCATTAAGCCAATCCTCCCCTCCATCATAGGCCCATGTCAGTCCAGCTTCCTCTCGAATAGAAGAGCATCTGATAATGCAATTATCGTCCAGGAATACATCACCCACTATGGGAAGATGAAAGGAAAGAGCCCCAACATGATTCTGAAGATCGATCTGGAAAAGGCCTTCGACAGGTTGGAGTGGGCCTACATCAGGGACACACTCCACTACTTCGACATCCCACCTAAGCTGGCTAAGCTCATAATGTCATGCATCAGCACCTCATCCATAGCCATTCTTGTCAACGGAAGGAAAACTGACTACTTCCATCCAACAAAAGGTATCAGACAAGGGGATCCCATGTCCCCATACATCTTCATCATGCGTATGGAAAGGATTTCGAGGGATATTGAAAGAGCTGTTAGAGATAAACAGTGGGACCCTGTTAAAATCTCAACTAGGGGCCCAAAAATCTCCCATCTTTTCTTCGTAGACGACCTCTGCCTTTTTGCCAAAGCTGATCAAAGAAACTAGAATACCATAAATAACATTCTCAATGATTTCTGCAGTCACTCAGGTCAAAAAGTCAACCACCAAAAATTCAAAACATTATATTCCAAAAACTGCTCTGATCAGGACAAGCAAAATTGCTCTAGCATTCTGGGCATAGACGCTTCTGAGGTATTTGAAAAGTACCTGGGCTTTCCCATCTTCCATAGAAAGCCAGTCAATGATGACTTCCAATACATTATTGACAACATGAGGAGAAGACTAGCAGGATGAAAAACCAAGTTTCTGAACCTCACTTGAAGGACTGTCCTAGCGAAGACAACCCTGAGTAGCATCCTTGCTCATGTGATGCAATACATAAACTACCCTCCAAAATAACAAACACAATCAACAAGGTGCAAAGGGACTTTGTGTGGGGAACTACCTCTGAAAAAAGGAAGATACACCTGCTTCACTGGGATAGCATCACCAACACAAAAGACACAAGGGGGCTTGGACTTCAAAAGAGTGAGCTAAAAAATAGAGCTACATTATTCAACCTCGCCTGGAGAGCAATAAAAAACCCAGACAGACTCTGGAGCAAGATCCTTACTTGTAAATATAAGCACCATCACAGAATACATGGCCCAGGAAGGATAGTATCCAAAACTTGGAAGAACATCCAAAATGGCTGGAGGGATGTTGAAAAGGCAGTGGAATGGAGGGTCCATAAAGGAGATAAGGTGAAATTTATAATGGACAAATGGATCCCACACTGTAATGGAAATAGAGAGAGCATACATGGCCCTTTACTTGAAAAGGAGAACCACCTCAAAGTCAATGAAGTCTACCACCAGGGAGAGTGGAACTTTGGGAACCTGACCTTCACCCTCCCTGAGGAAATGAAGGCTATAATCAAGAGCTACAGGCCCATAGGAGATGAAACAAAAGAAGACACCCTAGTCTGGGGGCTCACCCACAATGGACTCTTCTCCACAAGCACGGCCTACAGGCACATTAAAGAGGGTAATGACAAACACAAAGTTGAACCTAATGAGAAATTCAAGTAGATCTGGAGCGTCATGGCACCAAACAAGATCAGAACCTTCTTCTGGCTACTCTACCATAATAGACTCCCAACGAACCATGCACTTCACCATAGAGGTCTCAATGTCGACCCCAAGTGTCACTACTGTGACAACCCCAAAGAGGATTCTACACACCTCTTCTTACAATGCCCCAACTCTTTGGCCTTCTGGAATTCTATCCTCTCAAAAATCTACAATCAGAGCACTACCAGCACCATCCCCCTCAATGAGAGCAACTGGATTGACCAATGGCATACCATGAAGGACAAACGATACAACGAATGGTTAAAATGGGGAACTCTTATTCCCTTTTGCCTTTGGAATATCTGGCTAACAAGAAACAACAACACCTTCAACAATAAGAGAGAAGTTGTCTGTGCTAATCTAACCATCTCCCAAGCCACTGAATTCCATCTCATAATTCCAGGGGAGAGGGATGGTAAGACTAGCGAAGCCCCGATCCAGGTCAAATAGGACCCTCCCGATCATAATAACTTCAAGCTGAACGTTGATGGATCAGTAAAGGCCTCTCCTGGGCCTGGGGGATTGGGATGGGTGACTAGAAATGGTTTAGGGAATTAGGTAGTGGGATTTACAGAACACACCCCGCGAACAGACCCAACTAGAGTTGAACTCCAAGCCATGCGGAGGAGCTTATCACTAGCAATTGAATACAAACTGAGCCCAATTGAAATTAATTCTGACTCCTCCGAAGTTATAAGCATGCTTGGTAATAACAATAACAATCTACTTTATGAAGATCTTGTTGAATGCAGGTTCCTAATGGCAAAATTGGAGGTCACGAAGATTAAGCATGTGTTCCGTGAACAAAACAGAGTGGCAAATAAGCTCTCGAAAAAAGGAACGAAGAACACAGTTTTTGATAAACCCACCATTTTTGCAACTGCACCAACTTGGGTGCAAACTGAAGTAGAATCGGATGTATTAGGAATCAGCTATGTAAGGGTCATAAAAAACCCAAACTGCATTTCCCGGGGTCGAGATGTGACCCAAACTATTAACTATGATCCGCCTTCAACAGAAGGCGAGGAACAAGCTACTATTACTTAACGTTTTAACTATAATATAAGTAACCCTTTGATCGAAAAAAAAATGTAGTAGGAGTAAGTATTAATTATGTTTATTTGTTAAAATTATGCATCAAATCAACTCAATGCAAATCAAATCAGTTTTTCAGATTTAATTTTTTTGTTTTTTATTTTGACTTTTCTTTCACTAATACTAGAAAATATCCACTACTCCCTTCTTTCTAAATATATGTCACATTTCGGATTTCGAGATTCAAACAAGTCTATCTTTGACTGTAAATTTTTTATATATCTTTTAAATATTTTGAATTGTCAATTATTGTGACTTATAATACTTTTTACGTAGTTTACAAATATATAAATTTCATTTCAAAAAAATTGAAGATTTCATGCGCACATTCCCGTTCAAACTTAAACTGTTTGACTCTCAAAAAAATGAAATATGTCACATAAATTGAGACAGAAAGAGTATATTATATAGTAAAGATAGAAAAATTTTTACAATGGTAGAGGCACAACCAACAATAGTTGTGTGACCCTCCATTGATAAGTTGACACTTGGTTTTGACTTGTGCCTCTGCCATTTTAAAATTTTCCGTAAAGATAGTGTACTCACTCGACCAAACGAACTTGCTCAACATATATTTCACTTTAAATGCAACACATCAACCCAAAATTTCGGTGACAAAATGGAGAATAACTATAGTCTTAATGCATTTGACTGAAATAGACAGCTAGTTAAATAAAAGATAATATAACATAATAAAAAAAAATTAAATGTCTAAATAGTCCAAATTATCATTGGAAGTCATTCAATTTTTCATTATAGCGAGTACTTATGATTATTTGAGTTCAATGTCATTTAATTGTTTTTCATAATATTGGCTAAATATCATTCTATATTTTCGTTTGTTATTTATCTTATTCTCAATATTTGAAGATAATTTATTCAAGTTCTTTCTCGATTTCATAATTCTTAAATCGTTAAGAGTCATCAATTTATTACACAGCCATCAACTATTAATCTGTTTGGGGTTTGGGGGTGAGGGGGGAGGGTGGGGACCGTTATCCCCTAAGCATTTTGTCTTCAAATTTTGGTAACTCTTAAATATTAATCTGTCTAAGAAGGTAAATACATCTATTATAGACATGTAAGAGTTGAAATTTCATCTTTCAATTTCACTCCTACCAAATTTGTTTCGTTGTAAAAATTTCACTACTGTATTTGTGAGTGAATTGTAGAAATGTACTTTAATATTTTAGATGATATTATTGAGTATTATTACTTACTAATAAAGGGGAATAAGAAAGCAGCACAATGTCAGCATGTTTGCTTGTACCGTTGGTTTAAAGTCCGTTTGGATTGGCTTAAAAAAATAGTTTTCGAATCAAAAAATAAAAAGTCAAATTTAAATGACTTTTAAGTTAAAAAATAAAACTTAGGGAAGTCCTATTTTTGGTTTTAAACTTTTTTTAAGTCATTTTAAACTTATTTTAAGCTATTTTTAATCTTGTCAAACACACCCAAAAACTAAAAATGACTTAAAAGTAGATTTGACCAATTTTTAAATCAATTCAAACATGCTCTTATTTTCCTTTATTTGTCACAAGCTAGGGTCCATGAATATATTTTGTGGGCTCCATCTAGTTTTGTACTTCGTTTATTTTTTGGTCTTTTTACATAAATAATGTATATTAGTCTTATAATTACCACTTATAGTAGTAGAATATGTTTTATCATCTGTAGCATAATTTTTTTAACAATTTGTCTCTCTTTCTCTCTCTCGCCTTCTTCTCTATCGTTTTTTGTCCGTTTCTTTTCCTCTTTCTCTCTCTCCCTTTTTTTAAAAAAAAAAAAAATCAATTGTCCTAATTTAAAACTTGATTTTGAATCGGGTAGTATTGCAAACAATATTTTTACTTCTCTTTAAACTAGAAGACTTTTATTATATGAATACATATATAATGTATTTCTAACACAGTTTTAATATACTAACATATAAACTAATTTAAATTGTGCTTGAATGTTTGAAATTCAAGTATAATATTTTTTGACATCCTTAATAAAAGAAATAAATATAAATGACAACTATAATATATTTTGAATTCAATGTATTATGCTTACTATAGGCATGTTTCAATGCATGTGGTGAATATATAACTAAAACATTTTCAATACAATAATATATTTTAGCACCGTTAATAAGAGAAAAAATATTTTAAAAATATAATACATTTTGAATTCAATATATTATGTATATTACACGCATGTTTCAATGCACATGGTGAATTATAACTAAAATATTTTTTATACAAATGTATTATAAATATTATGTGTCAATTTCAAACATTTCAGTACTATTTAAATTAATTTATGTTGTTAGAAATGTATTATATTTGTTGGAATAACAACAATCGAATTCATAACAATATATAATATTAAATTTGAATTGTATTACAATAATCTTTATATTTAATACAAATTCAATACAACTGTAATACGACTTTTCAAAGTTTCACATCTACTTTTGGTGAAGCGTCAGCACCAGACCATCATTGGACTACCAGTAGTCCCAGCCAATCAAAAAATAACCACTACGCAGTCCATCCACCCACAAAGTAGCCACCAAATTTCCTTTTTCTCAATTATTTTGGTGCATACGCACCACCATCACCACCGTACTCAACCCCTTATGTACTGCCCTTATTGTCTTCTCCAACAAACACACATGTTGAAGTGACTAACAAACAATGTCACAACAATTCATATCGCCTATTATCTCTCTTGGCTTCACTGCAGATGAATCATCGTCAGAAAAAAAAAATTGATCAGATCTAAATACCAACAAAGTTCTAACATGAAAAATAAAATAAAAAGATAACATGAAAAGGGGGGGGAGGGTAGGGACTGACCATCACTGATTTTTATGGAGCTCACTGGAGCTCGTACGTAATTTTTTGTTAGAGTTTGTTGAATTTTTTATTTGACTGCTACATTATTTGTTGTTGTTGGGTTTATTTGGTAGTGTTGTGGAGGTGAGAAAGGAAAATGAGAGTTTGGGGTGATGGTTGGTTGTTCGTTTTATTTGCCGGAGAAGTCATCTCCTGCGAAGTTGGATGGAGAAGGAGAGGTTGAAAAGAAAAGAAAAAGTAGAGAGATAAAGAGAGCAATGAGATAATTTTAGTTATTAAAGGTAAATAGGCTATGAATAGTAACTAAAAAAATACCATAAATAAGGGTAATAACTAACCTAAAAGAACTATTTTATGTAAGAAAACCTTATTTTTATTTGTCCACTTTAAATTCTCTGGCTCTTAAATTAATGGTATATGGGTAATTTATCATAATTTCATATTAGTTGTTATATGATCTTAAATTTTGAAAAATAATTTGGGGAATAAGTAATTAATATTGAGGATGTTCAAAAAGTGAAAAGAAAAAGAAATTATTTTTTTAATATAGTGGACAAATAAAAGTAAACGAAGGGAGTATTTGCAAGTTTCTACTATTTCTCCATGATAAACCCAAAATTCAAAGGACAAAATAAATTTTGTTGTAGCAACTGTGTGTTCTTTTTGTTGATATGGAAAGACAAAAAATTGTTTGTGCGATCGCTCATTTTTTTTTCCTTCTAAGTTATCCGTTTTGCTATAAAATTTACGATTCACATTTTTTAAACAATAAATTTTACTTTATTTGTAAATCAGTGTTTAACCGTGAAAATTCAAACTTTAATTTAAAATTATGTTTCAATTTTGAAAAACAACTTATAACTTTTTTTCTAACTCACTTTTAAAATAGTAATACATTCAAATATGAATATTATTTCATACATTAAAAAAGTATAATTGATTCTATAAAAACTAATGTTATTGATGTTGTGTATTAATTGCCCTGAGTTTCTTACCATAAATAGGTTTTCCTTTTAGGAAAAAGTTTTGGATTGGCTAGTCATTTTCTTGTAGGAAAAGGTTTAGAACTCTATAAATATAGGCTTGTTCCTTCTAACTTAATCAGCATTCACAATGTAGTCCTAGGGGTTTGAGAGTTTTGGTTAGGAGGAGAATTTGTGGGACATAAGTGAAACGATTTCACTAGTGTGAACCTCCCGAGTGAATTGGTTGAGGTTGTTTCTCTCTATACTTTGTACTATCATATTTATATAGTGGATTGTTCATCTCCTTTGTGGATGTGGGTCGGTTGACCGAAGCACGTTAAATCTTTGTGTCTTTTGGTATATTTCTCGTTTGTCTTCTTACTCATGGTCTATCGAGAATTGCTTTGCTAGCTTCCGCATGACACCTAATTATTTCGGTCCTAACAAGTGGTATCAGAGCCAAGTTAAATGGTTCAAGTTCAAAGGTTCAATAATGGAGGCAGGTTAGAAGCGAGTGTTGATCTTGGCGGATGTAGTTCTAGCTGCAACCCTTTTTATAGTAATGAAGATTTTGTTGGAGAAATTTTTTCAGAGAGGTTCTCTGTGTGACGACAAAGATTTAATGGAGGAGATTATGGAGAGGAGATAGATGCAAGCTGTTGAAGATTATGTGAAGAAGGTGAACAAATTTATTTTGTCAGAAATTCAGACCAAGGGGGGGAGATTTGTTGGGTATTAATTGCCCTGAGTTTCTTACCATAAATAGGTTTTCCTTTTAGGAAAAGGTTTTGGATTGGCTAGTCCTTTTCTTGTAGGAAAAGGTTTAGAACTCTATAAATAGAGGTTTGTTCCTTCTAACTTAATCAGCATTCACAATGTAGTCCTAAGGGTTTGAGAGTTTTGGTTAGGAGGAGAATTTGTGGGACATAAGTGAAACTTTTTCACTTGTGTGAACCTCCCGAGTGAATTGGTTGAGGTTGTTTCTCTTTATATTTTGTACTCTCATATTTATATAGTGGATTGCTCATTTCCTTTGTGGATGTAGGTTGGTTGACCGAACCACGTTAAATCTTTATGTCTTTTGGTATATTTCTCGTTTGTCTTCTTATTCATGATCTATCGAGAATTGCTTTGCTAGCTTCCGCATGACACCTGATTATTTCGGTCCTAACAATTGAATCCATACATAAGTTGTCGTAACTAGTTGTTAATACAAGTTAATTACTTCATGTTGGATATGAAACGATTCAGTTGCTAACACAAAAGAAAGTCACAAATATCAACGTTAAAATTGTATGTGAACTGATCCAATAAACAATATACAATATAATTTTAAAAATTATTTTTAACTAAAAGAATACAATGATTTGCTTATATAATCAACACCTTTAAGCTGATCGAGTCGAGAATTTGATTTGGATTTAGAGTGGATTGAATCTTAAATAAATTCTACTACTGATTTTATTTTTTGTATATTTTTCTAAAAGTTTTATATTATCTAAGTCATTGCATAGATATATAAAATTATATTTTCCAAGTAAAATGATCATAAAAGCTAACTACACATAGTTAAATGACTTTTGAAAAACAGAGCAAAAATAACTGACTTTAGTGACCAATAATAAATAGAGTGACCATTCAGACAATCAACTCCATTATAAAATTGACGAAAAATCATTACACTTCAAACTTTACTTTGAAAATCAATTTCTCTCTCAACTTCGAATAAATTGTATTCTTTAACATTTTCAATCATCCATTATGTGATAATTTTTGGATATTTTTCTAAAATTTTTATATTTTTTACGTCATTACATGTATAGAAAAATATTTTTTCAGCTAAAATGATCAGGAAAGCTAATTCTGCAAAGTTAGATGACTTTTAGAAGAAGAGCAAATATAAATGACTTTTATAATAAATCGAGTGACTATTCAAACAATCAATTTCATTATAAAATTGACTGAAAATGATTTACACCACCAATTTTACTTTGAAAATCAAACTCTACCCTAACTTTGAACAAATTTTATCCTTAACATTTTCAATCATCCATTATGTAATATTCTTTTTATGAAAAAAGATAAAGAAAATATCCTTAAACTATGTCAAAATCAAATATTCTTTATAAAAGTCCAATAATATAATTAAACACCACTCTAACTTTAAAATTTCAAACAAAAGTAAATAAATATTGATTTTGGTCAAATGCACCCACATTATTTCGAAATCTAAACAGAAACCTTTAAAGGGATACTTTAACAAGTGAAACTCTCTTCAAAATTTAGTGCACAATAAATACAAACATATAAAATGAAAGTGATTACTAATATTTCAAATATTATTATATTTGTTGATAAAGAAAAGATTCAAATAAGTCATCAAATATTTTTTAAAAATTCATTTTATGTAATTCGTTAAAAAAATTGGTTCATTTATGTCATCATTTGTTAACTAAAATAACATATACGAGCCAAACTTTTAATGAATGACACAAATGATCATTTTCAGTTTTCTCAAAGTTTGATGACATATTTGAACCTTTTCTTTTTTAAAAAAAATGATTCAATTAATTACATGGTCGAATCATAATTGATCATGTATTAAAACTTATTTTACTTAAACTGTTTTCCGTTAACAAACAATTGCATAGATAAAAAAATTTCAAATAACAATAATGTCATAAATAAGCCAATTTTTTAACGAATAATCTAGATAAAAAAAATTTCAAAGTTCGATCACATATTTAAATGTTTTCCTTTTATTTATTGGTGGTTCTTAGGATGTAGCTAATGGGAACATGTGGGAGAAAGAGGGAGGAAATGGACAAAAGCCAGAGAGTTTAATATGAACTTCATTATTTTTTTTAAAAATAAAATAAATAAAGGTGTGAGTTAGAGTGATGCAGACAGCACATAACAAGGGAGGGGACAGCCCTACAACCAGTTGATCTGGGATCTCTCTTCTTTCCCAAATTACTCTATAAATATTTTCTTAATTAACCACAGCTTCAATAGCAAACGGAATTATAGCTATAGAGCGCAATTATCAGAACGATAGCTATGGAGAAATTTTTTCATAAAAGTTTAAGACACATATTTTTATTTCAAGTTATTATATAGTACTAATAATTTAGTACTAATAATTAAGTATGGTTTTTGTAATAATCATTTTATCGATTCCAGAAAAGTATATATTTTTGTTGATTAGTGACACTAATTCCTTCCACTTTAGAATCTTTATATATGTTTAATTTAATTTTGGTGGCGTAGATATGGACAAAAAACTGATTTAATTATTAGATAGGTACGAATTAATAAGTAGATTTTGTGGATGCAGTAACAGCTGCTTCCAGTAATAAGTCAAAAACATGAAAAACATGTCCTATTAAAAAACAATCCACTCTGGTCCAAACTAGTCAATTCACACTTAAATCGAAATATTATATGGCATAGATATGTTAAAATGTTTTGGTTCAAGTCATCCACTGCCCCTTAAAGTTATCCGCATAATTCATTTAGACATCTCAACTAGGACTCTTACCTGTTAGACACTTTAATATTAAAAAATATTTACCTATTGAACATAAAATGACAACTAGCTTTAAAAATATTGTGCGTGTAATTCACACACATTATCTTGACAAAATCACGAATAGAATTACGACACGTGACAGATGGGCCCAATTTTTTTATTTTGAAAAATGAAAAATATTTTTCAACCTTTAATAATCTAGAAAATTAAATTGATAAAAAAAATAAAAGCCCCCCTCCCCCACCCCATTCCCACCTAACCCATTGCCTTTCTTCTCCATCTTCTTCCTTTTCACTCCACCATTCCTTAGAAAATAACAAACAAAAAAAAAAAATTCCCCCACCCCAGCCTTAATATACCCACCTAATCCTTTGCTCTTTCTTTTTCTTCCATTTTCATCCATTATATTTTACTCCTCCGGTAATTATTGAGATTTTGTGAAAATAATCGATGTCGATAAATTCTTTCAAAATCGAGGACAAAGAGAAATCAAAAGTATATCAAATTTTTTATATTATTTTTAATAAGTTTAATGAATGGTGATGGTTACTCGATCAAAGTTATTGAAAATAGAGATGCATGAATATCGATTAACTTTTTAACTCTAATGGCCCGATTTTTTCTTCCTCTTGCAAATCCAATTAGCAGTTTGTTTATTACGAAAAATGAAAAAAAAAAACAAAACAAAACAAAAGGAAGAGAACTTGAAGTCTTTAACATGGTGGGTTGAAGAAGAAGAGGATTGGTACATGGGTGTGGGGGTGGGGTTATTTTCTTTTATAAATAAAGAGATTAATGTTTAATTAAATTAGTTTTTAGTTATTTAATCAATGCATGCCAAGTGTCAAGAAAATATGTACGAATTTATTTTTAAAAAAATAAAAAAAAATCCACTCACGCGCTCAGTAACAGTGAGTTACACTTAGTTTGCCACATCAGCATTCTGTGTTTAATAGGTACATGTTTTGAACAATTTAGGTGTTCAATAGGTACAAGTACTAGTTGAGGTGTCCAAGTGAATTATGCGGACAATTTTAAGAGGCCGTGGATGACTTAAGCCAAAAGTTTTCTATTCAATGTATATGGTAAAACACATGATGCCATGCCTTACTTCATAACTTGATGTCCTAATGTTTTACCCTTTTGGTTTTATTTTTAAATTATTTGCCCTTTTGAAATTTTTTATCTATTTTGTTGCTCTTTTGACTTTGGACGCCTAAAGTTGATATCAACTTTCACTTAGATACATTAACAAGGATTTGTTCATTTTAAAAATCTCAAGTTGAGTCCCATTGTGTTATTTTGATATTTTTTAACGACCAATTAAATATGCATAATGTGTGTAACACACTCACTGATAACGTGCCAAAGTGACAAGTAAAATGAAGACATGTAATATATATATACAAAAAATAATTATTTAAAAATATATTATGAATAAAAACCTATTTAGTTAATTACTTAAAAAATTACATTTCCATAAAGAAAAAAAAAGTTCTCACCATTTTCACATCTCCTTCCTCATTTCCACATCTCTTTCTTCTCTAACCACCATGATCTATCTAACGATTTGTTTCGTCATTATTCAAAGGCACCTCGTGTAAAATTTTAAAATACATCGTCAATTTAAAATTAAGGTGAAACGATGCAATTTTTCAGAATTTGAAATTGACCCGGGCTGATAGCTTCCTGCCATAACGGAAATATTTTTGCTATGGTCACCCCGCTGTAGCGGTGTGTCAGACACTATAGCTGGATCAGCGCTGTAGAAACTCATAAGCACGAATTCTTTTAATTTTCCTCCTCCTCTTTCAGTGGTAAAAACAGACAAGGGTTACTCCAAAGACTGCTCCAAGCTTGGGGACTAAAGAGAGGAGGGACTCAAGCACAAGGAAAGTCAAACCCGTGAATTTTCGGCCTACACCTGTCAGGATTCGTCCCTATGGAACCAAAAGCTCGTGTTTAGAGTTCTTCAACAGTTGCTTAGCGTCTAGGTAGGCTAGGCTTAACTGAGTAGTTAAGCATGTCTTTACTTGCATAACACCTTGTGAATTGTCAGGAGTTTACATGTATAGACCTTTAGGTGCAGAGTTTTAACGAACGAATGTTTGGATTGAGGTTGTTTAAGATGATAAGGTACTTAACTTGTTAATGTTGATCTTACGGATGTTGCTAGGTGTTAATATAGGGGTGGTAACTGGTGGGTTATGGGTAAGCGGGAAAAACTTATCGAAAGAGTTGTTCGGGAGTAGGTGATGATTGTTGTTTTCTAAGTTAAGAAATGTGTGCATGTTTGCTGACTCTATTGTAAAACTTATCTAATGCATGTTGGGGAAAATATAAGGGTTGAATGTGAAATGATGAATTGTTGACAATCCCATGCAATGAAGGTGTTTTGCTTGTATTTACAAGTGTAATTGTATTTCATTGTGATTGTGATTATGTTTGTTTGACTATCTGTTGGCTCGGGTACCATGTCTGGTATGAGATATCTCTTGATTGGCTCAAACATCATGCCTGGTACATATCATCGGTTGGCTCGGATACCATGCCTCGTACATGATATCTCTTGGTTGGTTTGGATACCACGCTTGGTACGAAATATGGATTGGCTCGGATACCAGGCATGATACGAAATATTATTAGTTGGCTCAAGTACCACGCCTGATACATGTTTGATTATTCTCTTATATGTTGGTTCCATGAGTGAATCGGATTTAATTCTTCGTAATATGATTGTTACACGAGTGTCTGTGAGTGGCCAAGAATTGAGTTTAAATGCTGAGAGGGTTCTAGTGTAGATCAAGAGGGCATGTTAAACATTGTAGATGATGTATGGGGATCCTTAGTGGTTCGGGTGTTGCTCTCAAATACACACGCAAATGTACATGGTCGCGCACGTAATATAGTAGCTCTAAAATAATCGAATTATCAAACCCAAAGAACTTACGATTAGTTTATATCTAATTCAACTAAAACCCACAAATTAATGCAAGTGTGCCACAAAAATTTGATTTTATTTACGAACTAAGAATGCATTAATTTGAGAATTAAAACAACTAATAATGTTCAACTTCAAATTGGGTGTTAACAATATTAGGGAAAATTTCAGCGTTGTACAACATAACTAAGAATTCATGCTTCACATCTATTCCATGGATTTCAAATGTATCAAATTATTGATATACAAGGTTAATATTATGAGCATGATCTCCCGACCTCTAACCACCTATCCAATTCATATTCTAATTACATCGTTGAGCGAGGATAGATAGAATCAATTGCGAAACATTAAGCTATCATCTTGTTTCGTAACCAAGCACGGCACCTAGGTATATTCCTATCCTAGATACAAATAAATTCAAGTGACATGCAAGAAAAAATCATGTTCCTTGTATTCCACGTTTTATCCCTCTATTCCTCTCCTGAGTTCAAAAGTAGACAATTAATTTATTCTAATGGTGATCAAGCATTAAAATGGTAATATAAGAACACAAGAATAATTTATAGATAACCAACTTCATCCATAAAATCAACGTTCGACAATTATTCGTAGCCGCAACCCCAGAACAAGGGTTCTTAGTTACTCATGCTAATAAAAAACATAAAGACAATTGTTTTCATGCAATTCAATGACTAAGAAAAAGTAGAAGAAAAGAAACCTAAGGCGAATTCTAATCCTTTGCACTTGCACTTGAAAAAGACGATCGAACCCCACAAAAGATGCCTAAAGTTCTATTTATAGGGTTTAGAAAAATAATCTCTTTTCCTTGTTGAATTTCCAATCCTCAAAATCTGGAAAATTCATTGGGGCAATGCTGGGGCGGCATGCCAACAGTGCTCCAGGCCTGACTATATGAAGTTTTGGCCTTGGCGCGTGCACCAAGCCTGCACCTATCCTGAGCATCAGTAGTTTTGAGTTTGGAGCGATACACCTACAGTGCGCACCATCCAAGTTTTTCTTTGTGTGTTCTTTCGTGTGCTCCTCCGAGTTACGTCCACGCTTTCCTCATATACTCTAGCTCCCAAGTGCTCAATTTTTTAAAAAATTTTCTGAATTGGCTAATCACACGTCTTAGTGCACAATCTGTCATGATCCAAAACCGGGTGTGATGGCACTTGTCCTATCCCACCAGGACAAGTCAGTCTAAACCCAACAAAGCGAAAATAAACAAATTAAAGAAGAATAACATAAGCGAAAGTCTTTCAAAACTTAAATAACCTCTAAGGACTGGTTGTCACATGTACAAACCGCTAATAATAGAACTGGAAAGAAAATACAAGTCTCAAGTATGTCTTTGTTTCTCAAGTAGAATAAAGCATAAAAGCAGGAATAAGTGAGTCCATCAGATGACATTAGCTACCTCTCTCAGTCTCCTGGGAAGCCTCGGATGATAAGAAAAAGAGAAGCTCACTGTCCTGGCTCGGAACCTACACAAGTGTAGAAACAAGGAGTGAGTACCAAACAACACGATACTCAGCAAGCCAACTAACAAAACTAGACAAATCTAATAAAATACGTGAACTCCTTTCAACCCAACCGAACCTCCATAACTACAACTTGCACAGAAAATCAGCCCAACCTAATAGATTTCAATACGCAATCCAACAGTCTTCACAATCACAATTCAGAAACACAAGTCACAACTCGCAAGTAATCACAAAGTCAATCACAAGAATCATGTTCAACACACAATAATATGCATGAATACTGATGCTCATGCATGCATCACAATCGCCGGCAGAAACCTCAGCATCACACTCTCTCCGGCAGAAACTTCGGCAACACAATATCGCCGGCAGAAACCTTGGCATCACACTCTCGCCGGCAGAAACCTCGACATCACAATATCGCCGACAGAAACCTCGGCATCACAATATCACCGGTAAAAACCTCGGTATCACACTCTCGCCGGAAGAAACCTCGGCATCACAATATCGCTGGCAGAAACCTCGACATCACAATATCACCGGCAAAAACCTCGGCATCACACTCTCACCGGCAGAAACCTCGGCATCACAATCAATCATCTCATCTCAGTATTCAAGAACAAAAATGCAATCGGCATATTCACACAAATGATGAGGAAATGACCAATGCAAGAAATTCACAACCATAGCAAGCCATCAAGGCATTTCACAACTACACATCAATATCGAGATCAAGGCACAACACACTTTAGTTCACAACATTAGCACACATTGCCTTTTATTAACCCCATCGATCATTTAAGATTAGTTCATGAAGAATTTAACATGTATCCTTGTTTCCATTACTCCCCAACACATAAGAAAGAAAATTCAGGATTCTATAAAATTTATGGACTTTAAGAAGTTCACTTACCTTAGCCAAAATCGCGATCAATCAACAACTTGAGCCTTCCCCTTCCGAATGTCGTCTGAAATACCACAATCTATTCAAATAATGATTCACAATCAAATTCCGGAACTATCGACACCAAGAACACAAAATTCGGGTAATAGGGTCAAAACGGCTCAAAATTTGATTTCAAAAACGGGGTTTAAGTTTGAAAATTTTTACATGGAATTGATCCTCAAAGCATTAGGAATCCAATGGTGAAACCCATTTCGAAAAGGGAGCTTTAATCAGTACATAATCACCATTAAATCAAAAATCTGAAATTCTTGAAAAACCCCAAATTCTCACTTTAAAATCTCAAATTTCAAGTTAAAATCGAGTTATAATCAATGAGTAATGAAGATTAAGGGTTAAAATCACTTACCCAATCGATTTCAAAGAAAAATTTCTTTGAAAATCACCTAACCGAGCTTCCAAAGTCTAAAAATGATGAAAATGGGTGTTTTCCCGATTAAACATTGTTTCAGGAAATTTAACTCTCTGCGAACGCGGCCCTCACTCCGCGAACACGGAGACCAAACCTGGTAACACTCCGCGAATGCACCCAGTTGACGTCCCTAAAAAGAAGCAACGTCGCGGTGACTTAAAAAATAATAACTAGTTCAAATTTTAAAAAAATTAAAAGAAATAAAGGGAAAGGGTTTAAAAGAGAAAGGGAGTCGCTACCTAATTTTAGGAAAACTAGGAAACCAATTAATAAAAAATGTCTACGAAACCAATAGATTCTAGGTAAGGGTTCAAGTTATTCCGAAGGGAAGATATTAGGCATCCTTCAGAATCCATAACTGTGGGTCCCGACTGAATTCATTTTTTCAAATTAAGGAGAAGATAACAACAATGTAAAAGTATAATAAACATGAAATAAATAAACAAATAAATAATAAAATGAAATAATAATATAAGAAACGGCCTAAGGTTTGCCTAATGTCAATAATATATACAATAATGAATAAGAAATATAATTCGAACTTCATTCGAATAGCTTCCTTGGAAAGCAACTCTGATTACCTGTAAAGACACTTAGTAAAAGTGTTAGTAATAAATAAATATGAATAAAAATAAATGAATCAAATAATAACTTAAAAATAAAAACCCGTCTTATTAACATGGGAGGTCTTGGAAATCGACGGTAATTTCTTCATCGGCCATTTTTAACATACAAAAAATATAAACTTAAAGTAAATTTCCGTCTATTAACATTGGGGAGGCCTCTAAAACCGATGGAGAGATTTTTTCATTGGCCAATTTTAACATATAAAGAGAACAATTTAATAAAACACAAAATATCTAAAATTAATCCCGAACAAAATGAGTAAACATAACAAATATCAATAATAATAATAATAATAATAAATAAAACAATACATAACAATAATAATACCAATGACAACAAGAAACGATCAAAACTAAAATAACATAATAATAATAATAATAGCAACTACAGCAAACAATCAACTTTAGCTAATAACCAAATTAAATCTCATTTAACCAAACAAATCAAATATCTAAAGGAACTTAAACAAAGAGTTGGAAGCAATAAGCATCAACAGTTAATAATAAATGAATAAAAATGTAAAAATCTAAAATCATTATGTAACAGCAAACATATTAGGCCTGTTGAACAAGATAAATAAAATGAAGTAAGTAAACTATCACCAGAGAACTGCCAGCAATTCTAAAAAATGAAGAAAACAAAAATGTAGTTCACCAGAATATATTAATAGACATCGGAAAAGAAGAAGTTTACTGAAAAAGAAGAAAATTGGTGGCTGATTCCTGCTATTGTCGGCAATGGTGGTTGGTTTCGATTCAACCTCTGATTTAGATCTGAACACCTGTAAAATTAAACTAAAATTGTAAAAGGAGATAGGGGAAGGGAACAGACTGTGTGGTTCTCCGGTGGACTGGAGCGGGAAAGGGTTGGCCGGAATTCTCGTGGTGTTTTGGAGCTGAATCTGGCGGCTTGAGGTTGTTTTTGTTCTCTGGAGAAGGTCGGGTTTTTTATGTGTCCGGTTGTTCATTGCTGGAAGAGAGGAGAAATAGAAGGGGTGAGCAGCGATGATGGCTGCTTTGGTGGTTGTTTCCGTTGGTTTTCCGATGGGGTTTTTGCTTGTTGAGTTGGGTCTGAAGGTTGTTTAGGAAAAATGGAGAGGGTGGTGAACTGGTCTGGTTCTACCGGAAAAAATGAAGGAAAAGGAAGGGAGTTTTGGTGGTGGACTCGCCGGATTCTGGCGGAACTCCGGTGAACTTGTCACCGGAAAATTATGAACACTAAAAGAATTTATTAAATACTAAAAATCTAAAAATTATCTCTAAAATTTTATCCACCACCCCAACTTAATAAACAAGTTATTGCTTAAATAGAAAATTGGAAACCACCAATGGTACAATACCATTATCTTAAAACCGTGGGCCAAAACCACCGGTTAATAAAATATCCGTGTATGAAATTTTATTCATATTTGGATGAATTTTTTACACTGCGCAAAAATATCAAAATGAATATTAACAAATGTAACGAATAGATGAATATTAAAAATGTGACGAATGTAACCAATGACATATAAAAATGCAATTCAACAAAAATAATGATTTAATCAAATTGAACAAAATCAAACCGGTTGTGACCAAAAAATAATGTAATCAAAATTAACCGATAAAAATCCTAATATTTTGAGCAATAAGGATAATTATCAGCAAATTGCATTAAATTTGTAAAACATGTATTTTGAACTATTTAATGAATAAAATATTAAAAACTATTAACTTTGAAAAATATCAGACCAAAATTTGGTGTCAATACACCCCATATCCCTCCGCGAACGTGGAAGCCAAAAATCCAGACATCAGCAAATCAACAATGCAACTAAGTCTCTGAATGGACCCTCAGGATTCGTTCGGAACCCCGTGCACACAAATCATATATGCTACCCTATTAAATTCGATGTTTCGGAGTCAATGGAACCGTTGAAATTCAAATTCGAGGTCTCCTTGACCCGGAACCTAATAAAGCGCAACTAAACTAACTTAAGCCTCAATAACTCAAATCAAGCTCGGGACCCCTAAAAATTCAACCAAGGCCACTCTTAGACATAAAATCATCCCCCGAATCCAACGGAGTCATCGAAATTCAATTCCGAGTATCCGATCACCGAATGTTGACGAAAGTCAACTCTATGGTTAAGAACTCACTAATTTTCAACTCAAGGTCTCAAATCCTCGATATAGCCCCAAATCTAATTCCGTCAACTCTTCTAGACCAAATTCCACATTCTGGAGCTGATGGAATCGATGAAATTTCATTCCGAGCTCCGAAACTCCGAATGACCTCCAATACCACTTTTTGACAACTTAACTTATAAAACTCAAAAAATTTCAAAAATCTTAACTTGTCTAGGAAATTCTCAAAATCAACTTCGTATACTGATCAAACATGACTCGGGGTTATGTGATAGAGAGGTTAGGTTGTGATCAGATGTAGGGGTGAAATAACCTAAATGGTAGAGTTAGCAACAGAAGAAGGTGGGATGACTTGAGATAGGGTGTATGAGTCCCATGGTAACATTATTTGACTGTAAAAGAGGTGATGTTAACGATCGGGTTCATGATTATAACTTCAAGTTCTACGTTTCTTGATTATTTGCATGATATTATATGGTGGATTCGGGTCGACCGATGATGCTTACCAGTACGTGTTGTTTGTACTGATGCTACTCTTGCTATGTCACTTGGCATAGTTTGGTTGTAGGATCAGCGATGTTTCTCAAGTGAAGACGAAGATGATTTCCGACAGTTTCTACCTATCTTTCCTTATGGCGGGAACTGTGTCTTATTATTTTAAGCCTTGTAATCTCTTGGAGAGGGTTCAGTGTATTCTTTGACAAAAATATTATATGCCCTTTAATTTGGCTTCGTCTGGCATCTATTCCCTCCAACTTTGGGGTGTGCATAACTAAACACTTTAACTTGTATAAAATTGAAGAAGAAGACACGCACGTCCTACGAGGCATAATACATGTAGGATGTCACGTAGGACACAAAATCTCCGTAGGATGCTAAGTAAGACGAAAAATGTGTCTATTTTTCAATTTTATACAAGTTTAAGTGTCTACTTGTACACACTCAAAATTAGAGGGCGTAGTTGTAAGCTGAAGTCAAGTTAAAAGACATATTTATGTATTATGTCTAGCTAAAAAGTAAACAGGCTCGAGTTTGACGTTTCACCCAATTTTATTTTTTTTTGAATTGCCCTAGACTTCTTCTCACTCAAATTTCGCCTAAGCCAAGCCCAGCGAATCAACATGAGACAAAAGAATTGAAGCTCTCTCTAGAAAAGATCTTGCAATTTGGTTGGATGAATTTAAGAGGCATGCACTTCCATTTCGAACTAAAAAGGACAAATAAGAAGAAAAAATAAACTAGTGCAACTTTAATTAATGGTCATTGACTGTCTAGTAGATGTGAAGTTGTTTGATTGTAGTAGCCATAACTTAGTTGCAGGAGTTGGTAGAACTTTTAATTGAATGCTTCAGACGAGGATGCATCAATTAATTTGAGATGTGCAGTTCATCTACTAAGATATCGCTTTATATATAGTTTTGTCAAATCACTTTTCTTTTCTTTATTCTATTTAATTTTTTGGGGAAGGGGTTGGATGTCTAAATTAGATGGAAAAGTAAGTGGACGTTAGCATGTTTTATTGTAAAATTTAAAAGAAAAAAAATAGTTTCTTTTTAAATTGAAAATGCTATTTGAATAATTATTATTGTGCTTGGCCATTACAAATTGGGGTTATTTTTTTTTTAAAAAAAGTGACCACAATTTGTTTGAAAAAAAAAAGGAGATAGCCAATTCGAAAATTGAAAGAATATTTTTGCTTTTTTAAAAAATTGATTGTGTCAACGATTGTACTCTTATTTGGTAGACATTAACATACATTAAAAAAAGTTGCAAATTAAAATTTAAAAAGACAGTAAGGATGAACAATTAGTAGTTGTGTTAAATCATCTATTTCTCTCTATATATATTATATATGATTTATAACTATATATCAGATAAGTATATATATACATATACATTGTTTATACAATGTTTACATATACATATTTGTTTTTCAATTCCTACCAACTCCAATCATATAAACAGTCGCAAATTTTATATATCGGCTACTCTCGATATTTCAAGTCTTTTAATATATTATTCACATTGAAGATCTTTCTACTTTATATTTTATCCAAGCACATGACATAATTTTTCACCATTCTAGATGGAGCTAGTACAGTGAAGATGATCATGAATACATTTGTGATACTTAAATCTATTATACATACATTTTACATTCTTGAAAATCTAAAGGATTATTTAACAAGCAAGGACATTAAAGCCCATTTAATAACAAGGAAATATGTGAAATTAACCTAAGGGTGGAAGTTATATTTCAGGCTTCATTTTTACATCTCCATTTGGTAATAGACTTTGCGCTTGAGCCAAACGTTTTGCCTCCTGCTTACACAAAAACAATGTTAAATGTCTGCTACAAAAACCAGAAACTAGCAATAATGTGTGCAAGTTTCAAGAATAGTTCTATCATTTTTTTTAGAAGGTCTCTATTATTGAAGGTATCAACAGCTAAGTGTCATCAAAAGTTGGGTATCAACAACTCAGTGCCCTAAATTCTGTAAGCACTGTAGGAAACTTGGGCACAACATATCGAATTGCAGAGTGCTGGAAAAAAAGAAATTGGAGGAAAGGAAAGAAAAAGAGCAGAACAAGAATGAGAACAATATTCAATCTTACCAAGATCCCACACCAAATAGTAACCCAAAGCAGGTGCAGGAAAATATTAAAGGGCAGAATAAGAGGGGCAGGGATCTCAAACACATTGATCAGATCATATCAACAAAAGAAGGGGAAGGAGTGAGCCCCCAAAATACTTTAGGCCCACGGGAGCTATATTTGGAGTTGATAAACCATGGCCTACATCTGATACAAATGAGAAGTCAAGGAAAAACTCAACGATACCAACATGAATGAAAGAGATGATAAGGCAAATGATACTAAGGGCAGCCAGGAGATAATAAGTGATGCGAATAACAACCACAAAATGAATGACTCGGGAAACAACAATGCTAGTAGCATATCTGATGAAACTTACATAGAGCATGGTGATACTCAACAAGGTGCTAAGCAATCACAAAATTAGAATATCAAATCCCCAAGGCCAATGAAAGATACAAAAGAAGAATCCTTGAGAGCTGTGAAACATACTATCACTGTTCAAGATCCAAATGATCTTCATATTGATATCGTTGGAGAAGAATGGCAAGAGGCAGTTAATAAAAGGTGAAGAAGCAATCTGAGAACATGTGCAACACCCCTCACAAAAGGCGGCCAAAGCAGAATAAGGAGCAAATGCAGATAGCTACAATCACTCAAAACAGTTTTGATGAACTTATGGAGGAAAAATATGACCCACACTCAATCCAAAACTTTAGAGCAACATCAAGAAAAAGAAAATCAAAGTAAAGGAAATTAGGAGGGCCAACAAGACCCTATTGATGAGTGGGCTAATGACAACTCTTCTGAAGATGACACCTCTGAGGATTCCTCAGATGAAAAGGCAGAAACTCTCATCAAACTGTGGTAGGATCATCGACTCAAACACACACAAATCAGACTACTGAACAAGACAAGAAGAAGAATGGAGATTACACTTTGAAGACTGCCATTAAAACAAAATAGGGCAAGTGACCAGGGAACCTCCTATAACCAGAGGACAAAAATTGAACTCACAAAAACCTCCTTCCAACCTTATTAATGATCAGAGTTCTTAACTGGAAAATTAGAGGTATGAACTCTCAGGCTGCTACTGAGAGACGGAGGAATATGATTGCTAAATATAAAATCTCTCTTGTGGTGCTACAAGAATCTTTTGTGAAAGCGTCGAAAATTGATAGTTAAAGGTAGTTTTGCCAATTGTAGTAACAAAATATGGATTTTCTGGGGCTTTGATCTTTCATGCACTATTTATGCCAGTGAAGACCAGCTAGTTACATGCAAATGTAATCATTCCCTTACATTGGCTGCTAAATCCAAGTTTACTGGTAGAGAATCTCTATGGGGCTATATGAGAACATTGGCTTCCACTCTGAATCATCCATGGGCTGTATGTGGGGATTTCAACAGCATTCTCACTAGTGAGGAAAAACTTGGTGGCAAACCTCATAGATTAAACAAAAGCCTCCACTTTCTAGAATGTTTGCAAGAATGTGGACTGGAGGATATTGGATTCACTGGTAACAAGTTCACTTGATGCAACGAGAAAAAAAGAGGTGATAATTTGGAAAAGACTTGATAGGGTGGTTGTGAATGATATTTGGAGTGAGTGATGTCCTTCACCTTCCCAGAGTGAGCTCTGATCACTGCCCTATATTGCTATCCTTTGGCATTCATCAAGGTAATCACATTAAGTATTTTAGATTCCTCAATTTTGGGGCGGAACAAAATGACTCTCTAGATGTTGTGAGGTCCCACTGGATCTCACATACAAAAGGTAATATCTTTTGGGAGATTCAACAAAAAATGAAAAAAACTAGCAAAGCTCTAAGCTCTAAGCTCTTGGTCCAGAAGCAGCATAGGTGATATCTTTCTGAAGACTCAACAGCTTGAATATTGATCAATCATCATGAAGAGTCATATATACAATCCCTTAACCAGGATGACAGCTTCATAAGGCCAAAGCTGAGCTCATTATTCATCATAAATATGTTGATTCCTACTGGAGACAGAAGGCTAACATTAAATGGGAAATAGAAGGTGATGAGAACACCAAATTCTTCTACACCGTGGTTAGAGGAAGGAGAAGCAAACTACATATCAATAGAATTCAGAAGGATGGGGATTGGATTCAAGGTGAAGACAATATTGGCAATGCTGCAGTGGAGTTCTATCAGAACCTCTTTGCTCAAGACAACAGGGATATTGACAATGTCATTCTCAATCATATTCCTCAACTAGTTACCCATGAAGATAATGATGATCTAATGGCCAATCCTACTCTTCAGGAAGTCAAGGAGGCAACTTTTGACATAAATCCTAACAGCTCTCCTGGACCTGATGGATACAGTGGCTTGTTCTTTCAAAAGGCCTGGGACATAGTTGGCGAGGACATACTGGAGTTGGTAAAAAGTGTTTTCAATGGAAAACAGTTAACGAAATTCTTTACTAATACTTGCTTGATTTTAATTCCTAAAATTGATTCCCCTCAAAAAAATTCTGAATTTAGACCTATCAATCTTGGTAATGTTACTCAAAAAATTCTCTCTAAATTTCTGAACAATAGGCTAGCTAAAGATTATTCCTAAGCTTATTTGTCCTAATCAAAGTGGCTTTGTCAAAGGTAGTACTATAGGTGAGAATGTCCTTCTTGCCCAAGAGATTATTCATGATATTAGGAAAAATAATAAAGGTGGTAATGTCATATTCAAAATTGATATGAATAAGGCTTATGATAGAATTCTTGGAATTTCATCTGTGCTGTCATGAGAAAAATGGGTTTTAGAGAAGACTGGATCCATAACATTTGGAACTTTTTATCGAATATGTGGTACTCAGTCTCCATTAATGGGAAAAGACGTGGATTTTTTAAATCTTTTAGAGGAGTTAAACAAGGAGATCTCATTTCCCCTTCTTTGTTTATCATTGCTGCCGAAGCTTTGTCTAGAATGCTTAATTGTTTATATGAGAATCCCAATTTTATTGGTTTTTATATGCAGCCTAATGGACCAAAGATCAACCATCTCTCTTATGCTGATGATCTTATTATATTTTGTGCAGGAAAATCCAATACCTTGAAGTTGATTACTAAATGCATTAAAGACTATGAGAAGAATTCTGGACAGTCCATCAATAAACAGAAAAGTTGTTTCATCGTGATTAATAAAATATCTAATAAAAGAGCTAAACATTGTCTCTACCTATTTGCAGGTACAAAAGGCTGAATTCCCTATTAACTATCTTGGATGCCCCTATTCCAAGGCAGAAAAAGGATCCATTTCTTCACTCAGATGGCTACTAGGATCATCCAAAAAGTGGGAGCTTGGCATTGTAAAATGCTTTCAGCAGGGGGGAGGGTTACTTTAATTAAGCATGTCCTTAGTGCTATGTCAATCCATATCCTATCTATCTGTCAACCACCAAAAACTATTATGGTTCAAATGGAGAAGGTATTTGCTAACTTTTTATGGGGCAACAAGGATGGTAAGCACAAATATCATTAGTTAGCTTGGGATAAAATGACATATCCTACTGAGGAAGGAGGTATGGGTGTGAAATCTATACAAGATATTTCTGATAGCTTTGGAGATAAATTGTGGTGGCAATTCAGGACCAAAAATTCTTTACGGTCAGATTTTCTCAAAGCTAAATATGCAAGAAGAGTACATCCTGTTGCTAGAAAATGGAACTACAACCAATCTCACTGTTGGAGAAGGTTAATGAAAAGTAGAGACAACGTAGAACATTTGATTGCATGGAAAATAAGAAATGGCAATTCTAGCTTTTGGTGGGACAATTGGACAGGAAAAGGAAGACTTGCCTTACATGGAAATGCCTCAACTTCTATCAAAGAGACAATATCTGAATATTTCTTGAATGATACTTGGAATGAGAGCAAGCTCAAAAGCTTGCTCCCAAATGACATTGTCTCTCACATTCTAAGGATTACATTAAAATCTTCTAATCTACCTGATCTGCCTATTTGGACAGAGACAATAGACGGAAAATTTTCCTGCAAATCAGCTTGGAATGCTATTAGACAACACCATAACACCTCTTTCGTGCATAGGATGACATGGCATAAGAAGTCTCCATTCAAAGTATCCTTCTTTTTGTGGAAACTGTTGAAACATAAGATCTCTGTGGACAAAAATAGGAGGAAATTTGGTCTGAACCTTCCTTCCATGTGTTGTTGTTGTACTAGCCATCAACAAGAAGATGATCATTTATTTTAGGGAAAAGACTCAAATATGCCAACGAACTTTCAAAAAAGGCTCATTTATGCCATCCGTTAAAGGTTTGGCTCATCTATGCCAATTGCCGTTTAAGAAAAGGCTCATTCATGCCATTATTTTTAACTTCGGTTTTGCAAAACCATTTTTTACAACCCAAACTTTTAACACTTTTCAATTGAAGTTTTTGGATCAAATGTACTCTTTTTGCTTCTTCTTCCTTTAGAACACCAAGAACACATAAAGAACATCAACTACTCTCAAATTTTCAACATCTTCACGAAATCATCTCAAATTTCGGCCACATCATTAATATTTTTAAAAAAAAACCAAAATTCTAAAATCATTTGTGGAATTTAAAAAATTCACCCCTATTAAAAAAAATATTCCCAAAAAAAAGAAAATCAGTCCCAAAATTTCAAAAATCTGCTTTGATTCTTATTTTTTTTGTTGTTTTTGACATTAGATCTTTGTTCTCTAGTGTCTTTTTGAGTCTATATTCAAAATTTCAAATGATTTGAAGTTGTGGACAAAATTCTACCAATAAAGAACGTCAAAGTTTTGAAACTTTGAAGAAATTTCAAGTGGGCCTTGTTGAGTTAGGTTGAATTTGAGCTCAACAAATATTGAGTTTTGGTATCTAGCTCGGAGGGAAACTACTCTTGAAATTTGAAGAGATTTCGTGAAGATTTGACGAAGGTTGAAATTTGAGAGTTGTTGATGTTCTTTTATGTGTTCTTGGTGTTCTTAAGGAAGAAGAAGCAAAAAGAGTACATTTGATCCAAAAACCTCAATTGAAAAGTGTTAAAAGTTGTTTTGGGTGTAAAAAATGGTTTTGCAAAATCGGAGTTAAAAAATAATGGCATGGATGAGCATTTTCTTGAACGGCAATGTCATAGATGAGCCAAACTTTTAACGGATGGCATAAATGAGCCTTTTCTAAAAATTCGATGGCATATATGAGCCTTTTCCTTTTATTTTTTAATCGCATGGTTGGACAGAAGGTTTGGACCACACTTCAACAAAATGTTTGGGATTAGACCTGGCAACAGTGGCCTGAGACCCATGATTATAAATTGGAGGTTGTCTAAAGGCTATAATGATATTCAGAAGCTGGCTCTTCAAGTTCTCCCGGGGAGTGGAATATCTGGAAGACAAGATGCAAAAATAGATTTGAAAATATTAAGATACAGCCTAATAGGATCATCCACAATATATCTCATCAACTCATTGTGATATCTCATAAGCAGTTCCCAAAAATATCTTCTGTAATGCCTTGGGAACACTTTCATAGCATTATGGAGAATGCCAAATATCATGTGTCAACCGTGGCTGTGAAGTGGATCTTTCCTCACCCTGATTTTCTGAAGCTCAACACTGATGGATGCTCTAAGGGCAATCCAGGCCCTAGTGAAGGTGGAGGAGTTATTCGAAATGAGTTGGGAGCTCTTGTTAATGCATTTGTCATCCCTCTTGGTGATCTGACTAACAATAAGGCTGAGACAATGGCCCTCAAAACAGGAATTGAATGGTGTAAATATCATGGAATCAAGAATCTAGAGATTGAATGTGACTCCAAACTGCTTACGGATTGGATTCAGAATACTTGTCAACCTCCCTGGAATATTTGGGACATCATAGAAGACATCCAGACTCATCTCAAAAACTTTGATCAATGGTCCATCAAGCATTGCTTCAGAGAAGCAAATAAAGTGGCTGAGTTGTGGTTTGAATTGTAATGAAGATGTTCATATGGATAATTTTAAGCAACTTCCTAACAAAGTTAAAGGAGAGATGAACATGAACAAAGCACAACTCCCCCCTTTTAGGAAAATTATGCATAGGATTTCCTTCTTCATTGATAGGAACTTGTATCGAATGCATAGTTTTGACGTTCCTTGAAGATGTACAATCTATATTAGAGAGGATTATTTCCCTCTCAAACTCTCCAAATGTTCAAACCAAATAACATGTAAGCTAGACATAATTAATCCAGAATACACAGTAAAGACAGCCTCAATAGAAGCAACAAATCCAGATTTAATCGAATTTGAAGTACAAATAAAAGAATTATTAGAATTAGGAGTAATAAGAAGATCAAGATCAAGACACAGATCAGCCGCCTTTATGGTGAAAAATCACAACGAAATAATAAGAGGAAAGGCAAGAATGGTAATTAATTATAAAAGACTTAATGATAACACAAGAATGGACGGATATAAGCTACCAGATAAAACAGAATTAATAAACAGAATCTAGGGAAGAAAGGTATTTAGTAAATTAGATTGTAAATCAGGATATTTACAAATAAAAATGGCAGAAGAAAGTATACAATGGATAGCCTTTACTTGTCCAGAAGGACATTTCGAATGGTTAATAATGTCATTCGGGCTAAAGAACAGCACCCCAATTTTTCAAAGAAAAATGGATAGTATTTTTAGAGATTATAAAAATTTTGTTATAGTTTATGTAGACGGTATCTTAGTATTTAGCAATAACATGAGAGAACATTTAGGACATCTGCAAAATATCTTTAAGTTATTTGTAGACAATGGAATCATAGTTAGTAAGAAAAAAATGGAACTATGTAAGACCCACATTAGTTTCCTTGGTATAATAATAGGAGAAGGAAGAATAAAGCTACAACCACATATAGCAAAAAAGATCCTAGAAATGCCAGATAAATTAGACAAAACAAAAGAACTCCAAAAATTTCTAGGAATACTAAATTATGCAAGACATTTCATCAAGGACCTAGGAAAAGTGGCGGGACCACTTTATTCCAAAACAGGATCAACCGAGCAAAAGTCATTTAATACAGAACATATAAAGTTAGTTCGAAAACTTAAAGATATGGTAAAAAATATTCTAGGCTAGGCAATGCCATTAGAAACGGATTACTTAATAGTAGAAACAGACGGAAGTCTAGAAGGATGGGGAGTGTCCTGAAGACGAGAAAAAATAAGTATAGTGACAAAAAGGAAGAAAGAATTTGTGCCTACCAAAGCGGTATATACAGAGAAAAGGGAAATATGAGTAGTATAGACGCAGAAATTTTAGCAGTAATTTATGAACTAGATAGTTTGACTTCATATTTTAAAGAGAAAATGGTCTAAAACCCCCTCAATCTATTACTCAATTCTCAATTACACACTTATTCTTTACGGGAGTCCTATTACCCCCTGAACATTTTAAAAGTATAATATATACCCCCTTAAAAACGCACACCCAAATTTATATAAAAAAGTGAATTGCACGCGCCCTACCACGTAATATTACCTTTTAAAAAAAAAAACCTTTATTCTGCAATTATTTTTCATCTATATTTCCCTCTTTCTCTTTCACTTTCCTTTTCCATTCCTTTTTTTCTTTGATCTTGACAAATTGATTTTCCAGATTTGAGGATACATTCTATAACTGCCACCATCTTCTTCGAGCTTCACCGGAGTTACGAACACCAGCAAAATTTTGATGCTCTCTATTGAAGTTAGAATTTAACAATGTTGAGCAACCCATTTTGATTATTGGGTCTTTTCCATTAATGGGTTTGTCACCCAATGATTTCATTGATGAATTCTTCTCCATTGATAGATCTGTTATTTAATGATTTTTTCTCCATTAATGACTCTAAAGTTCAATCCTCTTGACCTTTGATTTTGATTTTGGGTTATTGTCAATTTTTCACACTGATGAGAAGTGAATGTACTGTGAGAAATTTGTGATTTGAGAATGAAAGTTAACTTAATGATGAGAGGTTGGTGAGGGCGGCGACTTGGTGGTGGAGCAGAGCCGCCGCCGATGACTTTCGATTTTGATTTTGAGTTATTGTCAATTTTTCACATTGATGAGCAGTGAATTTATTGTGAGAAATTTGTGATGTGAGAATGAAAATTAACTTAATTATGAAAGGTTGGTGAGGGCGGCGACCTGGTGGTGGAGCAGAGCCGCCGCCGATGTTGCTCTGATTTAGAGAAGAAGAAAGGCGATAAAAAGAAAAAATAATTAAAGGAAACATAAAGATTTTTGAAGAATCAAAAAATTATAATATGAAATTTAAGAAATACTTTTAAAATTAAAGTTTTAATTATTATTTTTACCTCTCACTCTCTTTGAGAGAGTGAACTACACTTTCTTTGCCACCTCATCATTTAGGAAGCAAATAATTCTACTTTAAAATAGTGTAAAGGGGTAATAGGACTCCCGTAATGAATAAGTGTGTAGTTGAGATTTCGGGTATAGGTTGGGGGTGTTTTAGACCATTTTCTCTATTTTAAATAAATCGGAAATATTGGTAAGAACAGATTGCGAGGCGATAGTGAAATTTCATCAAAAAATAAATGAAAAGAAAAGTAGTAAAAGAAGATGGTTGAATTTTCTAGATACACGTCAGTCTATAATATTAAAATAGAACATATTAAAGGAAAAGATAATAACATGGCAGATCAGTTGAGCAGACTTATTACGGAGTAAACTAACTTATTTTTTCGTGTTTATAGCATGAGTGCAGGAAAGGGAAAAGGGAAGGCGGAAGCCTCATCTCCTCAAAAAGGGTATGCTAAAGACATATATCTACAGACTCTTCTAAGTAATACTCAGTTTAAGCCTCAGACAATGTTTGAAAATCAAAGATTCGAAAGACTATGGTTCGGAAAGCAAAATCTGATATGCTATCCACAATCAAATATGAGCTTCAGATTAAAGGCAGAGACTCAGGTAGACAAGCAGCAAAAATGCTTGATAGACAACTTATGGATAGCATACAATAAGATTCCAAGAGACAACAGCTATTTTATTGCAGTAATAAATGCTTTGAGCCAATATTTTACCGACAAAAATCAAGACAAAATTTAAATTTTATGTAGTAATA
Source organism: Solanum appendiculatum (assembly GCA_018342035.1). NCBI lineage: Eukaryota > Viridiplantae > Streptophyta > Magnoliopsida > Solanales > Solanaceae > Solanum > Solanum appendiculatum. Next base: position 222,426 of record JAGDQO010002082.1, read on the forward strand.
AAAGGACAGGTGCCAGGAGTTTTCCAGACATGGATAGAGGTTGTAGATGCCGTAAAAAATTATTCGGCACCCCTCTTCAAAGTATTTAATGACTTAAATGAGGCTCTGGATTATGCTAGAGGAAACCTTGGGCCAAACTACTACATTACACCAGCCCTCAGACAACCCACCAGAAATGTTCCACAATACAACATCCAAAAAGACACAGATAAAATAATTTTCTGCGATCATTGTTTAGCAATGACCGAAGCCTTTAAAAGACTGAACCACGAAAACGAAAAACTCAGATTAGAAAAAAAAAATGCTGGAACACATTAGACTATTACAAGACAGGGAAAAAACCCTTTATTTTGAGCTATATCAGACAAATAACCCTCACATACAAATCCCAAAAATCATACATGGAAGTTCTCCATCTTCGTCAAAAATGGATAAGGGTGTGCATTCTCCAACGAATGCAGAAATATCCACTGTATCGGATAGAGGTACAGCTAGTCCAATTCAAACGGTAACTGGTAAAGACAAATCAAATCCGTTTATGGCTAACACTTTGCCAAAAAGTGTAACGATACTTCTAGCCAGTTTCAATAAAGAAATAGAAGGAACATCCAGACAGAATAAAGAAACACAAAAAAGAGGAGTATGTTTAAGAAAAAATAAAGGAAAAAAGAAAATAGAAAATATAGTAGACAAAGCAATTAAGAAATTCCTTACTGAAAAGACAAAAGAAGTCATTCTAGAAAACCCAGAACCAGAACAAAGACCAAAGACCCCGGAATCAGAAAATTCGGAAAGCATGGGATATGATCCCGCAATGGAACAATTCGCTCAAGACCCAAATAAAGATGACAATTCTGGAATGAGTTTCGATTCAGTAGCATTACATAACTTAGATACAATGTAACTAAAGATTGAACAAAGAACGAACTAAAGATGAAACGAAGAACTAAAGAAGACAAGACAAGATGTGGCTATTAGGTAAGCAATGACGCACGATATCACAGAGACGTAAGCAATGATGAAATAAGTCATTACTCAAAAGACACGGACAAAAGAAAGAACAATAATTGAAAAAGATTTTCGACACAACCATGTGACGATAGGGCCCACAGTGCACCCGAAAAGTTGAAGAGATTCTTTAATCAATTTGAAATCCGAAGCTGGCTATAAATACCAAGAACTTATGAAGAGAAGGAAGAGCGAAGAAAGCGAGCGAAAGCATAAGTAAGAGAGCATAAGAGAATAATCATCCTTTTCTTCATCATCTTCCATTGTATAATAGTAAGAGAAAATAAAATATTTGAGTGTGCTAGTGTGATATAAGGTAGTTTTTCAGAAAAAGCTTGGAAAGGTTTTCGGGGACTCCCGAAAGGGAAACCTCTCTCCAAACTAAGCCATGTAAGTAGCGATCTTTAGGTTTTTGTATGTTTCTCCCTATGTAAATTAATGTTTGTATGTTTATAATGTTGATACTATGATTAAAGTTTATAAACCAACCTTTAAGTATATGGTTCTTTTTTCAATTTTTTAATAATAGCGATGGACTAATCTGTAAAGTCCTAGGGAGTTGAATATCCGCCATGGCTAAGAATGCAGAAGACTTGTGTTTATCCTGGGGTGGGGTTAGAGAAGAAGTTATTAAAAGTTAGGCTGAGAAGAAGAGATGAAAAAAGGTTTAAAAATATATATATATATATATATTCTGAGAGAAATTCAAATAAACTAAAAGATACTAGCTATGATACCAGATATAAATAGATTTAGATGAAAACAAAAAATTAATTAAACTGAATAATATGAGTACCCGTAAATTAGGCAATGTTTGTTTGTGTTAAAATCTTGGCTTTGGTTGGAAACTTCTTTCGCTTTACTCAGTAATTTTGTAAAATCCTACTCAGTACTCCCTCCTCTGGTGCCCTAGTCATGTTTCATAGCTAGTATCTTTTAGTTTATGTGAATTTCTCCCAGAATATTTAAAAAAAAAAAAAATTTAAACATTTGTTCATCTCTTCTTCTCAGTCTAACTTTAAATAATTTCTTCTCTAACCCCACCCCGGGATAAACACAAGTCCTTCGGCATTCTTAGCCATGGCGGACATTCAACTCCCTAGGACTTTACAGATTAGTCCATCGCTATTATTAAAAAACAGAGAAGAGAACCATATACTTAAAGGTTGGTTTATAAACTTTAGAAAGTAGTCTAAAACCCCCCAAATCTATACCCGAAATCCCAACTACACACTCCAACTTCACGGGGGTCCTATGACCCCCTAAAGTATTTAAAACTGAAATAATTACCTCCCTAACTGCTTAGCTGGCAGAGTGAGTGTATTTCACTCTCTTTGAGAGAGTGAGCACCAAAAGTAAATATTAAAATTTTAATTTTAATATCCCTTTTCATAAATATATGTAACTTTAGATTTGTTTTTTTAAAAAAAATGTTTTGTTTCTTCTCCAACAAGATGGACCAAATCTCTCCACCACATACCATCTTTAAGCCGCCGCTGCCACCTCCACCTAATTTACGGGTACTCATATTATTCAGTTTAATTAATTTTTTGTTTTCATCTAAATCTATTTATATCTGGTATCATAGCTAGTATCTTTTAGTTTATTTGAATTTCTCTCAGAATATATATATATATATATTTTTAAACCTTTGTCCATCTCTTCTTCTCAGCCTAACTTTTAATAACTTCTCCTCTAACCCCACCCGGGATAAACACAAATCCTTCGGCATTCTTAGTCATGGCGGGCATTCAACTCCCTAGGACTTTACAGATTAGTCCATCGCTAGCATATATATATATATGCTTCCAGTCTCCATTTATGGAGGTGGAAGAGATTGAGGAAAAAACAAACTAAGACAAAAATAACTTAGCAGTCTTTCACGATACTGCACAAAAACACATTAATTGCCCAGAGGCTGTATCCTGAAACCTTCTAAAGTGATTTTTTTATCAGGAGTACGCATTCCTTGAATTAAAAAAGCAATGCTGTCAAGCAGCACTAGCAACTGTAAACTGAAATTCCAGTAATGTGTTTGTCTATCTATATAGAGAGTATTAATTTGATCTGAGAATAATCTAACAATTTGAAAACACCAGTTAATTGAAAGTTCAAGGTTCAAGTCTTATTGGCACCTATAACCAAAACGAATTTCCAGGTGCTTGGACGGAAACCATAAAGAAAACGCCAACACATGGGGGACATGTTGAACTGTTAAAAAAAAAAAATTGTCCTCTATCAATTCCATCCACACATGAGCCAACACTTTTTTATTTTTAAACAGTGTAAGATTGCATCATCCTCGGATGGAGCCTCAAACATTCCCAAATTATTTTAAGACAAAGTTAGGCCTTCATTTACCCTGCCAGTTCGTGGACCTTAGATTTCCACAAATATAATAAAGTAATTTGGGCTGAATCTATAAGATGGCGGTCAATGGGAGCATTAACTTAACAGCTATTCAGAGGAAAAATAGGCTTGGTATATTAACTTGATAATTGAGATGCTCATAATATCTGAAGTATTGAACAAGCAGACAGAACTTACAGCTGCAGAAGCTGCACGAATCTCCCTATAAGCTTCCACTTCCTCAGGGAAAGCCTGTTCAAGCTCCTCCAGGAGATGCCCTCGCAAACCCTGTGACAGAAGATTAAAGAACTCAATACTTTTTTTTTGAAATGATAGGTAGTATTGATGTCAAAAAATAGCATTAAGAAAGTGCTGTGATTACATACAAAAAGAAAAGAAAAGACCCCGACTAATCCATACAAAAGACTCAATGAACCATGACAGTTTCCTATGCTCTATCAATTCCATTTTTACACCACAAAGGTAAAAACAAAACACAATCAGATTTGACAAATCTTCAAGAATGAATTATTTTGTCTTTGCTGGTATTGTGTTCATGTTTTCTTAAGATGCTTGGAAAGATCTTCTGCTCCTTAACCAGACAGTAATCATCACCCATTTAACGCCCAAATAATTCAGAGAAATCTGCTACAATTGTGAGGTGGCAGCACAATTGTAGGAATAAGTGATTGACAGTTTTTGTTTCCTCCTCACGAGTAAAGAACTCATACATTCAAGGCTTTTCAAATTTTTAGATGTGAAACAAGGAAAAATGCCCTAGGATGAAAACCATAGTGGAAGGGATCCAAGAATGTAAGTATTGCCATATAAATTAGAAGTGTAGTATTTTATTTTTTTTTGAAAATGGTAACAGTTATATAATCAGCAGGAAGAGAAAGGATATCCTTGGGAGGAGATTTTTCTGATGGGAAAATATTCTCCTGAGCAGATAAATCAGTAAACAAGATTAATATAATTATTTTTGGACAGCTCCAACAATCTCCTTAGGAAGAGAGACCTACAGGTATTCTTTGACCTAGCAAAGGCATACAACAAAGTTCTTTGGGAGGTTCTAATGGAGATGTTTAGAGTCTAGAGATGTCCCACAATGAAGGACATGTATGATGGAGCCAAGACTCGGGTAAGAACACTTCCCGGTCATGATGAGATTGCACTAGGGATCATCCCTAGCATGGTTTTGTTTTCCTTAGTGATGGACGAGGAATAAGGACGAGGATTAGGGTAGAAGAGTAGAAAGTAGTCGAGTGTGACGTACTTGCATGTGGGAGAGCCGGGGGGGCTAGTCCCTTCTACCCATCTTATCCATATTTAATAGTACTAGTTAGTTTTCGCGCAGTGGTTTATTCTTCAATTTTTAATACTACTTGTTGTTTCTCTTTCTTTGTTCATCATCTTGTTATCTGGTGCCATTATTTTCTTTTCGGTCCTGCTTTGATACCACTTCTTTTGTGCCGAGGGTTCATCAGAAACCGCCTCTCTATCCCACAAAGCTAAGGGTAAGGTCTATGTATTCCCTACCCTACCCTCCCCATACCCCACATGTGGATTACATTGGGTATGTTGTTATTGTTGTTCTTGTGAACTGATATGTGGGTATCTCCAAGTGACATACAACTGATCTTACACTCTGCCACTAGTCATTTTTCCCACAGGCAGTTATCTTTAGATAGTTAAACAAGCAGAATGCACCGTAAATTGTTCAAAATGAGGTTCAGTATAAATTGATAAAGCCAAAAACAAATCCAAATTTCTGAAACTTTCAGATATCCACTAGGTCAAAAGGCACAGATCAAACAATATTGAAGGCACTGAAGTAAAAATTAACCTTGAATGCATCAGTTTTCCCCTTAGTGATTTGGTTCTTGGCGATACAACTATTCAACACATCCCTTGTAAATTCATCTGGATTCTTCCCGTCATCAATCAAGCTACAACACGAAAATTATCACATATAAGTGCCAAAACCAAAATTATTATGATATGAATAAGTAGCGCATAAACAGATAACATTACTTCAGAACCTCCATTGGCACTTGAATATTGCATTTTTCTCCCAGTTTCGCCATATTATCAAGCTCAAGCACAAGATTATTCCTAATTCCAAAAAACAAAAAAACAAATATCAAACTAAGCCAAAATCCGATGTGAATTTTTTAGACTCGCGATCATACTTACATGCGTTGAAGAAGGGGAAGTTGAGATGAAACGTTGTAAGAAGAGACGGTGAGATGAAGCTGGTGGAGAATTCCTAGTGTTTTTTCGATTGAATTTATGACTTGATTGAGATTCTGTTTTGACTCCTCAGCGGGTGAAGAAGCGGCAGTGGAAGCTAAATCGGCCGGTGATGCGTCGTTGGATTTAGGGTTTATTATTCCGTTGCCGCCGATGCTACCGGCAGCAGAGTTATGCTGCGACGAGTCCATTGGAACTATGTTTGGATTTGCAGCCCTGCGGCAAGGATGGATCGAACACAAATAGATGATTCCCTTTTCACTTTTTTCTTTTTGATAGGTTGGATATGGAAACGGATTCCTCTCCAGTCTCCAGTAGGAATTTAAAAGGTAAATAAATTTTAAATTGATCACGAGATTAATATATGTTATTTCTTTTTATTTTAATTTATGTAATTTTAATTAAATTCTTTTTAATGGTAATTTTTTAATTTTTTAAATTAATTTAAGTTATTAATTATTATGATTTATAATATTTTTAAGATAACTTGTAAATATATATATTATTAGATACCTTTTAAATTATTGGAAATGCCTATCCTCTTTTTGTTCTTTTTTTAAAAAAAAATTATTTACTCTATTTATTTCAATTTATGTGGTACATGTGAAATTTGGAAAGTCAATCATTTTTTATCGCAAATTTTTATAAGTTTTTTTAAAAGTATTTTTTAAGTTGTTAAATTGGATTTATAATATTTTTAAGTAATTTTTAAATAGAAAAATTATATAAAATCCCTTTTTTAATAATTTGTTTTTTATTTTTCTATTTTTAATACCATAAATACCAAAAGTGCTAACCTAGATAAGTGGGTGTGTCAAAAGAATATGAAAAATCGATCGAACCGATTGAGCCTAACCGAACCGAACCGAACCGATTTGATTTATGTTATTTTTTCAATAAAATCGTGAACTTTTATTTAACTGTATAACCGTCCCGAATAATTGGGATGGTCTTTTTAATTTATGAAAAAAATCGAAAAATTCCCGAACCGAACCGACTAGTCTTACATTTATGTAAATATATTTTATATATTAACAATATGTTAAATTTAATATATAAATATATTTTATAACATTTTTCAAATATAAATATAACCTAGATCCTACGCCTCTGGTGACTAGACGACTTTGGGTCTTTGCTCTTTAATTAGCCTTTATTTAATTAGGTTTAAAATTAAAAGATATTGTAATAGATACTCTATCAAAACAATACAACAAAACTTATGCAAACACTCCTATTAAATGTTTAAGATCAAACAATACGGCTACAAGGTTTTAAATTCTTGTCTTCTTGGTGAAGAATTAAAGTGTTTCTTCAAGAACATATTTGCGAAAGAAATTTTTTAATAGTAGTATATTTTGAGGTGATATTTTATAAGGAAAAAAATCAAAAATTAACCGAACCGTACCGATACCAAAGTGAAACCGATATGATTGGAATGATTTAAAATTTTTAATTTTGATTATGTATTATAAAATACCCGAAAAATTAAGATGATACAACTTTTAAAAAATAACCGACCGAACCATATCATTGACACCCTCCCTATCGACAAAGACATTCGTATTCGGTATTTCTAGCCTTTCAAATAATGTATGACATCAAAGTTTTTTCGGAACATAAAAAATCACTTTATTTTATATTAATATAAATTTTACTAAGTCTATAATATAGATAATTGTCTTGTCACTATTTTAACTTTTGTATTGAAATTATGTAGCTTCACAATTAAATCACGTGGCAAAGAAACTTTTATAGGTATTAATTATTATCGTTAATTTTTGCTTTTTCATTTTAAAATTTATCTTGGTTAAAATTGTTTACCTTTTAAATTCCTTGATGGCAAATGAATAGCATTTGTTTCTTTACCTCTGTTGGATATGGATTTGGTTTGATTAATGAATCGACCTGAGACAAGGTCAGCACAATTGAGTTAGTCAAGTTGTGTAATTTAATCGAAAATTTATCTATCTAAGTAAATATAGCTACTATATCTACTATACATAGTTATAATTTTAAAATAATATCTTACATATTTATACATAGTTTTTTATAGCAAATCTCTCAAATAGTTTTTTATAGCAAATCTCTCATTTTCTCTTGTTCGCCTCTCTCCTTTCTCCTTCTATCACCCTATTGCACTATTAATTTTTTAAAATCTCTCTTCTTTTTCTTTAGTTTTTGGCTCTGAAAATTATCACAGTAAAAATTGTTATGTGTGACGCAGAAGAAGAAGAAACATGCAATTGTATCAATTGTACTTTTGTATATTTAAAGGCAACTTCTGAATCTTCTTTTTTGCTTTGATTGTGTTTTAATAATTCAAATATTATATCATATATACATGATGATACTTAAAATTGAAATTGTGAAATAAGCATATAATATATAACTTATTTCATAAATAGTTATAATATGGAGCAATATTATCATTAGTAGCTATACTTTATTTATTTATCATTTATACTAGTTTGTATCACTTGTAGTTATTGGCTCTACTATATTAATTGTTATCAGTTTGTATCACTTATTCATTCGCTTTTATTTTACTTGTATTCATTTATAGCTACTATTCAATTGCTACTAACTTTTATAGGTTACATGAATTCACGTAATTCTAATATCAAGGCTTACAATCACAATATATTGTATACACTCATTCAACAAAGTGTATTCTCTTTCTCACACAACAAAATATAGAGAAGGCACATACAAAAAAGAAAAAAGAAAATGACGCTAGATCTATACATAGATATAACGAAGAGTCCTATATCATTGAAGATACATATAATATACACTTGTATGTCACTATATTTCAGTGTGCCATACACATACTTGTATTTTATGATAATTTAGTGTGATACACTAAAATAAAAAGATACATACAATTATTGTATCACTATATATGAAGACATAGCAGAAAAAAGAATAAAAGTTCACCACATATAGTATTTTTCTATCACGATATATTCAAAATCTGAAATCATGATGACAACTATATCAATATCATCCATATATAAGTCAATTTTCTCTCATTAATTAAGTAGAAAATACAGATTAATAATAATAGACGAGCAAAAATTAAGCCTTGAATCAAATTTTTCATAAAACGTATAAGAAATGCGAAAATATCTACACTCGAAACATGTGTCAAGAGTATAAGATTTTTAATACGAAATAAAAGGTAAAACACAGATTGAGAACAATAAAGACATGAATATAATATTCGGATGCATCAGTCATTTTGAAGACTCGAAATCGAATCCGTTGGAGTCAACCAATTTTAAATTAACAAGTGACCTAGAATTCATAAGCATCAACATTAGATTCTCATTGAACTGCAAAGTGTTGAGCTTCTTTGATTTGTGAAACTATATATATTCAACATCATATGATGTTTTGATAACTGACAAATATTATATAAATGATAATTTATGTGCAGGGAAAAATAAACAAATAAACATGAAAAAATATGTCCTTGGCAAATCTCCAAAATGATCCAGTAAAGTTGGCAACATTGTAAGGGGTTTGCTCAGAGGATCAGATAGTTCCTTCAGACTTAATTCAATTCAACAGGAAACAAAAACATTACCCTAATTGATCAACATATGGAAATTTCATAATATGCAGTCACACGGTCTATTTATCCTATATGAAATGATGTAAGAGAATTCAAAAAAGAATATATTTTTTTTAGCTTTGAAAGATGTTAAAAACACTATTGGGTTGGATTCACCGATAAGGATGCTAGGCTGCTAGCTAACCCAATAATCCATTAATTTATCCATCTCCTAAACCCTATTTATTTATATAACATACAAATGCACTATTATACCTGTTAAGTTTTTTATATATATTAATATGATGACTAGAGTTAGCTTTACGAAGAAAAAGTTAGGGGTCTTTTGAGAATTTTTAAGTTGTGGAAATAAGAAAATTCATCTACTCCGTGAGAACCTCTAATGGCCAGTGATACAAATTATAATTACTACAAAATTCGTTTTTGCTAAAAAGAAATTCATAAAGTTTTCAAACAAGTATTCACAATCGAAATACTACAATAAGCTTTAATTTACGCATACACAAGTGATTATAGTTGATTCCACTATAATCCACAGGATACTAAAGTAGCATCGACAGACAAAAATAAGAAATCAATCTAAACATTCTTTTATCCTCCATTTGAGACCCTTTTAATGGAGGAACCTCTCATCCCTAAATTGACAAGAAGTCGATCGACCACAGTAATATTTTTGGTCCATTTAAAAAGAATGATTCTATCTCATTTTAGCAACTCTTAAATTCTAACTTTCCACGGGATATATTTAATATCATGAGATTAAATGACATTTTGGTACATCTGACATATTTTTAATCTAATATTACAAGATTTAAAGTCTTTTTTATTTTCTTAAATTTCATGTCAAATCAAAATAGGTCAAACAAAAAAAATGGACCTGAAGTCTAATTCAACCTCAAAAAATAAATCACGAAGAGAGAATTATTCAAAACTTAAATAAAAACAAAGTAACTCATACTCATCCAACGTGGGATTCTTCACTAACTGTCCAATTCCAATATAGGGATTTGCAATCTGATCTTCTTGGTCGTATTAATTAATTAAACCAAATGGGATTCAGACAATATTTCTTATTCTAGCTACTCACTCTCACTGTTCAATACTCCCTCACTTCAACAATAGTTGTCCACTATACTAAAAATAGATGTCTAACAATACTTGTCCAATTTAAAAAATCTAGAGATAATTTACCTTTTGTGTCTATTTTACCCTTGCTGTTAAATACTATTTATCATCTAACACATTTCTCAAAACATTAGATTTAATCAAGTCAAAGGATAATATAGTAATATTACCCCTATTATTTATTGTTTCTTAAGGGGTGTGCCAAGTCAATAGTGGACAACTATTGTTGGACAGAGGGAGTAATAGTTGTTCACTATTGACTTTTCACACTTCTTAAGAAATTATAAATAGAAGGGTAATTTTACTATCTCACCCTTTGAATATAATAAATATAATGTCTTGAAATATGTAATAGGAAAATGACTATAATTAATAGTAAGGATAAATTAGAAACTAAGTGTAAAATTATCCATTGATTTCATAAAATGGACAAGTATTGTTGAACATCCCAAAATAATATAGTGAACAATTATTATTGGACGGAGGGAGTAGTTCTTAAAACAAAACAAAAACATAAAAGTGTGTGATATGAATGATTGATGTAAGAACCATGATATATAAAGACATATATATGGTGTCGACATATATTAGCAAAAGGGAAAAAGTTCATTCGTAATGTAAGAAATTTGCAGCCACGGATATACGTCATGTAATTTTATTTCTAACAAAAATATGGAGTTACAATTACTTTCATATATCCTCCATACAAGTAAATGTGCATCACTCTAACCACAGGCAAGTGAGAGTTTGTGAGTTCGGATAAATCCAATAGTTTTTCTGTAGATTTTGTATTTGTATTTGAAAATTAATTAAATAAATAAATAAATATATATATATATTTAAACTTGAGAACCCCCAACAAAATTGATTGATGACTTAGTGGTAAGGAAGGGGCTGCGAAAATGCTTTCTACATTAGTGTTGTGGGTTCCGAACCCCACTATATCAACAAAAGTTTTTTAAAAGGAACCATGTTTTGTAATATTTTTCTCTTCTATTCTAAAATTTAGAACCCCCAAACTCTAACAACATAGAAAATTCAGTTTGCATAAAGTTTACATGTATTTTGCTCTCTCATATCATGATATCGGCTCATAATTCTTGTTTAACGTTAATGAAGAAAGTCTTTTTCATTGAACGACTAGTAGGAGGTGAGAAGGGCCATGACTACAGTTGGAGAGGATTAAAAAAAAGAAGAGGTCATGTTTGGTTAAAGTAGTGGAAGAATTAATCTTCCGATAAAATTTAAAATTGTTATAGAATAATATTGTTTGGTTCATTTTTTCCGACATAAAACTTAGCATTATGTCTAAGTTAGATGAGAATTTGTGTATCATATTATGTGAAGATTAATAATATATGAATTCAAATAATTAAATGACAAAATAACCTTTCATTCAGAGATCACCAATATTATTTAATATTTTGTTATATTAAAATATAAACAATTTTAAAGAAAAACATTGTATATTAATTTTAATACAACAAAGTAAACGCCAATAAACGACGGTCTTTGTATTACTAATTTTTGCATACACTACCATTCTTGCCTTGTTAATCTCACACGCTTAGAAGTTATTACATCTTCCATCACTTTTATTATATTTGAAAATATTTATAAGTACATTGCTTTAAGAGAATAACACTCTTTCATTTTTATTTTTTCTTTAATTACTATATTTTCTAAAATGCTATTATAAAAATAAGGTAATATATTGTACTTTTTTTATCTTATTAAGTATAAAGATTTTCCCCCGTGTACTTAGAAGGAATTATCACTAATTTCAACTTTTTTTACTCAACCACTAATTCCAATTCTTTTTCTCAGCCACTAATTTCAACTCAATTGATAGATTATCCACTTATAAGAGTAGGGACCGGTTATTGAATTTTGTTGGTTAAAAAGTGCTTAAATTTCTCATGTTACTTTGAAAAGTAGAGAAGAAACTGCCAAATTGAAAATTTCAAAACAAAAAACCTATTTGACATAATGTCGACACTTTTTTAAAGTGCAAGGAAAAGGACTAGTTATTATAAAAGGCAAAATAAACATATTGGTTGGAATATATTTAAATGGGTATTGTACCTTATTGTTATAGATATAAATAAAAACACATGTTATACGAATTACTCTACTCTTTCAAACATGCTTGCTTGTAATAGAGAGCTAGTCAACTCTTGATCTTAGAATTACAGATATATCTAATGTAGTTGTATGAGTAGGATTTGAAAAAGATATTACGTATGCAAAGTGTAATTTTTTTATGAGGTTGAAAGATTGTTTTCGAGAGACACTCGTCTCAAAAAGAGTACAGTAATCAAAGTAGAAATGAAAAAAAATAACGATAACAAAATAACAAGACATACAAAACAAATAAGTCTCTTAATCTCAAGATTAGGGTTTGAAAATAAAAAATGTACAACTATTTTTCTATCATTTTTTAAATTAAAAAGTACACATTTATCGACATGAAAATTTCAAGCAGGACCAAGTGAATCATATTAGCAAATTGATTAAAACTAAACATGCAATGATGTCTCCATCTTGTCTAAATGATTTTATATCTTAAAATGTAAGAACAAAAACTTTTAAAAGATTAGACAGAAAGCTTTATATAAAGAAGAATTGTTATGAACCACGAAACTACTTGACTTGAATAATAAAAAGGAAAAACTACCTAATTAGACATACATCACTATCATATATACTAATCTTACCTCTACTTTTAAACAATTACATATATTACCATTTTTAATATTTTATACCATATATTTTAAAAGATTCAATCAGATACACACATTCCTTAAAACTCGTATTGATTAATTATCTTTATATTTAAACACCACAATCAATGGTCCAATTAGCATCTGTTTCTCTCTCTCATCAAGAGTCCCATTCTGCCAATATCCTTAGCTAACAATAATTCTCCTCCCCCATCCCCACGTCCTCCTCCACCTCCATCATATTATCTCTATTCCTTTATCCTTTGTACATTTTATGTATCTTAGTTTTTGTTTCATATATTTACTATGTTTCATTCAATGTATCCGTACATGGCATGATAATTATTTCATGTATCTAAGCATGTTGTGATTTGTGTAAGTTGCCCTAATAAAAATCTAATTGTTATATCCGAAAGAAAAATCATGCCAAACACTTAGCTTGACTTAATTGGCATCAAATGCATCAATCATATTATTTAACACTCAAAATTTGAAAGTAGCACTTTCTTGGTATCAAAAATAGAAAAAAGCAAGAATGATACTCCTTTATCCACTATACTAAAAATAGATGTCCAACAATACTTATCTAATTTAAAAAATCAAGAGATAATTTACCTTTTGTGTCTATTTTACCCTTGCTATTAAATACTATTTATCATCTAACACATTTCTCAAAGCATTAGATTTAATAAAGGATAATATAGTAATGTTGCCGCTATTATTTATTGTTTTTAAGGGGTGTGCCAAATCAATAGTGGACAACTATTGTTAGATAGAGAGTAGTAATGTTTGAATTTTTTACTAGATATTGATTAGCATTAATATAACTTGATTATTGTGATTATTGGTGATTCTTTAGTTTCAACTTTTCACGTGACATGTTTAAGATTATAAGATTAAAAGATATCTTCAGTATAGTTACATATCTTCTTTGTTTTTTTAACTCCATATTAAATTAAAATCAGACAAATAAATCAAAGTGCGTACTATTAAACGAGACAAATTGAATATTGCTTTAGTTTATTCTATTGACTCTATTTCGCATCGTCTCTTTTATATTAAAGTATTGGCCACTAATTTTTTTGTCAAACAATTGATTTCTAATATAATAGTTGTAGGGAAAAAAGAACAATAAACAAGTTGAAGCTTTTATTCATGCCTTTTTTTTATTATTTATATATATGTGCTGCTAATTACTATCATTTTCAGACAGTAATAAGAAAAAAGATAAATAAATGCAAGTTATACCTAATCGATCCTCCACCTTGAAAAAATCAAGAAAAGAAATATTTGTTTAATCACTGACCTCTTCTTTTGTAAAGGAATATTCTTGTTTTTTTATCCTTTATTGCTTGTCATTCATCAAGTTCTAATTTAGGACCGCGCATTATATTATAATACAATTAATCGTGATTAGTGCACAAAAAAGTGGCAAAAACACAATGTTTCATGATGTAAAGGAAAAGGACGTCAAAAATGTAAAAAGCAATATTTATCCAACAAAAGATCAAAAAAAGAGAACTTTTTCTTACTTGTAGAAATGATATTAGCACTTATTAGTGACATATTTTGGAGAAATAGTTTCGGTTAATTAACATCAACATAGTATAAGATAGGGTCTAACCCTTTCTCAAATTTTACGTGAACGCAGTATCTTACGAGAACGCGAGATACGAGCATTAAGTTTCTCTTTTTTAAAATTTAACATAGTATAAGATATAACAATTTAAATATAAATTCTAAGACAATATGCTTAACACTACTTCTCATATATATATATATATATATATATATACTAGTAAAAGACAGCCCGCTGTGCACGGGCCCAATAATATATGTGAAATATTTAAAATATATTTTTTTATCACAAAAAACTTCGTAAATTAGTTGGTACAAACATTTATCTAAAAACTCAAACAGAAGATTGGCATTATTTTCAAGTTGCGCTAAGTACTATGAGTTACAAGTTTTTGTTTAAATTTATATGGACAACATAATTTAATTTAATTAAGTAGTAAAGTAATTTGACTAAGAACTTGTTTGGATTGACTTAAAAGTTGGTCAAACCTACTTTTAAGTCATTTTTAGCTTTTGGAAGTATTTGACAAGATTAAAAATAACTTAAAAGAAGCTTAAAACAACTTTAAAAAAAAAGTTAAAAACCAAAAGTAGGTCTTCCCATACTTTTAATTTTTTGACTTAAAAGTTATTTAAGTTTGACTTTTTATTTTTTGATTTAAAAGCTGTTTTTTAAGCCAATCCAAACGGACTCTAAGTTATTCTTTATATTTTTTTCAGTACTATTTTTTTATCAATATTATTTAGGAGTTTATTTTATTAAATTAACTTAACTAATTTTGTATAATATTTTAGTAAGTAATTAATAAGTTTTATTAGAAAGTATTAAAGTGAGTAAAATAATTAATTACAGAGGAGGGTGGGGCAAACATGATAAATAAGTAAAAATTTAAAAATTAATTTTATTAAGAAATTAAAATAAGCCATTAGTAAGTTTTATTAGAAAGTTTTAAAGTAAGTAACCAAATTTGGTAGACAAGTACTCCCTCCATTTCAAATTAATTGAATTGTTGAGATATTTTTTATTTTTTAAATTAATTTAATCGTTCAATCTTCAAGACTACTTTTAGAACATTCTTCTAATTTTACCCTTCATTAGTTAGTATTGGAATTTGTTATATAATTAATGTTTAGTTATTTTAATCATAAATTTGACAATAATTAATAAGGGTAAAAATGAAAAATTATACCTAATTTATGTCTTAATTTTCTTTTCTTAAAGGGTGTGAACTACCTCAACAATTCAATTAATTTGAAATAGAGAGAGTAATAATCAGATCAGAATTAGCAGATATGAGTCTCTCCACAATTTAAGTGATCAAATATAGGGTGCACAATTTTCAATAAATATTTGCAATTGAAAGGATAGACATTGGCATCATTATTATATGTTTGAAATTACTGGAATAGCCTCCCGTCAACAAGCAAGCATGTTGACGGAGAGGAGCTTGCTATTCCCTTTTCTTATATAGTAACTAGTGGAGGTAGCCCGTGCTATGCACGGGCCTAATATTTATTTTGTTATGATGATCTTTAACAAACAGAGGTAATTTGTAAAGGCATAAGTGGACGGCCTGTCAGCGTGATGAGAGATGACAATTAGAAGCTGAGAAAGGTAAATAACGAATAGCTATATAATAGAACAAAGTAAGTAGCATTACACTTCGAGTATGAAAGATTAAACAAATTTGGGTGCGCAAGGTCATGTCTGTACAGAAACTGTTGAAGCACTCAACTCAAGTAAAGGATAACAAGTAGGGGTAAATTGAAATTGGATAGTACTCCATTATTAGACGACTAAATTAAAACTTCTAGACGACTAAATTTTAAAGTAGTTCCACATACATCAGCAAGTAAAATGTTAGATTTTTCCTGTTTACCGAGAAAACAGTTAATCAACTTGTCAAGATGAAGAAACAAGCCTTAAATCCTTTTCATTCTTTAAAATACACACACAAATAAAATGTGTTGAAGCTATTCACACATTTCTAAATAAAGAAGAGATACATAAGATAAAAGAGCAATAGAGTTAAGAACCTCAGGGTTGTAAACATCAAAAAAGTTGGTTTTATGGTCTTTGCTGGAGTATTTCCCATTTGATAAACGTGGAATTACTATCCTTGTTTAAGTTGTGATATCTAGTATCGATAAGGGGTTAGTCCTACTCATAATATAATCTCGGAGAATAATAAAAGCATGTAATGAAATTCTATTTATCCAAGAACAAACTAACCTGCTGCAATTAGAGAATTCAGCATAACTCTAACAAGGGGCGGCAAAAGTTTTGGACTTCCTGTAGCAGTACCTTGTTCAACAGTGTGAAGTAATTGAAATGCTTGATCAATTCTTCAGGCATCGCCCAAACCTTGCCAGGAAACATATCAAACATGCATAAATATGTTGAATCAACTCACGGGCTACATGTTTTAAAATAATTATATGGAAACCACCGTGGTACAAATACCTTTAGAAGTGTAGCATAAGTGATATTATGAACACCACAACCCTCTGGGCCTAACATTTCATCAAAGGTCCTTAAGGCAGATTCTATATCAGCAGAATGAACAGAAGCATGCATCATTGCATTCATAACAATGGTGTTCAACTGTCCATGTCACTTCTTCGCAATCTCAATTTTCACAAAAATGTAGAGATCAATGAACAATTTTGAGAGTTAAAAGAAGTTGTAAGAAAATCAAGTATTTCAAAATTAACTGTTCAATTTAGTTTTGTATTACGACATTGTTTTACAATTTTTTGGATAAAAGAAATTCAAACATTCAAGCTACAAAAAGATTATAATTTATACTCAAGATTATGCTTCAGGTAGATTTAAGTTCAAGTGTCAATGAATTGTTAGCCTAATGATTAAAAGGTTGAGGTAAAGATGCTAAGACAACCAACATTTTAAAAGATTGGTAAGAACTCCTTTAGTGTAACATGGGCTCTAAACCTTGTAAGTCGATTATGGGGAAAATGTTTAAACTTTTAGTAGATCAAATGGACATCTGTTCGGTAAATCATTAAAATGCCTTGGGACATTTCACGCATAACTATCCAAATTATCAGCTGAGTGTCACTCGACAATCTGCCAGTGGATCACCCGTGGAGAAGAACCAAAATAAAATGATTCCGCCTACCACTATATATCTATATGTATGGATCACTCGTATCATTCAGCACATGAACTACCATAAGAACCGACTTGACATCACATTCATACCGAAGCATTGGCAAAACAAGTTTTTGCTAGGTTTTTCGAAACAAGCAAGGAGTAACCGTTCCTTCACTCTCTAGCTTGAGGGGAAGTATTGAAGATGAAGTAAGCTGATAATTGGAACATGTCAAATGAACATGTCCAATGAAGCTGACTGACGAGTTTACTGTTGTAGACGAGTTTACTGCTGTAGAATTAGAGTCACACTTGGACTAGGCTGCTACTTCTTGTACAAGCTGAAGTCGACTAGGATTAGATTACGACTAGGATTATATTACGACTAGGTTTAGATTATTTATAATTGCATTATTATTATAGTAGTAATAGGTATTGTAGTAAGACTCTAAGTATAGTTAACTTAGGACTCTACAATTCTCTCCCTATATAAGGAGTATGTAGTCAACAATTTTAATCATCAATACAATCCTTCTAGACCTGAGAATTCTACACCAAGTACCTAATTTCTTTTGAAAGTACTATCAAAAGTAAGTTGTATATTGTGATCCCTAGTCTTACATAACAAAAGTAGGTGTATCTAGTACTATCAAAGTGCACGAGGAGATCATAATGATGCGCTCCCACATTCAATCAAGAATATACAATTCTCACGCCACATCAGCAAGTCTCGCATTCTCGTACTTGAACAATTGATAGTTCAAGCAATGACATGTGCTCAATTACATTGTCTAAATACATATTCGTTATAATACTAGTATGCGGGAGTATCTCGAACCATGAGCATAGTCAAATATCAAACCCCTTTAATCATTAAAACCTCAATTATAAAGGTGGTCATTAAGCCGAAGTACCCCATAGCAATCTCATTGAGCTAGACCTCATAGCTTTTCGAAATATACCTCACTTGAGCGAAATCAAGACGAGTCGATCTAATCGATCATAAAAGTCAACTAGACAATTAGTATGATAAAAAAATAATAATATAAATATCCCGAAATACCCATTGGAACGTGAATTCTCGAAATAAGGGGTTAGATAATTATTACATCATGTTGTGAATAAGAGAAAAAAAGATTATAAATAAAACAAGATTTATGAGGTTGTAGAAAAGGAGTGTATTGTTGAAAAAGTTAAAAGAAAAAAGGAAAAAAATATATAATAACAAAAAAGTTTTTGATGAATTGACTAGTAGCATCACGCAGAGATGTCGACAGAGTGATGCTCATTCTCTTGTTTTAGAAGCGACTGTTCCATAGTCTCCCTATCTCCTCTCTCTTCTTCTTGACAAATAATGTCGACATCCAAATCTCTATCTCTGTTTCTTCCATTTCTCCTAATCTACTATTTTCCCCTTTCAATTTCTTCCCAATATAAACAGTTTTCATTGGGATATAATAAAAGAATCATTACAATATTCGTGTTTGATTAATATTTTGACAAAACCCTTCTTCCATCTGTTATATACAGAGAGATACAAAGAAAGATTTGTGCTTTCTCTGTTTGTGTAAATTCATTGATTGAAAAAGAGAAAGAGAAATTCCCTCCCATGTCATTCATTGAGGTTCGTTCTTTAGTGCCCCCACAACCCCACTTCTTTTATATTGTGTATTCCTTTCTTGAAAGCTGTGAGTTTTATTCTTATACTTTTGTTATTTTCAGGATCTCATGTCTTTCTTTTTTATGGACCATATTAGACAAAAGACTGGGTCTTTATCAGGTAACTACTACCTCTAATTGTTATGGGGAAATTAATTGAATCTTTAATTCTTGGTTTTCCTTGCTTTGGTTTGTAATTGATGGAGAATTCCCAAGATTAGTTTTTTTTTTTATCTTCATGTCTTGAGGAATTCTTATTTGTTTGAGGTTCTAATTGGCTACTCATCAGTTATTTGTATTCAGTTTGAAAGCTTATTACTGTTTGATAAGTATTAAATTTACTTTACCTGTTTATTAGTAGTTCAATTTTTGAGTCTTATGATGAAACTGGACATTCTTTGCTTTAAGTGGTTGTTATTTTTGAAGTTCATAACAGTTCAATTTTGCGATGTTACGCCCACACTTCAAAAATGTTGCTGCACCCGTGTCACATCCTCCAAAAATGCACTGTTTTTGGAGGATTCTGACCAACATATCAATTTTGTTCTCTTCTTGTTTTTATGAAATGTTGGTGGTATTGACTTCTAAATTTGAATTCGTATTAAAGGTCTGTTTTTTTGGTTGTATATCTTGTCTTCATTTGCTCTGCACCTTCATTTTGTCTGTTGAATCTCACTCATGTAGTAAAGCTGGGAAAGGGATAGAAAAGAAAAGGCAGTGTTGGTTGTACTTTGTCAAAAATGGAGTTGTTCTTGCCAGAGGTTGTGTAGAATTACGCAACCAACTCTTTTCACTTGTTATCTATTTTCATTTTTTATATCAGATACAGATTCTATTACCTTCAGTATTCTAATGAATATCATGTTTCATATCGAAACATTTGAAATCTAAGGACACTCTTAATTATGTAGGAATTGAAAAGAAGATAGTTCTTCATTGGTTCAATACTTTAATTATGTAGAAATTGAAATGATTTTGACACACTTACTATTCTTTTGGTCAAAACAGATACCATTATGCTGAAACTTTCTCAATCTATTTCCAATACTGCCTGTGGCAGTGCTGTTGATGAGATGGAAGGATGCCGAGATAACTCTGCTGCTCTCACCCTTAAAATAGTGGCTATCTCTGCCATCCTAATAGCTGGTGTTTGTGGAGTTGGCATCCCATTAGTTGGCAGGAAGCACAGATTCCTTCGAACTGACTCTAATCTATTTTTTACTGCTAAAGCCTTCGCTGCTGGTGTCATCCTTGCCACAGGTTTTGTACACATGTTACCAGGTGCCACATCATCGTTAACTAATCCTTGTCTTCCAAAATCTCCTTGGTTGAAATTCCCTTTTGCTGGTTTTATCGCTATGATGGCTGCATTGGCTACCTTGGTGGTTGACTTTGTTGGGACTCAGTATTATGAAAAGAAACAAGAGAAACAAAACCAAAAAGATCAGACTGATTCAGGAGATGTGGTGTCGGAATCAGCTATTGTACCAGTTGAGCCAAAGCCAAGGAATGAGAAATTGTTTGGTGAAGAAGAATGTGGTACAATACACATTGTAGGGATGCATGCGCATGCTGCTCATCACAGGCATAGCCATTCACATGAACATGGGGACGTGAGGGAGCATTCCCATGGTCATTCGCACTCCCATAGCTTCGGTGGTGGGGATGAGGAAGGTGGAGTGAGGCATGTTGTTGTTTCTCAGGTAATTTTGCTTGAATTGTTTCACATGTCATTGTCTGCCTTTCTCTGTACTTCTTGGCTTAAGTTTGTTGTGGTTGGAATTTGGTGATTGCTGTCCAGAAGGTTTTGGATTATCTCATCAGCTGTAGGCTTTAACGAAATCAATTCCATTTCCTAAATGCTAGCATTTATGAGAAAGAGGATGTTTGGACTTTATTATATATCATTCATCCCACGAAACTTGATATAAATTTTCTTGAATGCTATGTAGTTTTGAATGGTTTACCAGATTTACAACAACTTAAAGGTTTTTTGTGGAATTGACATAGAGAATTCAATACACAACTCCAACTTAATTTGGGAAAAAGGCATATGTAGTTGATTGATTGCAGCTTTCTATATGAGCTTTGATAAATGCATTCAGTGGGTAACTATATCATTTCATTTATCTAGATTTAGTTGGGTATCCTGCTAGTTAATTTTCTAACTGTTTGGTGCTTAAGATTTCCACCCAACCTCTGAGATACTGCATATATTGTCATGTGAAATCTAACTTCACGTGGAATAGTGTCTAAATTTTCTTAACGCTTCCCTTGGTCTATCAGGTGCCCGTCATTATATATTTTGGTGTGGTGTGCATCAAGTTGTTCACCGAATTGTTTACGTATTCACAGATTTATGTTTGTGTATGGTTTCTTGTAATAGCAGATTTCTTGGGCTGTTTGTTTCCTTATGTATTTTATAAAATTGGGACGTGGTTTGTTACTTTTGTTTAATCGGCAAATGAGCAAAAGTTTGATTTTCCCCGTCTTTGTCAAGATGCATTATGTTTGTATACTTGTCAGTTTGACTGTATATACTTGGTCATTCAAACAAATTCTTTCCCTTGCAGGTTTTGGAGCTTGGGATAGTATCACATTCTATCATAATAGGCGTATCATTGGGTGTCTCAGAAAGTCCATGTACAATAAGACCCTTGCTCGTGGCATTGTCATTCCACCAGTTCTTCGAAGGTTTTGCATTAGGAGGTTGCATATCACAGGCGCAGTTCAGTTCCCTGCGTTCCAGTGTAATGGCAACGTTTTTCGCCATAACAACCCCGTTGGGGATTGCTGTAGGGATCGGAGCTGCTTCATCTTACGATCCACATAGCCCAAGAGCTTTGGTTGTGGAAGGGATCCTTGACTCGATATCTGCTGGAATTCTAGTATACATGGCTTTAGTAGACCTAATAGCTGCAGATTTCTTGAGTAAGAGAATGAGCTGCAATACAAGGCTTCAAGTAGTTTCTTACTTTGCACTATTTTTAGGGGCTGGACTCATGTCCCTTCTTGCAATATGGGCATGAATGTTATTGAATTTAGTATATGCATGTAATTTTTTTGTTTTTGTATCTTATTATTATTCATAAAATCAGCCAAACAAGCAATTATTTACAAAAAATTTTCTTGTCATTTTACTTCTCCTTGAAGGGTGTTAATGTAATAAGTATGGTACCCTTGTGGAGTAGGGTTTGAAGATGGAGTTGCAAACAGAAAAGAAAAGAAGAGAAATATTGCATTTTGGTCATGCAATCAAATAATTTGGTGATTCTTTTCTTTGTTTATGGCTATTTTCCTTCTTGTGAGATGTGATTATTATAACGGGTATTACCACAAAACTTACAAGATGCTAGATTGACATCATACATAGTATCACATGCGAGTCATTTTCATAATGCTCACATTATAGTAAGGATTAGATACCTTTAGAATCGGATCAATTAATTCTTGAATAAGGTCTATTAGAGAATTATATTCCAATTTAATTTGATACTTAATAATCTAATTGAGAGTGTAGACTCTTGTCGCATAAAAAAAATGATTAGCAGTATGTAAATGTTTTTAAAAACAAAGTACTTTTTCACTAGGAGCTTCATAAACATTTTCTCCGAATTTAAAATCAGAATATATCCGAAAAGCATTTTGAATTATGTCCAACATCTTAAAATCTTGGACATAATTATGTTCCACAAACCTATTACTTTCATCAACAACAACGTTCTGAAATTTATTAACATTACTATCAACTTCATCATTGAAGTCTCTCAATACCTAATTAATACCGAAATTATAAAATCTTCAAGTGTCATAGCTGATTGACAAAATCAGTGACACCATCCATAAATTTTTCCCTTATCCCTACTCGATCAGAAAAATTTCTCTTATTCATTCAATTACGATTAAACTTCATCTACACAAATAAAATAAAACCATCAAAGTTAATTTCAAGATAACATGGTCAATTAATACTAATCTTAAATTCAAGATTCAAAACATAATATTGTTAAACTTTTTAATTCAACGCTTACCTGATATTAATTTAAATTTAATTTAGAAAAAAAGGTAAAAATACCGTTGAACTATTCAAAATAGCTCACATTTATCCTCCGTTTATTTTTATACTAGATGAAAAAGTCCGTGCGATGCACGGGCCCGACATGACAATTTGGGCATCTTTATTTGTTCATTAGAATTTTCTGTTGTGAAAAATCAAACTTGTAGGCTCATCAACTTTATAGTGTTTTACTATCCGCTTACGTACTTCAAATCGCAAAAAATATAATTATATGTTTGAAAACCCTCAAAAGACAAAAACAGAAGCCTGAAAAGGACTCCAAATTGAACATTTGGATGGTAACCTCAACAAATAACTTCAAACAGCTTAAAGAATTTTCTTGACTTGTGAATTAAGCGTATCAGGTGGCACATCTCATTCCATCTTTTTCCAACAATGAAAACGCTATCAGATAACTTTTAATTCTCAAAGAAACTCGGAGACTCTGTATTATCAATTCAGTCTCTTAGTCCTGGTGGACTTAAATTTCTTGTAGTGAATAAATCCTTCTAAACGACACTTGCAGAAGTTGATAATGATTTGTTAGATGTCTACATAAGATATATAATATGCAACTGTAATCAAATGAAAGCAACAAATTACCTTTGAGGTTCCAATGATAAATTAAAGAAGGTGAGCTTTGTTTTGCCACTAACTCATTACTAATGCCTTTTCTTCTAAAATAACTGTTATCGGGTAAAATGGCGGAGCTTAACCATTTCTTCCTCACCTTTGAGAATTAAAAGGTTAAATCAATATTTAGAAATCGAGAACAAACATCACATGTTTTCCTTCAACTCTCTATTTTTATCATATTGATGAATACATGTACCGAAGGCTATAGCTAGGTAGATATAATTTATTATTGAAAAAATATAGACATAGTGTAGAGATATCTTTTATAGCCTAACACCTTATTACCAGTACCTCAGAACATAAAGGTTGGTTTAAATCAAATTTAGAGAAAGCAGGGGAAATATTATAGAAATACATTTTATATATGCATCAATAATAGATACAGGCACATAGATAGACTTAAAGAAACACTATAGCATCGGGGCACATCTTTTTAAAGAGCTTGAAAAGTAGGAATAATATTTTTGCCCTTGTCAAGCACATTTAATGAGGCATTCGCATAACCACAGAGATGTTTTGATGTCCTAACCTGCATGATGTTGAAGCAGAAGAAGATACCAAAATAGCAAGACCATGATATATTTGAGGGGTTGTTCCACTGTGATTGACACGATTTGTATTAGAAAGAAGGTGGGTAATTGTTGCCTATCGATCTTTTAGGCGTCTTTCTAACAACATTACTTCCCTTGAAGTCATTTCTAAACAATCATCTATTTTACGGTGTTTGATATTGTCATCATGACCTTCTGTCACAGAGCGAAGATCCATTGATTTGGTCTACATGAGATTAAGTAACATTTGTATAGATATAATATTTTCAACAAATAACAACAGATGATCACGAAAGAAAAACTGATTTTAATAAGCAAACATAATGCAGTGCTAATTTTAATAAGCGGAACCAACACAATGCAAACAGACTCAAAAAAGAACATGAAAACTGAGATGGGATTAAGATGACATGACTAAGAAAATTCATAGAAGAGAGGAATAGACAATTTTATAGATCGTATACGAAATGTCATAAAGAATTGTGCACAACATTGTGTTGATTCTCCCTTCACAAATGCAATTGCATCTAACATGTATGTATCTCTATATCTCTTGACTACTAAATAAAATAGAAGAAATAGTAGGAGCAAGAAATAGAACTGGGCAGATAGTGCCATACAAAGTACAATAGAACTTAATAGTGCTCAAAAGATCAAAAATGAAAATGAAATTAAAAAGTCATGATTTTTTTGCAGGCAAAGCATACAGTGACTGATGAAGATGAGAGTTGAGGGGAAAAAATACAACAATATCCCAAATTGCCTTTTGTTACCACGCGACAGGAAAACAGGGAGCAACAACATCTATTTAGAGATGAGTATTAGAAAAGACAACAAAATATTCCAAGAACCTTCCCGTCAATTCACATCAACATAAAGCTTTAAAGTTAGAGTATTAGGAAAAGTAATAAAAAATATCAAGGGTCTTCCCATCAATACCCGTTAATAGATAGTAGTGTCAAGTGTTAAATAATAAGCTTCACAAATACATTCAAATAGAGAATTGGATGCCATCCTATAATCTCAAGATATCATACAAATCAAGTCGTATTATGACATTCAAGAAGAAGTTTCAACAACTTAAATATGCAGTTACCTATTTGGATTGTTTCTTTTTCAGGAATAACTCACACTTTTTAGTTGCCAAAGAAAATACCTCAATACATCACTACCAGCGTTACTCCAAATTAACAACAAATTAAGATATATAAGAATGCATGAAAGAATTATCGGAGACAAAGATTGCAAGAATATATATTAAAAAGGATAGCAGGCCCAAATTTCACGTTCCTTCCACTTTGTAAATTGACTTCTAATTTTCTTTTATCAAAAAATGATAAATTATGATAAATGTTACAAACAAAGAAAATATGAATATTAGCATTTAGGTTAGTTAAAAGTAAGTTGTTGAAATTTAACTAATTGGGCAGAGACAATATGAATTGAGAGGTGAAAACTGATTGTGACCTAACTCTTAGCTAGCTTCATAAACTAAAAGCATAAGATTCAGCTATAATACTGATATGAAAAAAAAGAATAGATCGTATTTAAAGAGAAAATATACCAAAAAATAGATGAAGTCAAAAAATTTGAAATTTCACAATGTGCAGCGGGAGGGTGCTTACTTGTTATGTTTCTTGCTTTTAAAGGTATTATGAGACTGCTTTTCGAATGATTTCGTCATAAACTACATTATATGTAGAATGATCATATGTGTCTTCTGCAGTGGGCGGATGTATTAATATTTTTACATTCTTTGAACATTTTGCTCGAGATAAAGTAACATAAAGTTGACCATGTAAAAGAATCGATTCACGCAAATATATTCCAACAAAATTTAATGTTTGACCTTGAGCTTTGTTTATAGTCATAGCAAAGCATAACCTTATCGAAAATGGTGTTCTTTTAAAAGGAACTAGTAACTTCTCATCTTGTGATGCTAGTAATGGTATCTTTGGGATAAAATATGTTTATTTTTAAAATCACCATTGAAAATAGTAGCACTGATGACATGTGTCTTAAAATCATGACATATTAATCGTGTACCATTGCATAAACCTTTCGTAGGATTTAAGTTTCTTAATAATATAACTGGACAATTTTTTTTCAAAGTTAATTTATAAGGTGGTAAGTTAGCAGGATGTAAGGTATGCAAAAAATTTTCAAATTGACATTGATCATTTGGTTCTATAGTTTCATCAATAGCTGCATACACTTTAGCAGCATCGAAAAATCGATATATAAGCATGTCATTTATTTCATCAACAAAATCATTTTTTGTTGTCAAAATAACACGAAAAGTTACAAAAGATGGATTAGAATAGAATGTACGCAAATCCGGAAAAGTAACATTAAATAAAATATTCAAAGATTCTATTTCATTGGTAAAAGAAATGATAAAATTATTGAAAATTTCAATTTTGTTACAGTTGTTAGTTTTTTCTTGTCCATTTTCAATTCTCATTAAATATTCATAAAATGCTGGATCTGTTTTTGCGCGCATGTTTTCAGTTAAACATAATTTTTCAAGACGATTTCAAGTATGAGAGTATAATAAAATTTCACTAATAAAGTCTTTTTTTTTTTTTCCACTATGAACAACAAGAAGTGTTTGTCTAAAGTCTCCCCAAAAACTATTATTTTCCCACCAAAGAATGTATTTGTACTCATAAGATCTTTTAAAGTGTATCAAGAGCTTCAATCGTATTTTTTTTCCATTGAAACTTCATCCCAAACAATTAACTTTGAATCTTGAATTAGAATCGCTAACAAACTTTGTTTACTAATATTGCAAGTGAAATTCTCATCGATGTCAATAGGAATTTTAAAACGTGAATGAGTTGTTCGTCCTTCCAGAAGAATTGAAGCTGCCACACCAGAACTTGCAGTTGTCAAAGATATAAATCCTTTCGTTCTTATAGTAGCCAACAAAGTTCGATAAAAGAATGTTTTTCGAGTTCCACCAGGACCATCAATGAAAAAAGCTCTTGATTTATTAGAATATACTCTTTCAAGAGTTATGTTATATGTCCTTTTTTGTTCAACATTTAATTTGCTTTCTAGAAGTATATCTTCTTCACTCACTATTATATTTCTTTCGAAATATACTTCTTTCGCTTCATTTATTGTTCTAGAAGAGGTAACATTTCCAAATATAGCTTTGAATTTATTTATGTTACGTCCAATTGAAAGTAGAATTTCATTGTTATGATTTAAAACTAATTGTTGGATATCGTTTTTTTCAACATTTGGAATTGTTTTAAAATCTTTAGACGTAGAGTCTTCATATTTTCTCCAAAGATCTTTTGGATTACAAGGATTACAACAAACTAATGATGTTGCAAATAATCATCTTAAACTATAAGGCATTTGATAGCTTACAGCTTCAGACAAACACTCAATTAAGTTGTTATCAGAATGTAATAAGTTTTTTTTTCTGCAGCTTCCCTAAATATAGTGTAGCATCGTCCATTCATTGTACAAAGATCTTCATATGGTTTAAGTCCTCTTACGTTCATTAGAAATAACCTAAGATAATATATTTCTCCTTCGACTAGATGACATGTGACAATACGTCCAATAGCAGGACGTTGTTTTCGACCGACCACATTTTGTCTGTTGATGACCATACAAAGTGTTGGGAAAACTCTTTATATAGTAAATAATAATTTATAGCATCTTTATTGATTTTGTTCATTAGAAAAAATTCAGTTAACATCGTTTTCTTTATCATTGGATTGTTTATTATTTGATCCACAGTTTGATTATTTTTGAAAGAAACAAATTGTTGTCCATCAAGATGCAATTGCAATTGGCAAACACTTGAAGTCATTTCACTTATGGAAAAAGCAAATAGACGCCATGCAGCTTCTGGTGTAGAGACTCATCTAGCAGACTGGTATTCTTTGATTTCATCTGTTTCTACATTTGTATCATTATCATATATACAAAATGCAATTTGATCATGTCCTTTTCAAATATATTTGTAAATATATTTGACAACCTTAATATCAGAACATATTTCAACATTAATATGACAATTGAATTTTTTGAGTAAAAATGAATTGTACGGAACAATCCATGAATTATCAATATTATGTCCTTTAACTTTAACTGGTAGAATCATTTTTTGTCTTTTATAAAGGGGATACGAATTCTTTCCTTTGATTTTTTGTTCAGTAAGTTTTTTTGGATATTTGAACTTACATTTTTCTTCTTTTTGCATGCAAGAATTTGAAGGATTTACAAGGACCATGGATCGTGTGCTTTGTCTCAAGTTTGTATAGATCATAATCAATATGGGGATCAGTCCCCAGGTAATTCAGCACATATAATTTTATCATATGCTTCTGGTGTTAGTAATTTATATTCATCCATAAGTATAATGAGAAAATGGGCATGTGGAAGACCCCCTTTTTGAAACTAAATTATATACATAAAAGTTGCAACCTTTTCAAATATGTTCTTTTTTTTTTAATATCAGTTTTAAGTTCCTCTACTTTTGCTCTGAATACTCTACTAAATAAATCAGGTCTATTTTGAACTTCATCTATTGGCTGTAAATGTTCTTTTATTTCAAGCCAAGAAGGATTACAAGTCATAGTTAAAAATGTCAAATTTTTCAAAATATTGTACCAAAGCAATGGCATCCATATATTTTCGACGCATATCTCTTGGACCTCCTATGAAACTAACAGGAAGAAATTTTTGTCTCCCAATATTTGAAGCATCTCTTTCTCATTGCCTTAATAAATCAATGATTCCTTGTAAGACTTCAACTTTAAATAGATCTTGATTAAATGAAATAAAATCTAATCTTTGTGTCTCAACTTTTATATGTTAGTCAATTATGTATTGTTGAAACACCCTTTCAGAATGTAAAGTTTCATTTGGTTCCTCATCGCTTATTTGAATTTTATAACAGTAATATTAACGACAAGAAATAGTTTCTCTCTTTCTCTTTGCTTTTGATAAAACTTTAGATTCCATGTCGAGGAGTCCATCAATAGAAGTCATGTTCATTATACTTGGTGGTTGCTCATATTCACAATAAATTTGCGTATTGAAATAATTGTATGTCTTTTTAATTATTTTAATACCACAATGTCAATCATTTTGATCATAAGGAAACAACAATGGATATTGCAATGGTTCATAACATCCATAATAGTAATTTACCAATTGACTTCTGTTACTATGAGTGTAAATTCGAATATACGGTGTGAAAATTTTGTCATTTAATTGATTTTCAATCCAAATTTTGCCAACTTCGGATGCAGTTGGTAAGTTATATGTTCTTTGGTCGAAACTAGAACTTGAGTTTAGAACAATATAAAATTCAGATAAATTTAGAACAACTGTTAATGATCTTAGAAAAGTAGAATAAGGATTAGCTTTTAGTATATCCGTGAGTTTCTTAACAACTATCTCGCTAAGTTTATCTGATAATGTCATTCGATTTGTTAACTCATTTTCGTATAAATTTAGAACAACTGTTAATGATCTTAGAAAAGTAGAATAAGGATTAGCTTTTAGTATATCCGTGAGTTTCTTAACAACTATCTCGCTAAGTTTATCTGATAATGTCATTCGATTTGTTAACTCATTTTCGTTATCATAGAAATATAATTGTAATTTTTTTTCCTTTTCCTCCTGAAGGTATCAAATCATCAATGAAGTGATACATTTGTCCCTGTACTTTAAATGTATAGATGCCACGATTTCTCTTTGCTAATTCTCTATCATAATTTACTCCAAGTGAAGTGAATGCAAAAATATTATTGTAGGCTCTATTGTAGGTGCGAAAATGTTGAGATTCTTTAGTGTCACTAAGAACAAATTTCGCAACTCGATAGGTATGTTATGAGAAGTTAATCTAATTGATCCATTATCACAACAAAAACCTGAAAACCTAGTGATTTATATTGAAATCTTTTTGCTCCACAAAATTTACAATTTGAAACTCTCTTTAAAAGTAAGTAATCTTTTGGTAATAAATTATCATTTTGTAGATTGACTTCTAACTTATTTCTACCTGTGCATGGTAAAAAGCATTTATTTGTTACATAAAGATGCAACAATTCATGTTTTTTAATACTTTGGTAGAAAAAAAAACCTCTATTTGCAATACCAGCTGAACTTAGTCTACTTGCAGCATCAGATGTACCCGATATTGATCCTATTATTAGGAATATCAATGTTTAGACATCGCTAGCCAATTATTAAAATCAGTATAGTCGAAATATTTGAAGTAATATTTTTGAACTTACCTACTTCGAAAGTAGAGAAGTAATTAGCTATACGTTCTCCTCTGCTTGAAGTAACTGATAGTTTTGTAGCGGGGAAGCTTCAACTATAAAATGAGGAAAATAACTCTAGTAAGAATAGGTGAGTTGAAGCGTCTAACTATAGATATAGATATAAATTTAATTTGAATTGAAATATTTCACAAAAGGAAGATAACAATGTGGTTAGCTAACCTTCTTCAGGAGATAACGAAGAAGTGTTAATTGTAAGAGCGCCAGTACTATTTGATTGATGAAGGAGTTTTTGTCTTTCCGATTCAGTCCTTTTTTCTCTTAGATGGGACAAAAACAATTGCTTTTTCTGGGGCGATATTTGTGCATATCTAGTATGACGACGCAGTTCTTTCTTTGATAGTCGCAAGTATTTTTATTTTCATCCATTCCTGTTTCAAGTAGTTCATGCTTTGTTAAATTAATTTATAGGTTATTGTAAACTGGAAACAATACATACAATTTACACTAAAAAAGTTAGATATACTCTAACAGAACAACCACTGGGATCAAATGGCATACATTTGAAACATATCTTTCATAAAGTTTGAAGATTTGAGCCTATTAATCTCACATTTAACGTATAATCTTTGTAAAATTTAATTGAACCATTTTGAACTTTTATGGAGAAGTCAATGTAGCATTCACCGTCGACTCCAAGTAGTCGTACAATGAAAGACGCGAGGGATTTGAAAACATATAAAAAAACTATATCTTTTACAGAGCGTGACACCTTGCGTGAGACGCAATATTTGAAGCAAAAATTAATGGGAATATTGGGTCTTACCAGTGGGAGTAACAACATGCAGGCAAAATTATAATTAGCAATAGAAAAAAAAATAAAAGATAAAAAGAGAGGAAAGAAGAGGGGTGGTTGGTGCACAAAACCTTCAATTTTTTAGACATATATATAAGTACCCAAGACATATGAACACATAATTCAGTCACCAATTGCTTCTCCATTCTAATACATCAGCAAACAAAATGCAACACTTACTATAAATTTGTGTTTCACAAGAATGGGTAGTCTTTCACTTGAAGTGGTACGTACTCTTCATATGTTATATTACAAATATTTCTACAAATTAAACAACTCACAGTTTGTTCATTAATTCAAAAGCTTTATTTGCAAAATTTTACTGTCCCTTCCCAAATATTTTTGAAATCTCCTAAAAAATATAGGAAATTTAGGGTAATGTTCAGTTGTAATAGTAAGTGCAATAGTTAGAGAAATCTAGAAAATTGAATCTAGAAAAAAAGAGGTGATGCGGAAAGAAAGTGGAGTTACATGTTTTAGGATGAATCCCCATGAACCCACATGAATTCCCCTTATTTTGATATTTATGCATTAATGATGGGTTGAATTATGAAGAAGATAGAATTTATGAAGTTTATGTGAAATCATGCATGTTTTATGATTTCAAAAGCTATGATTCATGATGAAAAATGGGTTTTATGAAGTATGCATGTTCAATTATGGAAATTGTGATGATTTATGAATTGTTTTAAGATTGAAGATGTTGTTGAGTTGTGAAAGGTTTTCTCACATGTTACTCAATCTATGAATGTGAAAGGTTTTCTCACATGTAAGGATTCATACTTTTTGAAAGGTTTTCTTAACTAAAACTTGAATCTAAGTTTAAGGAGCTATCCTAATGATAAGATAAGAGAAGACCACCCATGTCTTCTAATGATATGAAAAATTAAGACTATGACTAATCCGTGGGAACTATGCTTAGCACCGAGTGGATATTGCGATGAAAGTCCTCTTGTATGTAGAGGCCGGGTTTCTAGTGAAAGCTCTCCCATAGTAGAGGCCGGGTTTTCTAGATGGAGGCTCTTCCGTAGTAGAGGTCGGGTCTCCAAAAGAAATCTCTTTATCCCATAACTATGTGCCACCATAGGATGATTGTCTTTAAGTAGACATTAGCTAGTGGATCCACATAAGCTAGAAGTTAAGGTCTTACCTTGGCAAGTAAGGCAACCCTTTTTCGGTGTTGGGAGAACACCAGATTCCATATTATAGCTCACATGGTCTATGTCGGTTAAGGCTCACTTCCCACAACAATGAACTAAAGTTACTTTTCAAAGCATTTCACAAGTGTTTTAAGGATGTTTAATTTGCATTGACTATGATTTATGATGTATGTTTTCTAACATTTATCATGTTTTAGTTTGGTCATTGCATGTCATGAAAATGTCCCATTTTAGCATGTTTTAAATGATTTTGTGCATTGCTATCATACTTGGTACTTGATTGTACTAACACATAATCTTGCCTACATTGACTTGTTAACGTAGGGCCCAACGATTCTCCATCTATTCGTGGCTAGAGCTTAGTAGAAGGACTGTGAAGACTTGGTGAGTCCTCATCCATTCGATAACATAACCTAGTTGTTCTTACTTTTATGTTCTTTCATTTTGGCATTGTATTGGGTTACGTCCCAAACTTTATTTCCCATTCTTATGATAGATTGGCTTTGAGACATGAGATGTAGACTTCCGCTATTTTCTTATAAGCTTTGATATGATATTGTTTTACCAACTCTTAAATCTCTAAGATCTTGTATGTATGTATGCTAAGTGTCTTCTATGAGGCCTTTCGGGGTCTTGTACGCCATGTCACGTCTAGGGGGTACCTTGGGTCGTGACAAACTTGGTATTCAAAGCACAAGGTTTTAGAAAGATCCTAGGATGTCTCATAAGCCACGTCGAGTAGAGTCTTGTTCATGAGTGTGAAGCGTACCACATTTATGAATGAGAGGCTATAAGACGTTTAAGAAACTTCACTTCTTTCATTACTCCTAAGTCATGCCATAGAGTTTAACTCTATATGTCTCTCTCCTAATCCCTATCCTATGCATTTCAGGATATGACGACTCGAAGAGCTTATGCTAGAAGAAATGCGGGAGAGAATGCATATCAACAAGCTCCTCCTCAAGTTCCTCAAGTTTCGGCCAACCCTTTGGCCGAACAAGTGACTAACGCAGAGTTTAGGGCTGCTTTTCAAGCATTGGCTCAAGCCGTAATGGCTCAAGCCGTAACGGCTCAAGCCAATAGTGAGGTTGTGGCTCCCGTGAACCCAAATGTGGGTACGGTGGCATAAAGGGTGAGGGACTTCACTAGAATGAACCTTCTGGAAGTTCATGGTTCTAAGGTTGAGGAAGATCCTCCAGAATTCATTGATGATTTGTATAACGTGTTGATGATCATGGGTGTGATGCCGGAGGAAAAGGCGGAGTTGGCCGCTTATCAACTCAAGGGTGTTGCTCAAGTTTGATTCAACCAATGGAAGAGTGAGAGAGCGGATGATGTGGGTCCTCTTGATTGGGAGAAATTCAAGGGTTGCTTTCCTTAATAGGTTCTTTCCCCTTGAGATGAGGGAGGAAAGGGTGCTTAAGTTCATCAACCTTCGTCAAGGAAGCATGAGTGTGAAAGAGTATGCTTTGAAGTTCACACAATTGTCTCGATATGCTCCTTCTATGGTTGCCGATCCTAGGGCAAGAATGAGTAAGTTTGTTTCGGGAGCGTCCGACATGGTGGTCAAAGAATGTCGTACCGCTATGCTTATCCATGATATGGATATTTCTCGTCTTATGGTTCATTCTCAACAAATAGAAGAGGAGAAGCTCAAGAAAAGGTCTAGAGCGACAACGAGGGCTAAGACCTGTGATGGTAACTTTTCACATTCAAGGTTCGATGGACATGGTTGTTCTAGATTTCGACAAAGGTTTTCTGGTCAAGGTTCCTCCAATGCTCCTCCTAAGTTTAACAAAGATAGGGTGCCTAACCCTAAGCTTCAAGGAGGAAATGGAGGTCGATTCTCATCGGCTACTTGTGCTAAGTGTGGGAAGAAACATGAGGGAAAGTGCTTAGCTGGTACGATGTTGCTTCGGTTATGGTAATAGCGGTCATAAGATAAGGGATTGTCCATCTCTCATGGCCAAGGGAAGAGAAGGTAAGTAAGTTCCACCTAGTGGTTCGGGTTCAAATGCTTCCAAGCAAAATCGATTCTATGCACTTCAAGCTCGCCATGAGCAAGAGGGTTCTCCCGATGTGGTTACCGGTATGTTGAAAGTTTTTCACTTTGATGTTTATGACTTGCTTGATCCTGGTGCTACTTTGTCTTTTGTAACGCCATATGTGGCTATGAGGTTTGATGTTGTTTCGGATGTGTTGTTAGATCCTTTTCATCTCTCTACTCCGATTGGTGAATCTATTGTGGCTAAGATAGTCTATAGAAATTGTCCCGTCTCCTTATCCCATAGAGCCACTCATGTTGATCTTGAAGAGCTTGATATGTTAGATTTTGATGTTATTCTTGGGATGGATTGGTTGCATTCTTGTTATGCTTCTATTGATTGTAGGACCCGAATGGTCAAGTTTCAATTCCCAAATGAGCCTATCCTAGCGTGGAAGGGGGGAATTTCTATGTTTAGAGGTCAATTTGTTTCTTGTCTAAAAGCTAGAAAGATGATTTCCAAAGGTTGCATATACCATCTTGTTAGGGTGAGGGATGTGGATTCCGAAACCCCTTCTCTTGAGTTGGTCCCCATTGTTAATGAGTTTTCAAAACTGTTTCCCGATGATTTACCCGGTATTCCTCCCGAAAGAGAAATAGACTTTGGTATTGACCTTCTCCCAGATACGCAACCTATCTCTATTCCTCCATATAGAATGGCTCCGGCGGAACTTAAGGAACTAAAAGAGCAATTAAAAGACTTGTTGGATAAGGGCTTCATCCGACCAAGTGTTTCTCCACGGGGTGCTCTGGTCTTGTTTGTAAGGAAGAAAGATGGTTCACTCCGTATGTGTATTGACTTCCGTCAATTGAACAAGGTTACCATTAAGAATAAGTATGCTCTTCCAAGGATAGATGACTCATTTGATCAACTTCAAGGGGCTAGTTACTTCTCTAAGATCCACCTTTATTCGGCTATCACCAATTAAGGGTGAAAGAAGATGATATTCTGAAAATGGCTTTCCGGACTAGATATGGCCATTATTAACTCCTCGTGATGTCGTTTGGATTGACAAATGCTCCGGGCGCATTTATGGATATGATGAATAGAGTGTTTAGACAATATCTTGACATGTTTGTGATTGTGTTCATAGATGATATCTTGATTTATTCAAGGAGTGAGGATGAGCATGCCGATCATTTGAGGATTGTATTGCAAGTCCTCAAGGACCAACAACTCTTTGCGAAGTTTAGTGAATGTGAGTTTTGGCTAAGGTCCGTGGCTTTTCTTGGTCACATTGTCTCCGATAAAGGTATTGAAGTAGATCCTAAGAAGACGTATGCGGTTAAGAATTGGCCTATACCTCTATCACCTTCGGATATTCATAGTTTCTTGGGTTTAACCGGCTATTATAGGAGATTCTGTTGAAGGGTTTTCTTCGATTGCTTTTCCATTGACGGCTTTGACTCAAAAGAAAGCTAAGTTCACTTGGTTCGAAGCGTGTGAGAGAAGTTTTCAAGAGTTGAAAGATAGACTTACTTCGGCTCCGGTGTTGACCTTATCGGAAGGGTTCGATGGTTTTGTGGTTTATTGTGATGCCTCGAGGATTGGGCTAGGATGTGTTCTTATAAAAAATGGGAAGGTTATTGCCTATGCTTCAAGGCAACTCGAGGTTGATGAAAAGAACTATCTTACTCATGACTTGGAATTAGCGGCGGTTGTGTTTGCTTTAAAAATTTGGCGGTATTATTTGTATGGGGTGCATGTTGATGTCTTTACTGACCATAAGAGTCTTCAATATGTGTTTAAACAAAAATATATGAATTTTCGTCAAAGAAGGTGGCTCGAGTTGTTACAGGACTATGACAAGAGTGTGTTCTATCACCCCGACAAGGCTAATGTGGTGGCGGATGCTCTTAGTCGGTTGTCTATGGGCAGTGTTGCTCATGTTGAGGATGGTAAGAAAGAGTTGGTTCGTGATGTTCATAGATTGGCCCGATTAGGTGTGCGGTTGATCGATTCCACTAAAGGTGGTGTTATGGTTCACAATGGTTCTGAATCATCCTTTGTGCATGATGTAAAGGCTAAACAAGATCTTGATCCTAATTTGGTTGAGTTGAAGGAAGTGGTGCTCAAAAAGTCCATTGAGTCTTTCTCCCAAGGGGGAGATGGTGTGCTTCGATATTAAGATCGTTTGTGTGTTCCCGATGTAGATGACTTAATAGGATAAATTTTATCGGAAGCCCATAGTTCTCGATATTCCATTCACCCGGGAGCTCCCAAGATGTACCATGACTTGCGAGAGATCTATTGGTGGAATGGGATGAAGAATGATATTGCGGAATTTGTGGCTAAGTGTCCTAATTATCAACAAGTGAAAGTTGAGCATAAAAAGTCGGGAGGTTTGACCCAAGTTATTAGTATTCCTACTTGGAAGTGGGAAGATGTGAATATGGACTTTATTGTTGGTTTACCACGCACCCGACGATAATATGATTCAATTTGGGTTGTTGTAGATCGAATGACGAAATCAACCCACTTCATTCCCGTCAAAGTTTCTTATTTGGCGGAGGATTATGCTAAGTTGTATTTGAGGGAAATGGTTAGGTTGCATGGAGTTCCTTTATCCATTATCTCCGATCGTGGTGCACAATTCACTTCTCAATTTTTGAAGTCTTTCCAAAAGGGTCTTGGTACTCGTGTTAAGCTTAGTACGACCTTTCATCCTCAAACCGATGGGAAAGAGGAGCGTACTATCCAAACTTTGAAAGATATGTTGAGAGCTTGTGCAATTGATTTCAAAGGTAATTGGGATGATCATTTTCCTTTGATTGAATTTGCTTATAATAATAGCTACCATTCTAGCATTGGTATGGCTCCGTTTAAGGCTCTCTATGGTAGGAGGTTTAAATCTTCTATAGGTTGGTTTAAAGTTGGTGAAGTTGCCTTGATAGGTCCCGAGTTGGTACATGAGGCTACGGAGAAAGTCCAGCTTATTAGGAAAAGGTTGAAAACGGCCCAAAGTCGACAAAAGTCCTATGCTAATTTTAGAAGGAGAGATTTAGAATTTGATGTTGATGATTGGGTTTACTTGAAAATTTTACCCATGAAAGGTGTAATGAGATTTGGGAAGAAAGGGAAGCTTAGTCCCCGTTATGTAGGCCCATATCAAAATTTGAGACGTGTTGGTAAGGTTGCTTATGAACTTGATTTTCCCAATGATTTGGCATCGGTGCATCCGGTTTTCCATGTCTCATTGTTGAAGAAATGTGTTGGTGATCTGACTTCTATAGTGCCATTAGAGAATCTTGGCATGAAGGATAGTCTTTCCTATGAAGAAGTTTCGGTTGAGATTTTAGACCAGCAAGTCCGGAAGTTAAGAAATAAAGAAGTTGCTTCCGTGAAGGTTCTTTGGAGAAATCAATTAGTTGAGGGTGCTACTTGGGAGGTCGAGGCCGACATGATGTCCCGATATCCTCATCTCTTTCCTTCCGATCCTACTCTAGCTTGAGGTATCTAGCTCCTCATGGTTCATTCTTTTGGATTCATGTGTCTTAGTTATTTCCATGATTCCTTGATTATGCATGTTCATGAAGAGTCTAATGTTAAGAAAATAAGCTAGCTTTATTGATATATCTATGATTATGAGCATTGAGTATGAGTTGCATAAAGTCTTCATGAAATGATGTGTTGAACATGCTTTAGCTGGAGTTGATGTTTCCTCCTCGGATATGTGCATTTAAGTGATTGCATTCTAGGTTGGGTT
The DNA here is from genome assembly GCA_018342035.1 of Solanum appendiculatum. Lineage (NCBI taxonomy): Eukaryota > Viridiplantae > Streptophyta > Magnoliopsida > Solanales > Solanaceae > Solanum > Solanum appendiculatum. The sequence continues at coordinate 261,081 of JAGDQO010002082.1, forward strand.
GTTAGCTCTTGTTTCTTACCCTCCTTATGATGTCTTGATTCTCATTCGAGGACGAATGTTCCCAAGGGGGAGATAATGTACTACCTCGGGTACAAAAGGGTGGAAAATTTTTGAATTTTTTTCTGGGTTCTGGTGCCAGTGACGGAGGCCATCTACGAAGATAGACTGACGGACCTTAGATGGGAACCGTAGATGGCCCACTGAAAAGTTTGTAAGATGTCAAGTTTCAGAACCTTAACGACAGTCTGTCAGAACGGCCCGTCGATCTTTCAACGAGTCATAGATGGGTCTCGTAGGTCTCCTCCATACTTAGTAAAATTCTTAAGCCTTAAGTTCAGACCTACGGTTGCCATGTACGGACCGTCAATGGGTCCACAACCGTACATGGGGTTCGTCGTTAGAAGGTCTAAGTTGAAACTTTCTGAATCTATCTACGAAGGAACATGACGGTCCGTAGGTTGATGTATGCACCGTAGGTCCAACCGTAGATGGGCTCCAACAGTTATTTTTAAAGGGGTCTTTTGGTCTTTTCACCTAATGACTTATTTACTAACTTAAGTCGGTTCCCTTCATTCCCTAACACTATATAAGTCTATTTAATCCTAAAATCTACCATTTTCAACCACTTTACAAAATTCCCCAAACCCTCCTCTCTCAAATATTTCTCTCTCTAGATTTATGACTTATGTTTTCTAACCTATATCATGTTTTAGCTTGGTCATTGCATGTCATGAAAATGTCCCATTTTAGCATGTTTTAAATGATTTTGTGCATTGCTATCATACTTGGTACTTGATTGTACTAACGCATACTCTTGCCTACATTGACTTATTAATGTAGGGCCCAATGATTCTCCATCTATTCGTGGTTAGAGCTTAATAGAAGGATTGTGAAGACTTGGTGAGTCCTCATCCATTCGAGAACATAGCCTAGTTGTTCTTACTTTATGTTCTTTCATTTTTGCATTGTATTGGGTTACGTCCCAAACTTTATTTCCCATTCTTATGATAGATTGGCTTTGAGGCATGAGATGTAGACTTCCGCTATTTTCTTATAAGCTTTGATATGATATTGTTTTACCAACTCTTAAATCTCTAAGATCTTGTATGTATGTATGCTAAATGGCTTGTATGAGGCCTTTCGGGGTCTTGTACGCTATGTCACGTGTAAGGGGTACCTTGGGTTGTGACAGGAGAGCTTCCAAAGGCTCAAGACCTTGTTAACTTTGATTTTTGTTTTGACTTTACCCGAGGAGGGTGTAAACTTCACCATTTATTGTAAGGCTTCTGGAGTTGGGTTGGGTGGTGTTCTGATGCAAAAATGGAAAGTGATTATCTATGCTTCTAGAAAGTTGAAGACCTATGAGAAGAACTACCCAACCCATGATCTAGAGTTGAAAGGTGTGGTATTTGTGCTTAAGCTATGTCGGCATTATCTATCGACGGTTCCATTGAATCTGGAACATCGAGTATAGTTGATTTGCATATTTGGTTTGCATATACGGAGTTCCAAATAAATCTCGGGGGTCCTTTCAATATTTTGAGTGTTGGTTGATTTCCTGGTGTCTATGATCTGGTGCACCTTGCGATCGCGAGGGTTGGTTCTCTTTCGCGAGGCTCACTGAAGTGAGGCAAAAAATACATATTTTAAATCATTATATGCCTCATATTAAGTATTTTAATTTGTCCTTTTTAAACATGAATTTTATGGATTGTGCTTAATATTATATTTTATTTGTAGGATTAAATTGTTGTGAAGATGAAGAAGTTTGGAGCTAAAACGGATTAAAGATGAAAGATTATAGAAGGAAATCAAGCAAACAACTTAATGGATTAAATTTAATATAATAATATATGTTATACATATGAAAGTGCAGAAAAGAGAATATAAATTGATATTGGCACATCTTCCACGTGTCACAAATTGAATGCATCAATAATCATTGAAGGCGGCGGACGAAGCAATGTTTCAAACGGAATCCAATTCCTTTAGGTTTTGGATTCCCAATTTGTTTTGGACTCAATATTTTATTTAGGGTTTCCTACATTTATAAATAGTCCATAAGAATAATTATTAGGGGAGGAGGACACAATGTAGAAAATAACTTTTGATCTATGGCTTCATCTTTTCTTCTCTTTTATTTATTTTACATCTTTTCTTTGAATGATTGGTTGTAATTGCTCTATGTCTATGTGGAGTTAAACTTCTCGTTCTAGAATTATATTTTCTTATAAGATGATTGTTTTGTGATTCTTGATTCGGCTTATTTTTTTATCATATTAGTTGTTCTTATATTCTTGTGGTCACTATTTTGATGCTTGGCCACCATTAGAATAAATTTATTGTCTTCTTTTGAACTCGGGAGAGGAATAGAGAGATAGAACATGGAATATAAGGAGCATGATCTTATCTTGCGTATCACTTGAATTGATTTGTGTCTAGGATAGGAATATACCTAGGTGCCTTGCTTGGTTCAAATACGGGAAGACAATGTAATGCTCCATAGTTGATTCAATCTATTCCCGCTGAACGATGTAGTTAGATTGTCAATTGCGGTAGACGGTTAGAGGTCAGGAGATCATGACTATGTTATCAACTCCGTGAATCCACAACTAGATAATCAAATAAGTTGATGAAATTGACGCTAAACATGATTGTAAGTTAAATCATAATCCTAGATCGATTCATTCATTGATTGTGCGAAAAATCTATCTTTTTTTAGTTAATATATATATTTTTTTGTCTTTATTTTTAGTTTAGTTAATTTATATTCATCTTTGAAATCATCCCTTAAATAAATAATCAAAATTAATATAATTTAGTAAATAGTTAATTGACAAGTCCTTTGGATTCGATAAACCGGCTCTTTTAGAGCCACTATATTACTTCCGCGACCACGTACACTTGCGTGTGTATTTGGGAGCAACAGGTTAGCGAGGTTCTGTTCACTTTCACGAAGGGTCTATCCCTATTGACCTTCGCATTTGTGAAGGACCTTTGCTTTCGCGATCGCGATGGTCGTAAATTTTGTCAAAGTTGCTTTTGCGACATAGTCAGAAAAGGGGTTGTTGGTCTAAAATTTCGGAGTCTAAGCCCCATTTTCCATTTTTGAGCTTGGTAAACTCTTGGAGGCAATTTTTGAAGAGATTTCTTGTGCTAAATCTTTGGGGTAAGCTCTTGTGACCCTGGAACTTCATTTTCCTTTGATTATTTATGGATTTTAACATCAAAACTTGGGATTTTGATTGGTTAATGACAAGATTTTTTAAGAACTTGAGTTATGAACTAAAATGGTGATTGCGATTGATTTTAACTGCTTTTTCGAAAGAGTTTTCACCAATGAATTCCAAATGCCTTGAGTAATGTTTTCAAGTAAAAACTTTCTGATTTAAACTACAATTTGGAATTGGGTTCTTGAGTTGAATGACCCATTTTTTCAAGTGATTGAATTGGAAGTTGTTATTTTCGGGGTCTTATTGTAGTTACTTGATTGAAATAGATTGTGGGGCATTGGTTAGCATTCGGAAGGGGAAGACTCAAGCTTCGGATTGACTAATTGATTGTTTTATGGCAAGTGATTTCCTAAGCCTTGTAAATCTAGTTGAATTCGTGTATTTTCCCTTTATTATGTGTGTTGGGGAGTAATGGAGAAGAGGTGTTGGGCTTATTTGTTTCACTTTTTTAATCTTAACGAATAAAAATGGGATTAAAGAAAAGGCAACTTGTTGATCATGAATGCTTTGTGAATTACCTTGTTATGGCCCTATTTGATTGATTGATGAAATGCTTCAATGGCATGAATCTGGGCTTGTATTGCTTGAATTGTGTCTCTTCTTATGGTGTGAAACCTTTTGTGTGCATTAATTGTTGTACACCGTGTGAGACATTGATTCAAAATAGAAGGAAAATAATTCAGGCTAGTGACTTGATACAAAGCCGAAGGAAAAAATGGTTCCAGCTAGTGATTTGATATAAAGCCTAAGGAAAATGATTTTTGCTAAGTGATGTGATATAAAGTCGATGGGAAATGGTTTCAGCTAGTGATGTGATATAAAGCCGATAGGAAATGGTTCCGGCTAGTAATATTGTGCCGAAGGAAAATGGTTTCGGCAAGAGTACTTTTATGTGATTTATTGCCTTTTGATACTTGTGATTGATCTACTTGTTACTTGTCAATTGGCATACTTGATACGTGTTGGTTATTGAAATTGTGACTATTGAACTATGTGATTAAGCCTTGTGTGTTGTGTATCGTAGAACTGTTAAGTTGGGTTGATCTTTATGCAGGTTGTAGTTTGAGGAGGTTCGATTGAGATGAAAGGAGTATTCAATTTCTTCTAGTTTTGATTGGTTTAGTAGGTTGCCTGCTAAGTATCGTGTTGGTTGGTACTCACTCCTTGCTTCTACACTTGTGTAGGTTCTAAGCCCGGACCTATGTGGTCTTCTTCTTTTTCTGATTTCGAGGCTTGTCAAGGATTTTGAGAGGCAGATATTTGTCATTCCGGCAGACCCTGTAATTCCTTACTTTTTATGCTTTGTTCTAATTGAGAAACAAAGACATTGAGACTTGTACTTATTTCATTTTTGTATTTTATGTATTTGAGTCTTGTACACGTGACAACCAGGTTTTGGGGTGTTAATAGAATGAATAAGTTTTTCACTTTTATCTTGTTCTTGTTTTACCTTTCTGCATTTCTTTCGTTTCGTTGGGTTGAGGTTGACTTGTCTTAAATAGATAAGTGTCATCACGTCCGTTTTTGGGTCATGAAAGTTTGGGTCTCGAGGATTTCGTTGTGGTGTTTGGCATTATGTTGTTTTGCTTGCCTTTTTAAGATTGACTTAGGTCAACATTCTATCGAGATGACCTCTGTTGATTGTTTCATCAATTTTTTTGAGTCTGGAATGTCATTCTTGTAGGGTAGCATAGTTCTTTTGCATTCATAGAATTCTAAACAAATCTCGAGCCCCTATCGAGGCATTTTCTTAACTGCAAAGTATGGCTGATGTAGCCTTTACTGTGCATCATGTACTGTACTCCACATTTGTGGAAGAGGTCCTTCATTCACAGAGGGTCAATCAACCTAACCTTCACATTCGCAGACAAGCACCCACATTCACAAATGGTCAGTCAACTTAACTACCGCATTTGCAAACCATGTCCCGCATTTGCGAAGACCAAAATGATTGGCAGTTATAAATATTTCAGCATGTTTTCAACTTTTAATTTCTCAAACACAAGTTTTCTTGGGGTTATTTAGGAACTCAATTCTTGGGGAAAACTAGTGGGATTTGTGGGAAATTGTCAGGTGGTTGCGTGAGCGCATACCGTGGGTCATTAATCTTCCATTAAACTTGTAAGTTCCATCAAATTTCTCTCTTAATCTCCACTTTTGATCACTCTTGAGCTTAATTTTGTGGGGAATGTTTTGAGCTCAGTTCTTGCTTGGATTGTGCCTGTTTGCAAGTTGCTAGTTGGGACCTTGTGATAGAGTCCATTTTGTTATTCCACTCATGGGTCCCAAGATCACATTTTGACCCGATTTTCAATTTCAAAATCTTTTATTGCAATATGAGTATCATTTTTCTTGTTTTGACGTTATCATCGCAAATTTGATAGTGTGGCATCATTCATATGCCCTTCAGAAGGGAAAAGCTCTGGAATAGAGTTTTTGGTGTAGTTTTGGCCTTGAGGTAGTTTATGGTTTCTTCTTTTTGGACTTGGCTTAGTTAGATAGTATATATATATAGTAGTACTAATCGGTAGAAAGACTTTAGGATAAGGCTTTAGGTTTGCATAATCCTTAGACTATGCTTTTGCCCATCTTTGGGTTATTTAGCTTAGTTTTTAATCGTTAAGCCTTAGTTTAGGATGATCCTTGATCTTGGTTAACGATATATAGAATCCTTAGAATGCTTCAAGGTGGCGTGAAACTTATATTTATGTTGGTTGTGTTGATTGGGTTGGATGTGTGCCTTTTTAGTTATGTTCGAGCTTTTATCGCTTTATTATTGTATTATTTTGGCCTGAAGCCTTGGACTTGGACTGGAGTTTCAGGTCAGTATGACTTTATTATGATGGGTGTTTCGATAAATCTCTATGTGATATATGGGGTTAGGTTATAATTTAATACGAGGGTGGAATGGCCTAAATGGTGGAGCTGGCAGCGAAAGGAGATGTGTGACTTGAGATAGAACGTATGAGTTCCAAGGCAATGCTACTCATAGCGAGAGTGATGACTAAGTGGATCAGGGTCCTCATTTTATATTCAAGTTGCTTGTCTCTATTGATTATTTACATGATATTGTGTGGTAGATTTGGATCGACCGATTATGCCTACCAGTACTGTTGTTTGTACTGATAATACTTTTTTTATGCCACTTGGCATAGTTTGGTTGTAGGATTCAGTGATGTTTCATAGGTGAAGCCGAAGATGATCTCTGAAAGCTTCTACTATTCTTCCTTCAAGGTGGGAGTTGTGTCTATTTAATTTGAAACCATGTATCCTCTTAGAAACTCTTGTACCTGGTTAGATGAGTTCCTTGGGGAATGTTCAGTGTAATTCTTTACAAAAGGAATTTATTTTTAAATTGAGTTAAGGGTATGTCTATATGTAAATAGGGTGTTAGCTTATAGTTTGTTCATTTCCACATTTAATGTCTCAATTTGGGAGTAAAGGTTCTCCTGTGTAGATGTTAGAGTAGGTGTCCACACGGCCCAGTGGGTTGGGTCATAATTTTCTTCATTGATAATTGATATTTTTATTCACAGTAGTTATAAAATTTATATAAATATTAGTGATATTCAAAATTATAAAGCTACAACTAAAGAATATATGAATATAAAACTACGGCCAAATCTAAAACGGGTCTCATAATTTCAACAAAATAGTATAGTATTTAAATTAAAATAAAACTAAAAAATAATTTTTTAACTTTTTTCGAAAATGCCCTTGCTAAAGCAGGCACATCAAGAGAGACAAATATTGATAAAAAAAAGATGAATTAGTATAAAATTATGAATATCAGTATTAATAGTTTTTACAAAAAAAATATACTAGTTTACACATATAAATAAATGAAATTAATTTTTAAAATATCTATTTAATCAAATAGTAACCAAAATGAGATATAAGTCGGTCAAAGTTGGGTTTCAACAATATGAATTTCATAAATCTAATTCTTATTTAAGCACTAAATAATAAGTCCAAAAGCTAATTAATTTTCTTTTCCAACTTCCATAGAATAGTTGACTAGTTGCATTTAATTTGTAATTTACCCACTTCTTCTAGATTTAAAAATTTATTGATTAAATTCACTTGGAAAGTTGGTGTACCACCTATGTATTATATATATTAGGATTTGTGTTTTGAATCAATATACAAAATAAAAAGATTATCATTGAGATTTGAGATATAGTGAAGTTGTAAAGAAGATGAAGAAAGAATCAACCATTGTATTCACTCTTCTTTGTGTGTTTATTTTGCTCGGTTAAGTTTCTTTTCCTTTTCCCCTCATCTTCTCTCTCCCTATCCCTCTATCCTTCTGATTTATATCTTCTTATATGGTATGTCAGTAATTCTTTTTCTTTATACACATACACATACTTGCATAAGCTATGTACACATATGTATATGAAAAAGGTTAACGTTTGCGATTTGTATTACATTTGTTATATGTTTACCTATTAATCAATATTATTATCTTTTGTCTAAAATATATTTTCTCCCAATATCAATTCATAGAAGAATGGATTTGATTTCATTGATTTAGTGGAACCCAAATAAGGGTATTTTGGATATTTATTAATTTTTTAAGGGTATATTTAGATCTATTTAATTTCTCACTGGGGTATACATCAAGTTATTACATAGAATACATAAAAATTAAATTGATAGTTTAAGTTAAATTTAGATATTTTGATTGACTATATGGCTCTACCGAGGCAATTGTCATAGAAAAACCTGGTATAGCCATACAAATATTATGAAATATTTTAAAACTATATTTTTTTTGTTAAATTTAGTGCCCCACTAAATTCTGACGTACAAAGTGTAATTTAGAAAATATATATTTTTTCATTTGTTATTCATTTGAAGTTTACAAGTTTGGCAACGTTCACAAGATCATATTGATATTAATTGATTGAACTTCATTATAAACATAGTGGTAGTAACTTGAAGAAACTATATATGTTTAAATTCTATGTATTATCAATGAATTTACTTGAATTAATGACATTAACATTTTTTTATATATATATAGGTTTGCAATCATGTATGGTATTGGGAGAAGATCAACAGTGTCAAACAACAAAAGATTGTAACCCTGAATCTTGTAAACTTGGATTTGTGGTTTGTTCTGATGGAAAATGTGTATGTTCTAAAAGTATAAGGAGAAACGTTTCTTTCAAGAACGACAATATTTATATGGGTAGATGTTCTTGTGGATGTAAACCACATTGTATCTTAGGACTTTGCACATGTCCTTGTTGTTGAGACCTAAAATTAAGACATGTTTGAGGTATAAGAGAATGTTTCACCTTATTATAATGAAAACTTAGAGAATATTTTATCTTGTTATAATGAACACATAGTATACCAATTCAATGCTTTCATTTTCTTCACCCCAATTCATAAAAGAATAAATATATTGTGGTACTTATGAGCTCATGTGAGTTTAAGAAATCCACTAATTATTTGTGAATAATTTATTTGACTATGAATACAATTATTATCATATAGAATAATCTTAAGATCTCTATGGGAATCATAAACTTTAAAATTCTAGGTTCACCTTTAAATTTTTATTGCAAAGTTTAATATGCCAAAAGTGTCATTCCTCGAGTTTACACCCTGGGTGTGGCCAAAAATCAGAACCACTACTGATCCCTAGCAACTCTTGGTTTGACATACTATAAGATTGAACACTTAATAATGTAAAAGCTGAGAATAATAATAATGGGCTAAAATGTTTATGTCACAACCCAAACCATCGCTATTGGCACCTACACAAATCCCTTTGTGGGTGAACCAATGCTTAAAATCCTAACGCATGCAGTATCTAACCATTCCAACTATAATATAGAGGATGAACAAAAATAACTCTAAGTATTAAAATAATCAATAAAATAGCGAAAGTCTAAACTATTATATTCCAAGCATTTGAAAGTCATCGTACTAAAATATCTAACTAAAAAGTGTAAGATTAAAAATAATTATGTAATAAGTGATAGTCTCAATGTCTGAAAATAAAGACATAAGAATAAAGAAGATCTGCGGTAGCTTGGATAAAAATAGCTCACCCTCATATCATGAAGTAGTGCTACAAAATACAAGGTCTCGTAGATACCTTTGGATAACAGTCTTCACTCAAAAAAGGTGCAGAAGTAGCATCAATATAAACACTATGTACTCCTAGGAGTCATAGGCCGACAAAAGTTACTAATGAATATGTAATCACAATTATAAAACAAGTAGACAGGTAATTCCACATATTCAACACCTACGTCACAAGTCATCAGAATCATCACAAATACAACATCTTCTAAAATTGGATCATGACGGCGCCTATCATAAACCCCCCAATAGGTAAGCTAAAAATGTAACACCCCAGAAATATTTCTAAGTTAAAACCGAACCATTCTTGTATTGTGGACAAGGTCGTACCTAGTGATTCTTAATTGTTCTTAGATTCAAAGGTCAATTTCGTAGTGTGGGAATGATTTTGGATGTAAATTAAGGCCACTAGAATCCCCTAGGTCTTTTCCTTTTTTCCCACTAGGCTTAGCACATTTTTCCTGACCTAATTAAGGTTCTAATCAGATTCTAAATCACCTATTCACGTTCCTAAACACTTAGGGTTTGAAAGCGAGGTTTCAGGAAGAGGAAAAGGGTTAAGTTCAAGCGTTCTTCAAGAATTGTGGTTTTCGCCAAGAACATCATTCTTTCCAGGTATGTGAGGCTTCCCATAGTGATTGACTTGTTCATCCTCACGCCAAACATGTAATTCTTTCGTTAATTCGCTCATATATTCGTTTATGTAAATATTCTTGAAAAGTTCTTGAATTTAAAGTTTCATTCTTTAACAATGGAGGTTTTGAGTTCTTGAAGTGAGGATTTTGCGAATGAGTGGTATTTCTTGATAGAATTTGAGTGGGATTTCGATAATATTATGTTGGGTTTGTGAATCAAAGAGAGTTTAGAAGAAACCAATCGATTCTAGATGAGTTAGGACCCGAAATTGAGTAAGCAAATTCGTCGAATTTCTAGGTAGCATGCTGGGGCGTCGCGCCACCATAGCTCCAGAACTACTGGTCAGTAGTTTGGGGCCTAGAGTGCCACACCAAAAGTGTGCCCCAAACTCTGGTTAGCAGTTTGGGGCTTGGCGCCCCACGCCAGCAGTACAAAATGGGTCGTCTGGCCTTTTTCCTTCTGCGTTTCATTCCGAACGTATTCCTTTGAATCATGACTACGTTCTCTTCTTTGTATTATCTCCTAAAGGCTCCATTAATCCTTGAGAGAGTCTACATGTCTCACTCACATGTCTTCATTTACATTCCAAATTAATGTAAGAAAAAAGGAAAGTTTAAAGGTTCTATTTCATAAAAACTTAAGAGCTTCAAATGTTATTGATATATACATATATATGTTCCTATGTTGATTATTTGGCTTGAAAGATAAGTTCATAAGTTCATGTTTCAAGGATGCAAGTATGTCTAAAGTTTTGAAAAGTACTTCAATAAAGTAAAAAGTCTCTTCTTTGTAAAGGGTGTATTGAGCGTAAAGTTATACTGATTATTTTGGGAGTAGTATCGACCACCGAATCGGGTTAAAGTATTTTATAACTCAAAATTCCCATAAAACTATGTAGCCAGCGTAGGATATGATAGCATTGATTCTTCATTCAACTCCTCGCTGCCTCTGAGAAGGCCTATTAGATGAATCCATAGTCACAATATCATCCTATACCCCGACAAGGTATAAGATGGCCCTTGCAATTTGGGTGAAACGTTGTATCATTGCTAGGCTCATAATAATAGGTTCAGTTAATGTTAAATCTAGCCATATTACATACTCGTACATTTCATGTACTGATGTCATTCGACCTGCATCTTTTATTATGCAGATACATGTACTTGGGATCCTAAACAAGAGTTCCATTAAGATCACTTCATCCGCTTGTCAGCTTTTGAGTAAGGCCTCTTTGGTTCCGGAGGACTCCAGTTTTAAAAGTTGTTAGTAGTAGTTCTCTTGAGGAGTCATGGGTCTTGTCCCGACACTCATCTTTGTACAATAGAGGCTTCATAGATAGACAGTTTTGGATAGTATTTCAATTTCAGAGGTTTTTTTAAAACTTATGTTTAATACTTAGTATATTGAGAGAGTTTTGAAATTTAATACTCTATTGATTTAGCAGTTCCTTCAGTTTAATACTTATGTATGCTTGAGTTAGTCTTCTGCTTATAGTCAGCCAGGATGAGGGTTCGCTTGGGGACCAGCAATTCTCGATTGCCGGCCACGTCCAGGGTGAAGGCTCGAGTTGTAACAAACTTGGTATCAGAGCACAGAGTTCAAGTGTCCTAGGGTGTTTATGAAGCCGTGTCGATAAGTTCAAGGCTCCCTTTTTTCATACTCTAAATCGTGCACTAGAACTGTGTCATAAGGAACTTATTCAAACTCGTGCATTTCTCATATCTATTCTACTACCCCTCATACTCAAGGTAGTTGAATAGCGAAGCCCAATTATCGATGAGTTACTCTAAGCAAAAGTCTTCAGAAATTCATGAGACTACAGAGGGGCTTGAGAGAAGCCTGTGAGTGAGCTTAAGTGTTGAGATTCGAAAGAATGCACTCTTATTCATATGAATCGTGCATTCGAGCTAAAAGCAAAATGTACTCCCAGACTCTCTTCTCTAAACCTTGTTTCAGTTGAGACCCTTATGAGAAAGTATCTTTTAGAGCTTGGATAGTATTTTTCACCAAAAGATAGTAAGAGTTGCGATGTTATAAGCCAGTAAGTAGTAGAAGTGCCCAGAGTTAGAAGTATACATTTAGAAGTGTAGTAACCTAAGAGATGCTCCTAGTACTTTATTAATGAGGATTTTCTTTTATGAGTAGACAAGGAGTGATGAGTTTGTGTAGATTTCATGATAGAAGGCAGAGAAATAATTACTAGCCCAGATGAGTTAGAGTGTACTTTAACCAGAAGGAAGTTTATGATGAAGTGTCAATGCATTAGTATTGACCAAGTATAAGTGTTGAATATAAGAGTCGAGTATTCATGAGGTTATAGATCTAAGCCAGGCTTATGATTTTTGATAGGAGAGCCCCACGATATTCAAAGGGTTATAGAACTAATTAGACAATGATGTATAGTGAGTGGGTAAGTGGTACTTAGGTTGTGAAAATGAATGTGACAGTAAACTATAAGTATGTAGACTGAGAGATAAAGATTGACTGCTTAACATGAGGTCTTAGTGGGCGAGTGTTTCTTAATTTTATCTAGTAGTTGTAAGGTAGTATAGTATGTGAGCAATTATATTGATATATGCGTTTGGTACTGGACACTAAGATTGGGATTGAGATTAGTTCGTGATCACAAAGATGGCAACATGAGGGTGATGATGTTAGTTCGAGATCTGATCTAGTAGGTTTGACATAAATTAGGTGAGAAATTAAGGTGTTACTTTTGATAAGTGTGAGTGGTAAGAGTGTGGTATTATGACTCTTAGATGAGAGCAAGGAAGTATGGCTAAGTAATTAGATTATCAAGAGCATTAAGATGTGTACCCGAGATCGTAGGTAGTCAGACGAGGGTCCAATTAAGTTAATGATTTTTCATGTGTGCCTAGATAGTATATTTGAGCTAGCAATGTGGAATAGGCTGATGTAAGCATTATTTATTACCCTTAAGAGTTTGGTCGGAGAGATCATATACAGTCAATGATGAGCCTTTAAAATATAGCTAAAATTTCCTCCAGTTAGCTAGATATGAACTTAGAATGATGGTATTAGTGGGCTAAGAAGGAGAAGTCAGACTATTAAGAGTTAGACTAAGCGTCTTTATAAACCATTGAGAAGAGGTTAGGAGAAGCATTTTAGAAAGAGATCTTAGAAGGAACCCTAGTACTTGCACTTAGAGAGTTCAGTAACCAAGAGATAAGACTTTCCTGAGTATTAGAGTAAATTGAATGTAGACCAGATTAGAGATGATAAAATAGATCCATAACTTTAAAGTATCAGCTTCAAACCTATGGGGGAGATGATAAGATGAGAAACCAAGTCAAGTGTTGATAATCAAATTGTGATGTGTTAGAGAGAGTTATGGTGATATGTCAATCCATTCACACTCTACCGTATACCTCAAAGTTCAGTTATTCCAATATCTTATTGATGTTTCTTATATCAAAATTGTGTTCATGACTTATGCCCATACACTTCGGAGAGATTCACATACATGCTCAGTTCCTAGAATGAGGGCGAAGACTTTAGCCCATTGATCTTAATCTTACTTCATAGAGTTATGCATATCAACCTCATGATATGAACCTATTCATAAAAGCACTCATGTCTCATAGTATGCTCAACCTCGCAAATTCATGATTTACTCTCAATGACTAGAAACATAATGTTATGTCATACATATTCTTATATCATATTTCTCTAATAAATCGTGCTTATGATCTTTCACCCTAAAGCTTTTTCGGTGATCCTTTTCATTTTTGATAGCGATGCTGATGGTAGTAGTTGAGTAGTGATAGAAGTAGAAGGTTGATGTTTCTTACTATGGTATTGGTGGTGTTCTTATTCCATTTAAGGTTATAAAAGTGGAGGAAGGATGAGATGAAGTTTTACTATGAGTAACAGTTAAATGAGAGCAATTAGTCCGTTCCCGGTAGTAATGTGTGAAATTTTAGTTAGTAGAGATGATGAGAGAATGAGAAATTCTTAGAAGGATTGGTTAGTAGGAGTCCATGGAGTGGTTATAGTACTAGGCTTGAACTTGGTGTTGTTAACATGTGGACAAGTGCATGATGCATTAGGTGTTTCTTGATATGGGCTCAAGGTTGGTTAAATGCGGTTATAAGAAGAAGTATTCTTGGGATGAGGTTCCCTATAGAGGTATAGAGCCTGAATCTTATGGTTTAATAAGTATAATCATCTCATGTGTAGCACCTTGTGATTTAGAGATTAGGCTTGAACACAATAAGAGCAGGCGATTTGACTTAGATGTTTGTAAGAGTAGTCATATACTCTAGTGGGAGCTATAAGTTGCAGTTTATAAAGTGTAGTAATCAGAAAAGAGAGTATAGTTGAGAAGTGTTGCTAAGCTTAAAAGCTACAAGTTATATCACTCGAGGCATAGTAGTCATATTCTTACTTCGTGCCCGGATACCCTTTTTCATATCATGGCCTGTGATCTTGAAAACCTTATGTGAGCTTCGTGCCAAGTGTGCTCGAGCACAATTTCAAAACTCTCAGTATCAATCAGTCCCGCCTTTGTTGGGAGGCAAGCTCAGAAGTCAAGAGAGGTAGTGAGAGTAACTATTTTCCCTTCCATTCTTAGTTTAACCATCATTCGAGGACGAATGATCCCAAGGGGGAGATATTGTAACACCCTAAAAAAATTTCTAAGTTAAGACCGAACCATTCTTGAATTGTGGACAAGGTCGTACCAAGTGATTTTTAATTGTTCTTAGATTCTAAGGTCAATTAATTAGTGTGGGAATGATTTTGGATGTCAATTAAGGCCACTAGAATCCCCTTGCACAAAGTTTAGTTAAAAGCTTCCCTACCGAGTAAGTTTCGACCTAAGATTCTACTTAGATCAACTTCAAACAATCATATCTCTCATCACATAATGAGTTAGGTGGTCCATGAACTATCAAATCAAAGGTCTTTAAGTCCTCTTTCCAACGCCACCAAGTTTTATAAGTACATACTCGTAATTCCATGTATTGATGTCATTCAACCTGCATCTTTTATGATGCATATACAAGTACTTAGGATCCTCACCAGGAGTTCCGTTGAGATCATTTCATCCACTTATCAACTTTTGAGTAAGTCCTTCAGTGTTTCGGAGGACTCCAGTCACGGGTCGTGAAGCTTCACACGAACCGTGAAGTCGTCCATGGAGACTGATCAGGTTTTTAGTTTTGGGTTAACTTCAAATCATATATTTTAGCGCAAAATGAATTAGGTAGCCCATGACCTAGCAAATTAAAAGTCTTTGAGTTCTCTTTCCAATGCCTCTGAGTTTGCCCTAATTGAAGTTCATAGTAAAAAGTTATGTCCATTTTAGTGAAGCACTGCCAGGAAGATGAAGCTTCACGACCAGCTTGACGACCCTTGAAGTGCTTAACGACTCGTGAAGGGTGTCTTGAAGTCAGTTCGTCAGTTTTTAAGTCAAGGTCATATTGGTCTTTTCCCCTATGCGTTGGGCACTTAAACTACGTCATTTGATGCTTACACTACATCGTTTTACTCAGTTTAAGCCTAATAACCTAGTCAGAAACTACCTAGAACCCTCATTCTCCAAAATCATCCAACTTAGAAAGAAAAGAGAAGAAAGAAGCGACAGTTTTCTCCCAAGAAGAAGCAGAGGTGTTCTTCAAGTTCAGCTCCCAAATCCAAAGGATTTCTCCATAGTTTTCGTCGCCAGGTATGTGGGATTTCACTAGTGGGTTTCTTTTACCCATTAGGTCAATAGAATTCATTCAGTTTCTTTAAGTTCTCCATAAATTGCTTAGACCTAGGGTTCCCAAATCTTGGGAATCCATTGAAAGTTAGCTGTTATAGTTCTATTGCACTGATTACCTGTTTTCTTGGAGAATTAATGTAGTCCCATGTATAGAACTGAGAACCCTAGCTTGTATTGATTATCATCATTTCATGAATTATACTTGCTAGACAGATCAGTCAAAAAAATCATGCCCCAATATTTGAATGCCATATTTTCAGCATATTTATGTTGCATTCCTAGATAGCATGTCAGTATTTTGAGCTACTCAGTATATCAGTTGCATTGTTAGTTTTGCTTATTCAGTTGGGAGTAGACTGAGCACCGAGTTGGACTAGGGTTTAGCGTACCCTTAAAGTCCCAGAATTACGTGCCAACGTAGGTTTAGAAGTCCCCTCTGTTAGGCATCAGTTTTAGTGATCACGCCACAGTCATGCCTTTATCCTGGCAAGGTATATTGGGTCCTCTCGATGGGGCGTATACATCGGACTCCACGTTTAGCTCACGTGGTTTATGTCGGTTAACAGTAGCTCCCACAGTCATACTTTTAATGCATTGACCATGTTATCAATAATTACTTCAATATACAGTTCAGCATGTTATCTTCATGATTAGTACTTGGTCATTGCATCTAGCTCAATTTTCAGTTACATTTCAGTACAGCCTATTTCCATATTTAGTTTATATTGTACAACTTATAATGTTCAGCTTAGAATCTATATCATGCATGCTCAGTACATTCAAAGTACTAACGCATACTTTTGTGCTACATCGTTTCATGATGTAGGTTCAGGCGCTCAGCATCCAGACCGCGCTTAGCTCGATTTCCAGTTCGTACTCAACAGCTTCGGTGGTGAGTCCTCATAGTCCGAGGACATTTCTTTATGATTTTAGTTTAGTCAATCTATTATCAGTCTTTCAGTATTATTAGAGTTAGTTGGGGACTTGTCCCAGCAGCTCATCAGTTTTAGAGGTTTTCTGACATAGAGTCAGTGTTCAGTGTTTTGGGGTTGTTTCCCATGGATATTCAGATATATTTTCGTTTGGAGTTCTTTTAGTTTTGACTCCCTTTATAGTTGTTCCGCTTACTTAGTTATATTTCAGTATGCTTGTGATATGCCAGACTCAGGGTTAGCTTAGGTTCACTTGGATCCTTGGACTCGTGTAGGCCTAGCAAGGGGACCGGGACGGCCCGCCCCGAACCGGTACCGGCTCGAGACCCGTCTCTCCGGTCTCGATCCCACGTGGCAAAGGGGGGTAGGGGGACGGTTCATGATTTGGTCTCGATCGACCCAACCCGGTCTGTCCCGGTCCCGTCCCGATCGAACCGGTTGATCACGCGGGCCAACAGTTTTTTTTTTTTAAAAAAAAAAAACTTTGCAATTTATCCGTTGGGGACCATTGGGACAGCGGCTAGTGGGGCCCCCCAACGGATATATCTGATTTTTGGGAGTCCCAAACACCCCCCCTACCACCCCTACTCTTTAATCTTTTATTTTAACCCTTAAGTTACATAAAATGCACTTTAGTCCACTCTTTATAGTATAATACCCCTTTATCCTTCTTTTATTTCTCACTAATTATCTACTCTCTCAATTCTATATTTTATATTCTCTCATTCTTGAATTTTGATTCTTGATTCCACTTAATTCTCAATTCTCAATTCTAAATTTATATCATAATATTTATATTTCAATTAATATCATAATATTTATAATTCATTTTTTTAATATTTTATATTGTTGCTATCAAGTATTGAAGCTACAACTTACAACTTACGACAATACATTTGGTCGGAGCAAGCTTCAAGAATTGGTTATAACCGTCTGCTATTAACGCAGACATTTGGTACATTCGTTACATTTCTTTATTTATACATTTTTTTCGCAATTAGTTTTTGTGTTATTATTATTTATATATTACATTTTACATTTTATTAAATATGAGTTCTAATAAAAAAAATACCGGGAAGGAAAAAATAGCAACCGTTGTTTCCAATTTATTTAATTTTCCTAAAAAAAGTAGTAAGGAAAAAAATAAAAGTAAATGTGGTGGTTCTTCTTCTAAATCAATGCCTAGAGTTAGAATTAATACAAATGATTCTACTTTTGTTGATGATCCTTCTTTCACTCCTCATTATAATATAGATACAAATGTTGAAATTGATCATGAATTTTTAGAACGACGTTTTAATAATCCTAATGTTGATGAAAATTTAGATGATGAAGTACAAGTTGATTTGGAAGAAGATGAATTAGATGAAACACCTACTAGTTCGGCGACGGAAGCTCCAACACAAACTACACCTCCAACTGAGGAAGATAGTCAACTTCCCCCCTCCCCCCCTTGTACCTCCTACAAGGGAAAATGTGAAGTATCAACTCCCTAAAACTTCTGTTGTGTGGCAATTTATGACTTTAGATACTGTAAACTCTCTTGCTATTTGTAATAAGTGTAAACAAGCATTTATACACAGAGTCGGTAGAGGTCAAGGTGGGACGGGGGGTTTAAATAGACATTTGCTATCTTGTAGACCGATTGAATATAAGGCGGCCAAAGCTCTAGCCGATAAAAAAAGGGAATTCAAATTGATGATGATGATATTAATTCTAGTGTTCCTCAATCGGTAGAGTGTTCTAACATAATAAAGAAAGAGATCGCGAAAATTTAGCTAAGATGGTTTCTGTTTGTGGTTTACCTTTTGGTTTTCCTTCACATCCCGGTTTTATTGAATATATTCAACAAACTTATAATCCATCTTTTAAAGGTGTTTCAAGAAATTAAGTTAAATCTGATGTTTTAGAATTTCAAGGTAAACATTGTCAATATCTTCGTTGTTTATTTAGCATATTAGATTGTAGAGTGTCTATAATTTCTGATATGGGTCGTAGTGTTAATGGACGTGATTATTTAATTGTCACAGCACATTGGATTGATCATAACTGGAATTTGCAAAAAAGAATCTTAAGTTATAAAGAATGTGTAGAGAAAAAAACTGCTGCTTATATAGCTTCAACTGTTTTAGGTATTTTAGATTTTTATATGCTTTGTGATAAAGTGATAAGTGTCGCATTAGATAATGCCTCTAATAACACCAATGTTGCTGCTATGTTAAAAACTAGACTATGTCCAATCGATAATAACGCTTTCCATGTTAGATGTGTTGCACATATATTAAATTTAATTGTACAAGATGGTATTTCATTATTTGATTGTGGTTGTATGAAAATAGAATATGTTGTTTTATGGATTTTTTATGGTCATAGACCTGCTAGAATTAGGGAATTTAGCGAGCATTGTGTACTATGTAATCTTACACCACGAAAAGTTCCAAAACATGTTAAAACTAGGTGGAATTCTTTTTATGAAATGCTTTCAGTTGCTTATGAATATATCAACGACCCATACAAATGGTTTTTAATGCCCATAATTCTGACCCACTAGAAAGAATTTGTGATGAAGATTGGATAGAAACCAAAGAACTATTGGATTTTCTAAAACTTTTTTATAATGCTACAACCATGTTTTTTGAAATTTATTATCCTACTATTTCATCAGTCTTAGTAAATATTTGTGCTATTTCAATTCAATTTGAAACATACAAAAAAATTGAAAAATTTAGACCGTCAATTGAAGCTATGATTGAAAATTTTAAAAAATATTTTTTTCTTATACCTCAAATTTTTTAACTACGACTTTACTTAACCCTCAATATAAATTACGAGGTGTACAAGGACTTGTTCAAACTTTTTATGATACTTTAGAAATTTTACCGGAAGATGTTCCAAGTTGTGAATTTTGTAAGTCTAGCATAAAAGTGCAAGCCAAAATTTTGTTTGAAAAATATAAAACTATGGAAATTAATGAAGGAGTTGTTGCTCAAACTTCTAATGCTATCAACAATGATTATATTGATAATTATATGCTTGGTTTTCTTGGTCTTAATTCTACTAACCGTGATAATTTTGAAAAATATCTTAATCAGTGTTTGGAAACAGTTACCGATGAGCAGGGCAACGTAAAAGTATTAGATTGGCGGAGGAAACGTGCCAGTGCATTTCCAACTCTTAGCAAAATGGTTCGTGATGTTCTAGCTATTCAAGCTTCATCAGTTGCTTCAGAGGCTGCTTTTAGTGTGGCAAGGTTTCATATTGGAGATCACAGACATTCATTGGCTGAAGAAAGCTTGGAGTCATCAGTTTTATTTAGAGACTGGATCAACGCCGAGAGAAGAAATTATAATTTGCCAAAGTTAAGCGCCAAACAAGACTCTTATTTTAATTCAATATTTGGATGTAGTAGTGAAGATGAACTAGATGCACAAGAGTTTCAAGCATCATTGCCAACACCGGAGGATGTTACCGTCGATTTGATACAAGAGTTAGAAAAAAGTTTTATTGAACAATACAGATATTAGATTTATATACGAGAACTAATTGAAACAGAACCCTTCCTAAAAGGTGGCTGCGTAGATTAGTTACTCATCCAATATTTGTTACAAATATTAGATTTACATATGAAAACTTTTTGAAACAGAACCCTTCCTAGAGGGTGGCTGCGTAGATTAGTTACTCCTCTAATATTTAATTTGTAAATTGTAACTTGTAAGTTGTAAGTTGCAATTGAATTTTATTTGAATAAATTTAAAGGCTTTATTCAAGTCTTTTTTATACAACTATTATGTTGCATTTAAATTTAATACTTTACTTATCAAAACTTACTTCAAAATTTGAAATTTGAAAGTTAAAAGATGAAATTTGAATTTTTCAAAACTTAAGCATTTTAACTTAGCTAAAAAATAATATTCAAAACAATAAAAATTAAAAATGTCATTCAAAAAAAAAAAACTTCAAAACAATTAAATAAATACAAAAAAAATAAAAATCACGTGTCCCGTCCCGTCCCGTCCCGTCCCCTAAAACACTGTCCCATCCCGTTAATCTAGTGGGACGGGATGGGACTTAGATTTGTCCCGCGAATCCCGGCCCGGTTCATCCCGGGTCCGGTTGAATCCCGGTCAAACCTCGACCCTTCCCATCCCGTCCCCCTATGTCCCGTCCCTGTCCCCTAGCCAGCCCTTGTCTCATGTTACATCTAAGGGGTAGCCTCGGGGCATGACACTTTCAGTTTTAGATATTTTATTTAAAACTTATATTTCATATTCAATATATTCAGAGAGTTTGAGATTCAGTAAGCTGATGTTAAATGTTTCTTTCAGTTTGATGCTTGCGTATGCTTGAGTTAGTCTCCCGCTTGTAGTCAACCAGGATGAGGGTTCGCTGAGGGACCAGTAATGGTTCTCGAGTGCCGGCCACGTCCAGGGTGTAGGTTCGGGTCTTGACAAAGAACATCGGGTATCGATTTGAGGAAGGCAATATTCAATGTCTTGATCTCTTTGTGAAAATCTAAGAGTTTATGAGATTTTGAGATGTGATGTATTGATCTCTTTTTGAATAACCAAAAGTTTATTAGATATTTGAGGTAACTCTTCAAGGTAATATGTGTCCCTTTATAGGCATGAGTTAGAATTTAGGATAAATAGTCTCCACGATATTTTAACGAAAGCTTGAAGATGGATTGAACACATTTTGTAGAGATATATTTTAAATCTGGTAAAATTTTGATGTCAACCAATCTTTTCAGAAAAGGAAAATGGTTAAAAATATTCTTAACTTATTGAAAATGGTTTTTAGCGTCCTCCTTCCATCTATTGGATCAAAATTGCCCTTAACGTTTTCTTTATTTTCAAAAATATACATTTTTAATTGAATGATGGCATGTCATTAGTGTGTCTTCTAATTAAACAAGTGATGTTAATTTATTGGTCCACATGGACTTTTAACCCCACCATTAAAAGCCGACTTGTCCTTAACAAAACCCAACAAGCAAACTCTTCTAAAATAATCCAACTCATTAATTCCTTTTAATTTTACACCTCCATTTTCAACCTATTCCATTTTATACAAATTCAACTCCATGCCAAAATGTCATTCAGTGTGATTTCTGATAGTCAAGTTCATTATTTATAATTATAAATATAAATAACTAATGTTGAACTCAATTAATCAAATGAATTGTGGTATAATTCTAAACTCAAATTTATAGTTCAAATTCGATCAACCCCGATGTCTTAGATTATAAGTGGTTGACTAACACCACTAAAAATAAAGATTTTTTCACCGAAAATCAGTGGCAAATTTGTGCTATAGAAATATAATCTTTCCAGTCATTTTCCACCAAATCAGCTCACTGGGAAAATACATGGTGAGAAATAGATTCTCACTGAAATAGTGAAAACCTTCCTAATTTTCTATAGGAAAACATTATTATATTCTCTTTTTCCATAGATTCAATCAAAATATCTGTGAGAATAATCACAAAATATTTTCAGAGGAAAAATAGTGATTTTTTCGTGGCGTGATTTCTGAGATTTATTAAGCATTTTATGATGGTATTAACATAATGACAATGACTATCATAGTACGTAGCAGGTAGGTAGTCAATTTTTCTTGATGCATTTTTCTTCAACCATTGATTCAAAGACTATAAGAAGAGGAAAGAATTATTGAATTGCTGGTGAATTGATCTTTTCCATTTTCATAATGAAGTATGGGAAATTTCTAGGCAATATTATGCTTGGAAACACAAGTCATTTCATGTTCAACCTTTTTAAGATAACACTGCTAATAACATTAATTTAATGAATAAGACATGAAAAAATCTTTGCTTTTTCCTTTAACATTTTTTTTAGAAAATTCCAAGAAATTGCACTAGCAATTACGTAACGTTTTATGAAGGTCTTATTTTTCAGGTTTGAACCAAGTTTAAATATTCTTTTTATTAGTATATGTAAGCAATATATAAGGCATAATACATAAATATATTCTTTAACTTGGCTTCAATTGGTATAAGTATGTAGTTATTTAACTTGTATAAAATTGAATAAAATAGACATATTCATTCTATGTGGCGTCCTACATGACAATTTTGTGTCCGATGTGGTGTCCTATATGTAGTATATATGACATGTAGGACATGTGTGTCTACTTGTTCAATTTTATACACATTTAAGTGCATACTTATGTACATTCAAAATTGAAGAATATAATATCAGCTGAAGCCAAGTTAAATTGATATATTTATATATAATGCAAATAAATAATTTTATTTTGATCAAAATATTTGGAGCAATAACAAGAGTGATTGGCACACTTTCCTATACCAAAAGACACCTACAATCACTTTTATGAAGTAAAAAATATAAAGCAATCATGAGTGTTTTTCTTTCTTTCTTATCCCGTATTTTAGTACAAGAAAAAGTGAAGTGTTGGGAATAATAGAATAAGAACATTTTGCTTTTTTTAAGTAACAAAAAGTATTTTCTCTTTTGCTTTCCTTTTTCTTTTTTTAGGGGTGGGGTGGGTACAGAATTCTTATCACATTGGTTAGAGAAAGCAAATTCATACAATGACACTTTCACATAGCTAACGTACGAATTTAGAATATATTCTCTTTTTGGCTCAAATTAAATGACATTTCTCTTTTTAGCACACATTTTGTGCCAACTTTTACGACCTTAGCTTCTCTAAATTCAAATTATAATTTGAGATTATGTTACGTTCTTTTCATCAAACTAATGTAATCGCCATAATTTACATACTGTAATAAAATATGAAATTCCTTATGACAACGGCAAGCAACAAGGCTCTTTTGATATTTCAACCTTATTCAAACATATTAATTAGAAATTTTCTTTAATCAAATAACTTTTTCGATGAAAAAGAGTAAAATTGACAAGTTAAGAAAGTCTATTTAAAAGCAGAAATTCATACGACCACTTTTATTTTATTCTAATAAGTAGCACTTTCCGACAGATTTCCAAAAAATAAAATAAATTAAAAACGTGTGATTCACAAAAAACGAGAGTTTCTTGTGGAGTAAAAAACAAGAGTTTCCCATATTTTGTTTTTCATTATTTGGAATGTATTTTAGGGGAAAAAAAGAAGAAGAAGAGTGAACTATTTCAGAACATATAACTCAAGAAAAAAACTAAAGGTGGAAGGATATTTTAGCTGAGAAAATCATAAGTAATTACTCAAGGCTCAACTGGCAAATAAACATATCAATCCTAAGAGTGCATATTTATACCTCTTAACTTGCTTGTAATTTGCAACTTGTTTTTGTTATGTTATTTGAACACCTGACACTGACATGACACATTAATTTTTAAGGTGTTTAGACGATTATTTTGTAAGTTGAAGAGTTTAATTGATACAGTAAAAATGAATTGAAATGTCTAGATATACCCACCCAAAGCTGGAGTGGTTACTTATCGATAGGGCTGCGTATCGGTCAGTTTGGTTCGGTTTTAAAGTTTATCGATTTGACTAATAGGCTATCGATTTTATAGAGATGACAAATCATTGTAGAACCATTAAGCTATTGACTTATTGGTTATTAATTGTTATCGATTCGATTATCAATTTAACCGTTAAGATTTGACACAAAAAATCATTGAAAATCACTTAGAAATAAGGTGACAAACCAAATGAACCATTCACATGAGTTCACAAATTACATCTTTCTCAAAAGCAAAGACTTTTACATTGTTGAACAACCAAGAGTTTGAGACAGTCAGAAATAAAAGTAGGAAACTAAATTCTAAGTCAAGAAATGTATATACAAAATGATATAAATATAATTATTTAATTTATTATCAGGTTATCGGTTAACTCATTAAGAAAAAGCCTCAAACCATTAAGATCCAATAATCCGATAACAAAAAAATCAAAATCGTTATCAAAATCACTAAACCAATAACCCATTATTGATAAATCAATAAAAAAAATTGATTCGAATTATCGATTTCGGTTCGATTTTAAACATCCCTACTTATCAAGGACAAATTTGAATATCTTTTATATGCATTACTCCGTTTCAATTTGTTTAATCTATTCAAACTTGATACAAAATTAAAAATATAAATTAAAAAAATATAATTAATATAATAAAAAATAGATCAAACAAATTGAAACGGAATAAACACGCGAATGGAGTAGCATTTTCGGCACCTCTAGCAGGACACAGGTTACGGCAGGCGCTCATTGAAGTCAAGGCAATACTAATCTTTTCTTTAATTTCATTCTCCTACTACGCTCCTCTAAATACACATCCCTTCATCCTAGATCCTCCACCGTCTGATCTTACTATGTGTATAATAAACGGACAAGATTTAAACCATACATGCACCATCACCACACAGTATCATACCCTTTATTTCTTTTATGATTAACTAACGTATCCACGGAAGCTTTTTGTCTCTATTCACACCAAAGTCACATGACTTTGCAGTAACCTACGACAAATATAGTCCACGTCATCTTTGACCTCTTTTCCACGTGGCATCTGGTCCCCACCTTCCCCCACCATCTATATAAACCACCACCCTACACCTTCTTACTTCACTCACTTCTTCTTTCTTGACAACCCTCCTCCAAAAAAAAAAAAGGTGAAAAAAATGATTGCCAGAGAGTCGCCGGAAAGTGACGTCATTCCCGGAGTATCAACGGAGCTAAAAGCATTTTTAGAGGATGATGAAGAAGGGTATGTTATGGAAGATGAGAAAGTGGAAGAGGTAATGCATGAGCTTTTGAAAGAGATTAACGGTGGTGGTAGTGACGGTAAAAACACCGGGACGTTAGGGGTATCTCCGTCATTTTATGTGAATGGAGAGAGCTGTGGGCCGGCATTTTCCGGGTCGGGTTCTACTTTAATGGCCGGGATTGAGATGGCGGGTACGGGTACGGGTTCTACTAGTAGTTGTTTGTTGGAAGGTGGTGGAGTAGTTGGGCTTGGTGGGCCTACTATTGAGGTGTTTTCTGGGCTTGAAATGGGCTTTACAATGAAGAATAATAATGAGCCGTGGTTGTTGGACGGAAAAGGAAAAGCCCAAAAAGAGAAAAGCATGGAAGAAGGGGTAAAAGAGGTACAAGAGAGGGAAAAAATGGAGGGCTGGGATGAAGAGGAAGGTGAAGATGAATGGCTGACAAGAGTTCTAAGTTATGCACCTCAAGTGCTTGAGGATTATGGGATGTAAATCTTCTAATCAATATTTTAAGTTCTAATTAACAAATCAATCAATTACAAATGATGTAAATATTAATATTATTTTCGTGTAGTTTTTGAATATTTTAAAATTAAAATTTTAAAATAATCAAATTTATCTCTGAAAATTACTTCTTTCATCAATTTATGTGTGCGCTACAATTAGAAGGAAATTTCCGGTTAATATTTGAGTCTTTTACTAAAAACTTAAATAATGCTGAAAAAAGTTGAAATTTTGGCTTTAGTGGTGCGTGGTGTCAAATTAATTATATCTGCGATGAGTATTTTTAGAATGTATATAAAATAAATTTAAATTAAACTTCACTTTCTTTTTCCAAATGTTTCTAGTAATTATTCATGTATTAAGTAAATAATAATATATCGATGATAATCGACTAATTTGAAGCTAGAGACTTTTGTCATGCAAATGGAATTCATTTCATTAAATATTGTTACCATGTACGCCATTCATACGTTCATTTTAAGTATGTTTCAAAAATATCTCTCTCTTCTTCTTTTTTTCAATTTTCAATTTTCCAATTTTCCAATGTTCAGTCACAAGATTAAATAAATTTTTTTGTACATTTTTGTATCTTTATTTTAAGAATATAAAATTCAAAAATCTTTTCATTTTTTAAATTTTTGTATCAAGTCAAAATCATACAAACAAGTTGACAAAGAGGGTTCTATTTTACCCTCTAGTATATATGAATTGAATTGTTGGAATTTTTTTCATAGTCCAAAATAAGCGAGTTGTTCAAAGTTCAAGATAGTTATTTGGATTTTTTTTCCATAATTACCTTTCATTTAATGAGATTCTTAATTATTCTACATTTTCTAAGAGAATAGTTTTAGAATGATCAAAAGGACAATAATAGGAAAATAATGAAACATGAAACTCATCATAATATCAAAGGCAATGGAATTTGTGTCCTACATAATACGTGAAACTCATCACTAGCCACCTCTATTATCACCATCATTGTCAACCACCAACCACCTATGTCATCACAATCACCTCTGATAACCAGCATCGTTGTCAACCATTACTATCAACCGCTATCATTTCAGTTTTCCTAATGACTAGCGTTTGTATTAGTTAATGAAATCCAACTAGAAAGAGAGGCTTAATTAATCAATTATAATAAGATATGAAATAGTAAATAATCATAATTAATTAGTCAAACAGTCTTACTTTTCACTTGGAGCATTTCCATAGAGAGAAGAGTAAATGGTTTGGAAATTCCTTGGACTTCTTAAGAAGTTTCATATGGACTTAAGTCTTAAGTATTTTTGGACTTACGTAGACATTGAATTAACTAGAAAATTACTTCAACCCTTTCGTCCATTTCCTGTTAAATTGGTGAGAATGGATTAGCATAGCACAATCACAATCTAAAGGCTTTGGTCTAATAGTAAAAACTCAATAAATTAATTAGGAGTGTGAGAAAGATTCGGTCGAATTCAATAATTTTAATTTTAATTTTGTATTTATTCTAAAAAAAATATTAAATATGTATATAGTTTTAATTTAAAACCCAATAACTTATAATTAAATGGATGAAAGTCCAGAATTTATAAATTTTAACTTTGTCTTTAATTGATTGAGTTTCGAACTAAATATCATTGATGCTCGAAGATTTCTTGCCTTCTTGGTTATGAAAAGAAAAAGGAGATAACACAATTTTTATAATCATAAAGCAATATCATAGAGCTTTAATTTGTTATTATGTGTATATATAAGTGTTTTAAAAGACGGGAGCGTGAAGCGGGACATTTTATTTAGCATGGGGCTAGGCGTAAGCCCCGAGGCATAGAGCGTAAGCCCCATGGATCTTTAATTTTTTAATTTATAATATAGTAAAATAATATAATAACTCAAAATATAAAAATAATCAATAGTTTAAAATAATTGAAAATATTATTAAGGAAACTCATAGAAAATAAAACTTCTATAATGAATTTACAAGTGTAAATAATATAATGATATAAAAGTTATTATGAGACGCAAAACAACTCTAATATTTTAACTTTTAAATAATAAAAGAATCATTATTCCTAAAAATATATTACTATTATCCTATGCAATTTACCTCCCTAAAAGAAAAATAATCAATAAAATTTATTAGTATTATAATAAAAATATCACTCCATCTTGAATAAAATTAAAAGTATTTTCAAATAGCGAAATAATAAAATATGATTAATTTGAGACATATGACAAACATGAAGACCAATAAAAAAGTAAAGATGTAAAACTTGGCTAGGTAATTTTTAAAGAAATAAGGAAAAGGCATAAATTCCCCTCTAAACTTGTCGCGAAAAGTCAGTTACACGCTTAAACTATTATGACGATCTATTACACACCTTTACTATTTAAAAGTGAATTTAATACCACCCTGAGACGTGTAACACCACTCTCACAGTATGTAGTATGTTACACTCGCTGCCACATAACCACTACATCGGCGCCACGTCAGTTTTATATATATATTTTATAAATGGCCAACAAGGCCACTTTATTATTAATAATAAAAGATAAAAGAACAAAAACTCCAGCAATGAACGACGTTGGTCTTAAAATCAAAACCAAATGAAACAAAACACAGAACTAGCTAGAAAAAAGTAAGAACACATCCATCTCTTCATTTGCTCTCAAGAAAATGATTCATTTCTTCAGATCGATGGCAGATCTACGAAGTAGCAGAAAGGTGATGTTGTATCTTATCTTGATTTGCAAAGATCTTCAAAGAACAGTGCACGATAGGTGAGTTTTGGGCGTTTTCACAAAAGGCATTCACAATCTCTCATAATGCAATGAAATCGACCCAAACAAAGACTTCTTCAACTCCTCTAGCCACAGATTTGAGCTCCTACAACCTAGATGAGTGCTAATCCTCTTTCATTAGATTCAAAATTTCCTGATTATGACTATCGATTTCACCCAAATTTTGTTTTCTTGATAGGTTGAGCTCAACAAGGAGCTAATACCACTATCTAAGAAGCGCAAAAATCGAATTCCATCATCTGCCTTCCCTGGTATGTATCAGGTCCAATCTCTTCAAACATTAGAGTATTGTTGTACTGACTGTTATGGGTAGTAGCTACTCTCTATTCATGCTCTTTGATAGGTCTCAAGAATATTGTTGATTTTGTTGTGCACTGCTTATGCCTGTCCAAAGTGTTGTATTTATCCTCTTGATTGATTGAGCATGCTTCACGGAATTTACCTCCCCCTATTATCAAATGTTCCGTTCTGAAGCTTTTTAATTCTAAAGTTTGGTATTTTATGTTTTTCCATGTTTAATATTGCTTTTGCCTCCCTTAATAGTTCTTGCATTGACACATATGTTATTCCTTCTGTACCTGCAAAATAGAACACTTGATTAGCAAAAAAATCAGCCAACTTGTTGCCTTCTCTGAATACATGAATCACCCTTGCATCCACCTCCATAACTAAAGCCTTAATCTTCATAATTTCCACAGCAATACCCCAAGGCACTTCCCAACTCCCCTCCAATATCTTCTTGACAGCCAAAGAATCTGTCCCTAATACTACTGGCAAACAATTTTGATTAATGCAGTATTCTAAGCCCATCTTCAAAGCTAGCACTTCAGCCATTAAATTAGAATCGTCTCCAAATCTTCTCCCCTCAGTATAGATTAGATTACCTACATCATTTCTTATACAAAATGCTCCTGAGTTAGATCTCGGATTACCCTTAGACGCTCCATCAGAGTTGCACTTAAAAAAACCTAATCTAGGTAACTTCCAATATACAATTTGGCTGCCAATCCAAGGGATATAGTCTTCCAAAAATTTCACCAGGTCAGGCCAATAGGAAGGAATATTAGTTAACCAGGGGTATAAACACCTAGCCATAAGAACTAAATTTCTATTGATTTCCAATCTCATACTAGCAAGTGACATCTTTCCTCCATGATTTATAACATTTCTCCTCTTCCATATCTTCCACAAGATAAACATAAGAACTGCTTTAAATAAAGGCTTAAGCTTTGGAATACATTCAGCTTCCCACTATTTGAAAACACTGTCTTTAACTTGAAAAAATGGTTCATCCATCCTTGCAGCCACTGCAAAATCATGCTAGATGTTGTTAGAGGTAGTACACTGCATAAACAAATGTTCGATTTTTTCTTGGACTCCATCCCCACAGCAACAACATGTAACATTATCATTGGTCCTGTATCTGACAACATTTCACCAATGGGTACTCTCTTCTTCCACAACCTCCACAAGATAAAAGAAACCTTAAGACGAACTCCTTTTAATCAAACTTGTTTAAAAACATGCTGGACCTGACCTCTTTGCCTCACATCTTCCCAGGCAGATCTTATTGTGAATTTTCCTGAACAATTCAGCATCCACCATGGTTTGTCCCATACTCTTGGTTCTTCCTTACAATTTACATTGTTCACAATGTGATTGCAAATATCCTCAGTAAATGATTGATGCAGAACCTCTTTATTCCAATTACCATTAGAGAAAAGTTGACTTACTTCTATATTCTAGTTGATGATCAATATTAAAATTCACCGGCAGAAAATAGTAAAGGGAACCCAATTGAGTTTAATTGTCATACCATACACTAGAGTGTCCACATTTAGGCTCCCACCATATATACGTCATTTTTATAATTTCTTATATTCTTTTTTATTTTTTCTTTATTAATTAACTTTTCTTTTGTTAACTCTATTTTACACTAATTAATCTCTAATTAATTATTAAAATTCTCTAATAGTTATAAATTTTTCATCACTAAACCCCACCCACTTTATCTCTAATCTCATCGAAAAAATCATTCATTTGAATTTATATCACAATTCTTTTGTCTTCTCCAGCGAAGAATAACCAACCCATCACCACCACAAACCCACCTCCACAACGCCATTCCTTCTTCTTTTCTGACGAACCATTAGCCACCAAACAACCACCTAAACCACCACTAAACAACCACTCAAAATCCAAATTAGTCGCTGACAAACATCGAACCAGACCCCCTGACATTACCCCTTTTGTGATTTTATTCTTTTGATTTGTTTTGCAGGTGTACCAACGAGCTCAAAGCTTCAGCCATGGCTTCGATGAAGTCCCAAGATCTGAACAATCAACAAACAACACCAATATGCTACACTCACGTCGCTGTGAATCTTTGAGATTGTGATGAAAAATAAAAAATTGTGATGAAAAATAAAGAATGAAGAAGAAGAGGGTAATAGGTGTGATCATAGGCATCCTATGATAAATTTTATATATTTACTCAAAAAACATGATTCCCCCATCTACTGGGAATAAATTAATAATGATGAGATGTTATATTATTGTATAAAGTTCAATAAGAAAGGGTTCATTTGTTTTGCTATATTCCATTAATGGTGCTCCAAAATTGATCAATTAGTTCATCTTAAAAGTAAAAAATGATGAAAAAAATGGAAAAGAAAATGTTCTTCATTATTCTTATCATTATTTCCTTTTTATCAATTCATCTGACCTAAATTTATTTTGATAACAATAATAAACCTCTCTCGATTTCAAATAATTAAGAATCGATTATATGAAATTTTACTTTTTTTATTCAAGTTCATTTTATGTTATGTCATTTTTAGCAAGTCACACTGTTATAATAATATTTCATTATTACCCACCCATTACCCTCTTCCCCACTCATTACTCTCTTCTTCTTCATTCTTTATTTTTCATCACAACCTCAAAGATTCACAAGGACGTCAGTGTAGTACTGGTATTGTTTGTTGTGGTTGTTTGTTGGTTGTTCAGCTCTGAAAGTGTGGAGCTCATTGGAACTTCATTGAAGCCATAGCTGAAGCTTTGAGCTCGCCGGTGCACCTGTAAAACAAATCAAAAGAATAAAATCACAAAGGGGTAAGGTAAGGGGGTCTAGTTCAGTGTTTGTCAGTGACTAATTTGAATTTTGAGTGATTGTTTGTGGTGGTTTAGGTGGTTTTTTGGTGGCTCATGGTTCATCTAAAAAGAAGAAGGAATGGCGTTGTGGAGGTGGGTTTGTGGTGGTAATGGGTTGGTTATTCGCTGGAGAAGACAAAGAGAACTGTGATATAAATTCAAATGAATGATTTTTTCGATGAGATTAGAGATAAAGTGGGTGGGGTTAGTGATGAAGAAGGTATAATTATTAGAGAATTTTAATAATTCATTAGAGATTAATTAGTGTAAAATAGAGTTAACAAAAGAAAAGTTAATTAATAAAGAAAAGAAAACAAAAAGAATATAAGAAATTATAAAATCTGAGGTGGCGCTGATGTAGTGCTTATGTGGCAGCAAGTGTAACACACTACATACTGTGAGAGTCACTACAAGAAAAATAGTCTCTAAGGAAGAAAAATCTATGTTATGCCCCAAAAAATTTCTAAGTTAAGACCCAAACTATTCTTCATTTACGTATAAAGTCGTGTCGGGTGATTCTTAAATTATGCTTAAGTGTTAAGGCCAATTCTTTAGTGTGAGAATAGATTTGGACATGAATTAAGGTCACAAAAATCCCCTAGCACAAAGTTGAGTTGAAAGTTTCCATACCAATTAAGTTTTGAGATAAGATTCTACTTTGGTAAACTTCAAACGATCATATCTCTCAGAATATAAAGAGTTACATGGCCCATAACCTATCAAATTAAAGATATTTGAATCCACTTTCCAACTCCATACATTTTGCATCAATCCGAGTTCCGAGTAAAAAGTTATGACCATTTTAGTAACCTGATACAGTGCAGTGACGAATTAGCAGACGGGAAAACATTAAAAAGGGTCTATTTGTCTTTTTACCTCTAAGAAAAACCTAAACGAATTTCTTGACTAATTATAGACCCAAACTAATCAGAGTTTCATCTCTTAATTTCCTATTCTCTTCTCTCTCAAATCCTAAATCAAAACCCTAAAGAAAAATCAAAGCATAGGACTTCCATTCAAGATTCATTCAATCTTTTTCAAGATTCATCTTCAAGGTAAGTCCTTCTTCAAGAATTCCATTCTTTCCAACTCAAATTCTTTCATACAATTATGAATCATTAATGACAATCATAATTCTTGGCCATAGAGTTTTCAAGAAACTAATTCAAGAATCTCAAGAAAGATTTTCTTGATAGTTCTTCTTCAAGCTAGGGTTTCAAGTCTTCCAATCAAGTTCTTCTTCAAGATTCTTCAAGAACTTTGTTCTTCCAGGTATGTAAGGCTATCATAGTGTTGGACTAGTTCGTCCTCACGCCCTACATCTACTTTTAAATCAGTAAAAGAGTAATCTAGGTTCTATCCTTAGATTCGAGTATTCTTGAGATGAGTTGATTCTGATTTCTTGAGTTCCTAATTATTTTTGAAATTCTATTCCTAATTAATGAATTGTTATATGTAATCCATTGAGATTCTTGAGTTGATTCGTTCATGTCTATATTTCAGCATGAACCCTATTAATTGAGTATTCTTGAGATGAGTAGTATCGTTGAGTTCTGAGTATTGAGTTTTTCTATATTGTTATTGAGATCCTTGAGTTGAGTTGTTCATGTCAATATTTCAGCATGAATCCTATTTTGAGTTATAAATTTTGAGAATCTTTTAAAGCCAATATTTTTTATTTTAAACTGAGTTTTTGAGAAAGTAAAGATGAGTTTGAGAATCTTTTTAGAACAAATGATTTGTCTTTAAAATTGATTATGAGAAAGAGTAAAAGATGAGTTTTGAGAAAAGTATAGGGAACTAAGTAATTCCCTAAGATAATAGTTTTAATTTGAGAAAAGAGAAACTTTGCTTTCTAATTGAGTTTATGAGTACAGAGATACTTCAGAGCAGTTACCTCTTTTAAGAGGATCTTTTGAGTAATTACCTCAAATTGAGAAAAGAGAATGTTTTTAAACATTGAGCATGAGCAATTATTTTGGGAGTTGTATTGAGCACCAATATGGGGGAGAGTTCAGACAACTCACAGCCCCCATAAACCATGTCTTGCCAACATGGGTTCAGGATCTAGATGAATCCTTATAGCTTAGTGGATCCACTTAGTTGAGAGATTCTATACTCCGGCACGGTATAGGACAGTTCTGGCAGCGTGGGCGAGACGATGTATCATCATGTAGCTCATAGTGATGGTTGTCGGTTAGAGAATCTCCCAAATAAGAGTAAAAAGTATTTTATTGTATTTTATATACATCCTTGAGTTCACATCTTTTATTTATAAAGTTTTAAATGTTTTCATCTCTTGTTATTGCTTTGTATTGATTTGAGTTGAGGTAAGTATTCTTTCAGCCCTATCAATTAAGTTATTTATCCATTTAGCTATATTACATACTCGTACATTCAATGTACTGATGTCATTCGACCTGCATCTTTTTATGATGCAGATACAAGTGTTCAGGATCATCAACAGGCGCTTCGTTGAGATCACTTAGCACTCCTAGTTAGCTTTGGTGAGCCTCCTTGCATTCTGGAGGACCCCGCTTTTCTTTCTGTTATTAGTTGGTTGAGGTATCGTGGATCTTGTCCGGACACCTATCTTAATGTTAGAGGCTTCATAGATAGCTAGAGTTGAGGAGTCCTTCAGTATTTACTTTTCTTGAGATGTTTTTAAAAAAAAAACTATAATACTTATGTTATTGAGTATTTTACAGAGTTGAGTTTTTACTTTGAGCTTAGATGTTCAAAAATTCTATTTTTAAGCTTTTTATCGCTTGAGTAAGTCTTCCGCTAAGTATTCAGCCAGGCCAAGGGTTCGCTTGGGGACCAGCAATGGTTCTCAAGTGCCGGCCACGTCCAGGGTGTAAGCTCGGGGCATGACAATCTAGTCCTTGAAAGTTCAAATCTGGTCTCAAATGAGCAACTGAGATCAGAAAAACTAGGTCGTCAATCGTTCTAGAAACTTCCGTCGCTACTGGTCAATAATGATGAGTTCAAAAACTTGGTCCTTGAATGGTTTTGAGATGGGAAAAAACTTTGATCGTGAAATCCTTTTAGTGACTATATATCGGTCTCAACTAGATCATTTATATCTTGGTAGTTAGGTTGTTAAACCTCTTTTGTGACCTTACGCAACTTGGTCTTAGTAATGTTTTGGAGAAGAGTGTGACCTGGTACTAGAATAGCGTTAGACCATTAAAATTCTGCTCCTAGAATAGTTATAGCAACCTTAAAAAATTGATCCGAGAGTAGTTTTAAAGACGAACAACAACCTAGTCCTAAAATAGCCTTACAGACGAGCATCATTTCTAGTCCTAGCTTATACATTAGAGACGAGCAACAATTCTGGTTTTAGATTGACCATTAGAGACAATCAATAATTGTGGTCTCTAACTGGCCACCATTGATCCTAGAGCCATTATTATCACAAGAATCTAAATTCATCAACAAATATCAAATTAATTACTACTAAAAATCTGGATACAAAAAGATGATACAGAGACAGGGGGCAGGAAGATAGAGATAGCAATGCGATTGATTACAATAAATTGGTTAACATCCTATGATTTTAGTTTCAATATTTGCTTAGCAAAAAAAAACTTAGATAACATCCAAAGTTTTGCAAAAACATTCATAGCAAACTAATAACGAAATTAAGAGTTCAAATTTAACTCCAACTATTCTCTGAACATTCACTAATTTTACATGCAACTATAGACAACATTGGTCAAACAACTCAAGGTCTTATATAAGCATAAACTAATTAATCTGATCTTTTGGGAATGCCACTTTCAACAAGAAAACTCTCAATACAAAAATGTCTCCCTACTATTGAAAAAATGATAGCAAAAATAAAATGTTGTCTTCCAATTTGTTGTCATACAGTAGCAAATTTATTTTCCTCATTCAAGGATTTGTTTTCTTCATTCAAGGATTTGACATACTCTCGAGTGGAACGTAGTGCGGACAATAATTCAGGAAGTTTCACCTTTCTAGTCTTTTGTCTTTACTCCATCCCCAAATTCAAATACGTGGCTACGAATTTGAGGTCCACAATATTTTTTTAACAATCTCTATTGTAGGTAGAGATGGATCTGCTTGAACCATTTCTTCGAGTTGAGCCTACAAAATATATCAAAGAACATTTTTAACATAACACATAACAATTTCAAGTAATTAACATATTCAATTTATCAAAAGCACATGTTTTTCAATTGCTTCAGGTTCAACAAGCTTGTTATATTTCTTGTAAGTCTCAAAGAAAATAGTTGCCAAATTTGTTGGATTGCCATCTTTCCCGCCCTTTACATCAAAGTCAAACATGTTAATAACACACCTCATAAATATTCCATTTAGAAAAATAATTTTATGATAATATCTTTTAATAAATAATCTCTCGAATAAGCTTGCTACCAATATGATGAAGCATCTTCAACTTAGCTTGATTTGTTACATTCCTAGTGCTTTTTACCTGTATTTGTTCAACAATAAGCTTCTAGTGCAAGTACTTATAAAAACTGAGATCTTAGATAGAGATATTTTCAAGAGGGACACTTTTTACCTTAGAAATTTGAATTCTGAACTTAAAGAAGAAAAAACAATGCTTCTGAAAGAATGGCTAAATGCGAAAATAGATATGGAGGATAGTTCAGCAACGTACAAGGAGTACATAGACTATCTTTTTCCTAAGGAAATGTAGACCACCAAACTTATGATCTTGGAAGCTGCTTATAAATGAAAGAAGCAACGAGTTGCATCCTAGGAGGATCAATGGAAATAATAAATCATAGAGAAGCTAATATAGTTACGGATATACTCTCTAAACAGGGCTCTGCTCTTGACAAAACTGGTGTATACCAAGACACTCAAAGTCTGCCTGAGAAAACTTTTGGATCCTACAAATT
Source organism: Solanum appendiculatum (assembly GCA_018342035.1). NCBI lineage: Eukaryota > Viridiplantae > Streptophyta > Magnoliopsida > Solanales > Solanaceae > Solanum > Solanum appendiculatum. The sequence continues at coordinate 297,762 of JAGDQO010002082.1, forward strand.
AGATAAGTGTGGGATGGCCAGTTTCAGATTCAAGAAAAATAAATTAGGCATGGGTTAGCTAGTTGGTGCATCCAGAAAAATAAATCACATATTTTGCATGCAAGTATCCTCTCCATTTATTTCATAACTCATTCATCCCTTTCAAGATATGATCACGATGATCATTCATATCAATACTCTCAAATTTATGCTATAACAATTGAAACATGAGTTAAGTTATTATTTTCAGAAAAGGGAGAGGCATCATATGTTGTCAGGTGTGTATTAAAATTGAAATGTTAAAATTATTCGACAAATGTACATTACTTTTGAAACTTCAGTTAATGAAAGATATAAAGCAGAATCAGGTATAGAATGGATTCAAACGCTTTACAACAGTTGTTATATGGACAAGAACATTTGATGTATCAGGTAACACTAAAGAATTTGAATCAGGTGTGTATTTGTTACCTCAACGACTGCCCACATGTGATTTAATTTTTTTTGCTTAATATCATGTCACGATGATACCCCCAAGGGACAAATATTACGATTACAAATAATTTTTTTCAAATTCGTCAAAAAAAGAATACTATTTATTTTAACCATTCGATTACTGTAAAAGATTACTTTCAGCTTTTGTCCAGTTTCAAGTGAAGCAACTTCTTTGCACTTGTTGCTTCCTCGGACTCTTTTTACCTTTTTAGAATTAGATGAACCTACAGTTGCATAATTTGATAAAAACTATAGCAATCAAACTCAGTTCTAAAACTTAATAACATATGAATTCAAAATATCATACCTTTTTCTGTTGTTTGAGAGTGTTTCATAACTTGATCAATAGATGGAGGCAATGAAATATTGGTTTGCATATCCTCTTTCTCAAGAACCAATTTTTTCATTTTTCGCATTTCTTGATTAGAAGACATGATAGAACTCGATTTTGTGCATTTAGAAGGAGTTTGCATATGCTTTATTAGCAAAAACAACACTCTTGTTGAAAGATCCCACCTCATATTCAAAAATTCCTAAAGAGGAGCTCAAAGATTCAGTTCTTTGCTCTAGTCCCTTTCCTATAGCGTCTGGACCCACTTAATGTGATATAAAAGTTTATCAAAAAATTTGAAAACACAAGAAATTTTCAAAAGATATAACATTTTTGAAAATTTTCTTACTTGTTTTAACTTTTTGGGTGTATTTCTTAACTTGATTAGTCGTAGGAGATGAAGTATTAATTTGCATGTTCTCTTTCTCAAGAACCATGAATCATAGTTCTTATGCATCATTCGTATTCCTTGACTAGTGGACATGGTAGAGTTTTTAAGTCCTTGTCCTCGGCCCTTCCTTATAGAACCTGGAAAAAAAATCTTACTATCAATACTTTAGCACAATATTTTGGAGAGCAAAAAGATGGAAAAAAGACAAGACATGAAAAGGACTAGAGACGTCTATAACTGTGCTAGCAGGTATGGACAAAATTCATATTTTATAAGTTGATTCTGCATCACAAGTTCTCATTTGTGAATATTTTGGATTCCACATTAGTTTGGCATTCAAAAGTTATGACTCAACTGGAACGGCTCCTAAAGACAAGATATTTAAGAATTATATTGAGATAGAGCCGCTTTTTGGCCTGATATTTACCTTTTTATCATGACATTTACATAAATCACTTCGCGCCATATTGAAGGCAAAAGGCTAGATAAGACTGTGGGAAACCTTCTGAACTTTTACACATTTGTGAAAATTCATGGAAAAGTAAAAATCCTTTATACGTGATAGAATTATACCAATTAACATCTTATGCCTATATTCTACATCAAAGTACCTTGGAAGAATATCACCATGGGAGCAAGAACATACCACGACATCAATTTATTACTTGGCTTGTCATTCAGAGGAAACTGTTGATAGACTAGAGAAGTGGGGAATCCAAGTGGCTACTAACTGTGTACTATGCACCTCAGGAGAAATGGAAACAATTGATCATCTACTCTTTGAATGCGCATACTCAAACTATATCTGGCATTCCCTTATCAGATAGATGGGCATAAATAGATAATCCACAAAATGGGATGATGAAATTAAATGGCTAAAACAATAGGTCAAGCATAATAGGACTAGAGCTGAAATCTTGATATTTTTATTTACTGCAACCGTATACCATACATGGAACAAAAGGAACTGTAGAAGGTTCAGAGGGGAACGAAAAGAAAGCGCTAGCAAATTGAAGGAGATTGTTATCTAGCTTTACACTCGAGGCAATCATGACTTTTCAATCCAGATATCTTGTGATCTTTCAGGTTTACACATTGAGAAATATTAGATGAAAAATCATCAGGAACCTTTAGATTCTTAAAGAAAAGGCACAATTTGTGCTTATCTTCAGGAGACAATATGTAGCATGCTGTTGGAACTTCAATTTTCTCTCACTTTTAGATGAGGTGCAATTCTGGCCTAATGTTTCTCTTTTGTAAGTCTAATCGAGTTTTAATTGTGTTCTTGTTCTTTCCTTTGATATTCATAATTGTACCCATGATATTATCACATATATTTTTTTCAATATGCATAACATTCAAGTTATGTCGCAACAAGAGACACTTCCAATGTGAAAGTTTAAAAAAGATACTTTTCTTGTTTCAGTTATCCATTCGAATTTCATGTGAAATCTTCATCCTTTGATAATTGTAACCCTTCAAGATCTTGCACTTGATTAAGTATCTCAATACCGGAACGTACTTTTGGTGAGGGTTTTTTCTCCATTGTAACATCAAATGACCCTTTCTCACTTCTCCATTTGTGATTCTGAGAAAGATAACACCGATGACCCATAAAACACTGTTTCTTATCATTAGCAATTGAATTTAGGAAGTGTCTTTATTGTAACATAGGCATGCCAATTTTTCTTTTGTACTCCATATCTATAAATTTTCATATGCTGAAAAGTCATTGATGGTCCATAATAAAGAAGCATGCAACTTAAAATTTTGTTTAGTTGATGCATCATAGGTCTCAATACCAACTTCTTACAACTCCTTCAATTCCTCTATTAAAGGCTGAAGATATGTATCAATTGCATCTCCTGGATCATTTGGACATAGAATAAGCATTGACAAAATAAATTTTTTCTGCTTCATACACAATCAAGGTGGTAAATTATAAGGAATAAGAACCACAGGCCAAATGCTATATGAGATTTTTGAATTTCGAAATGGTTGAAATCCATCACTAACAAGTTCAAGTCGAACATTTTGAGGCTCAACCGCAAATGAAGGATGAAGTCCATCAAATGACTTCCATGTCATTGAATCAGTCAGGTGCCTCATTATTCCATCATCAACTCTTTTATCCTTATGTCATGTCATTAGAGTAGATGTCTTTGTAGACATAAAAAATCTCTGAAATTTAGACTTTAAAGGAAAATAACATAAACTCTTTGATGCAATCTTTTTATCTTTTTTATTCCTTATTTTCCCGTTATGTGTATTTATTTTTCATCTAGACGCACCACAAACTTTGTAAGAATCGAGTAAGTTATTCTCCTTCCAGTATAACATGCAATTAATAATACAAGCATCAATCTTGTTGTATGAAAGCTCGAGTTCTTAAATTATCTTCTTTGCCTCATAATATGAGTTTGGCAAATTGGCGCCATCAGGAAACAACTCCTCTTCAACATTTTCAATAGCATTGTAAATGATGCATTACTCCAACGACCCATACTTTTGATATGAAGCAATTTGATCAAAGATTAAAGCTTTGAAGCTTTTGAATTTTGGTATAATGGCAACTCGAGATCCTTCAATAGGTTGTAAAACTTTTTTGCTTCAACAATTGATTCCTCCTCAAGTAAGTCATCATAATCAGTATGTGTAATTCCTCCATCAAGATTAGGATATATATCTCTCAACAGTTCTTCTACTTCATCTTTACTCTCACATTCTTCTACTGCATCACCATCTTGTTCTTCATTTTCATCTTCATATTCAGATTCTGATTCTGATAATAGCTCACCCAAACGTTTTTCATGGTGATACCAAAAAGTATAATTGTGAATGATTCCATGTACTAGCAAGTGTGTCTCAACTATTTTATGAGTTCCTAAAGTTGTATTGTAACATTTGACACATGGACATCGTATTTTATATTCTTCTCCTATTTTTTGAAAAGCATAATCCAAAAACTTTTGCATGCCGACTAAGTAGATTTCATCGAGACGATTGTCAACAAGTTGCATCCACTGCTTAGTAGGTGTCATAACCTTGAAGAGTACATAAAAAATAGTTTAAAAAGATAAAGAATAACAAAAATGCTAAGATACAAACAACTTGTTACGATCAGATACACACAATAGGGTTGAAATCTAAGAATAGATGGCACTAAGAATTATAAAAGATTATAAATTAACTTATAATTAAGATGCTAGTTCCTGAAATATGATTTTCTTTGAGCCTACCAAAAATTGGAGCAAGTACTTACAAAAAACAATATATATTACGACATAAGATTATCTAAATAGTCGTTTTTTACTAAAAAAACTACTTGTTTATAGTTACTAAATAGTTAGTTTACTTGAATCTTCAAACAATACATAAAGAAAGAACTAAGAAAATTAGAAATCACTAAAGATGTGAAACTAGTATATTATTCATGCAATAATTAATTTTTTCAAATTTGATATGCACTTTATATAAAATAATAGTTTATAGATAGAAGCTGGAGAAGTAATCAGAAAAGAGATGTACATAACTTGAAAAAAATGATAGGGAATGTTATCCTATATGCATCGTAACATGCTACAAAAAAAAAATTGAACTTTCTGAAACACATAATCACTAGAACCCCACATGGAGTTAGTCCCTGGAAATTCATAAGCAAGACTTTCTAGAGCGCAAAATCTCTAGTATTTTACATACAGTTAGCCGCTGAAATTCATAAGCAAGTTATGGGATAAATTTTACCAAAATTGTACACTACAGGTTGGTAATAAGATCAATACCAAGTTCTGAAAACATATAGCTGAAAAATAAAACACTTCAAAATGCTTATCCCAATTTTTTTCTAATCTCAAGCGATCTAGATTATACAATTTCACAAAGTAGAACATGAAGCACTTGAACCTCACTATTCAGAAGAAATTTACAAGATTTGAAGCCTGATAATATACTGAAAAGGTTGGGAAATTACACAGCCAGTGATGAGAGTTCAGATAGATTAACATGAGGCAACAAAGCTGATTGTTTATACTATGTCAAAGAAGGATACTCAACCTTTTGTGCCCAGAATGAGATGGTGAAAAGTTGATCGTGGAAACAAGATGGTTCAAGTCCTAACTCTTACTCTATGAATATTTACACAAAAAATCATCAAAAAGGTTAATATTTTCATCTAAGGCAGTCAATGATTTCATATAGAATTAAATTCTAAAGACAAATAAAGAAATCATTTCTTTCCAGGTTCATCATGATCCTGCGTCTTTAAATATGACGAAGTGACAAATATCACATGCACATATTTCTCTTGCTTAATAAGTTATATGGAAAATGTATGTATATATATAAATACAATATAGATTTTCTCTATTTTGTTATTATTAACTGTGAAATGCGTCCATTTGAATGATTAATTAAAGATTCATAGTGGCTTTATCTCAGATTTCTAAAAAGATCTCTACTTTCTGCAAATTACTATTTTTTTTTCAAGAACAGAGAAAGAGGAGTTGTTGACAGAGTGGGGAGAAGTGAGATCAAACCATGAGATACACAACAGAAACATTGCAACTATGCAAATATATCTTACTTTCAAAGTTACATGATTCAAATATGTACATCTTAATTGAATATAGTGAAGATGTAACAGGACTAATCCTTATTTGGCTCACAAAATATCAACATCGAAGACATAAAACTAGTATGTTGTTCACAAAATAATTAGATTTTTCAAATACAATATGCATCCTATATAAAATATGAATCTTCAGACTCATAATACACTTCACAAAATCGAGTCAACTATTAGAAAACTCAACCAATAATCTTTTACTGATTGTACATAAGAAAACAAAGCAGATTATGAAACTTTAAAACTATTTAATGTTAGAAAAGAGGAAGAAGAAGAAGAGTAACTTGAATAAAACAAGAAAAAATTCCATCAATAAAATTTATGAAAGAAACAAGCAACTCGATTTAGAAGAGGAAGCAAACCTGAAATTTTATTTTTCAAAAGACAGAACTGCTATGAAAATTTACTGGGTTGAGATTGGGGCAAAGTTCCGGTGGAAAATTAAAGAAGCGATCCTGATTTGAAGAGAGCTAGGGCAAGTTGCGACCATATCCTAGAAAGGCTTTTCCTTTTTATGTTTTTTACTTTTCAGAAAAAAGAGCGGATTTTTTTCTTTTTTTGGCTTCAATAAAAAAAACTTGGCGCCTAAATTTTGGTGAAAACAAAAGCTTTTTTTTTTAATACTTCAGTATTAAATTAATTGGGTGGAAGTATTTCCCCCTTAATTAAGTCCTTCAATTACAATTTAGGACCAGTTAATAAGTTCTTTAGAGACCGAATTTAGTGTGTGTGTGTATGTGTGTATATATATATATATATAGAGAGAGAGAGAGAGAAGGAATTACTAGCTCGTCCCTAAATGTTGATCTTAAATTAGAGTTTTTCTTGTGGTGAGTGGTGTTACACGTTTCAGGGTGGTATTAAATTCACTTTTAAATAGTAAAGGTGTGTAATATGTCGTCATAATAGTTTAAGCATGTAACTGACTTTTCGTAACAAGTTTAGGGGAAAATTTATGCCTTTTCCCAAAGAAATATTAAATAATAATCACCCTCACGATATTACCAAATAGTAAATATACGATATTACGACTTGTTATTTGAGTTACTCTCAATCTTCTTATTTCTATAGATGAAAAAACTATTAAGTATTGTTCATTTATTAAAGAATTATGAGGGTCAACAACGTTAACTAAAGAATTTAATACATAATTTGTGTAAGATCTATTAGGCGAGCCCCGAGTATTAAGCGTTGAGCATGTTTAGGGCACACAGTCAAGCGCTTAAGGTAGTAAGTCTCACATAACTAAGCCCCATACATGAGTCTCGGAGAATTTTGCCATGGCCCCGCCCCAGAGCGAGCCCCAAAGCAAGTTCCAATAAAGTCTTTTAAAACATTGGTATATATTTACCATCAATATTCTTATTGCTATTCTTGGATAATTTGGTCACGCGTTTTCTAACTAATATAATTAACATCACACACCAACCAGTTTGCATCTAAAAATAATTCTAGGCATGAAAAGAGAATTTTCTAGGGTCATTTGACTAGCATAAATCCGTGAAATAATTCTTTTTTAAAATTGAAAACTTTTTATAGAAAATGTAATATGATAACGTCAAACATATGACAATATTTTGCTATAATATGTTAAAAGAAGGTTATAAGAAATTTATTCCATGGAATTAGCTATCCCACCATATATATGTGTTAATTTATCCCATATTAATATAGTAAAAATGGTGGGATAAACTAATAATCCTAACCAAACATGTAATAAAATAATCTTATATTTTATCTCGAGATTATTATCCTTTTTACCACGATCCCGAAAGAAATGTATTCAATGCAGCTAGAGGCTTGTGCTTAATAATGAATGATAACTATTGTTGATGTGATTAGTTGTACTTCATTGTTTTCTTCTCATTGAAAGGAATTTTTCCAAAAAATGTTGTCATTTGCAATGACTCACGCAAAAGGACTTTCATGTGCCTTTGTTTTTAAAAGGGAAAATACCACTACATTACTTTCTTTTTAACTCTTCCTCAATCGAAATGGATTAATGTGCCGATGGTTATGGTTAAAAAAATCTTAAAAGAATCGTAATCTGAATCAAATCGATTAAAAATATTGATATTTGGTGTAGTTTGGTTAGGTTTGGTTTTAAATTTTGAAAATCGATACTATTTGGTTTGGTTTTGATTTTACTAAAAAAAAACCAGCAAAAATAGTCAAACCGAGCCGAGAAATTATATATATATATATATTTTATTTTTTTTATAATTATTTATACAATATTCATAAATAAAATATAAATATTTTGATAAATTTTAATTAACTCAAGTCTTTAACTTTACCATTTTCTCAAGTCCAACACTTAAATTTTAGCTCAACTATTAAAATCCTAAGTCCAAGTCCATCAGATAGTCACACTTTCTCTTAATTGAATCACTTTATTTATGTAATAATAAATCTAGTATTGCTTAATTGAATCCACAGTTGCTTTCATGTGGATTGTTCATGTACTAGGTGTCTGTGTCTATCGAGATGCGATGCCCTCAACAAATTTATTACTTTTAAACCGAAAAAACCTAACCACATCGACTGTTATTTTTTTTTGCGTTTGGTTTGGTTTGGTTTTAGAAATTTAAAAACTGACTAAATTAATTTGATTTTGATTTTAACTAATAACCGATCCAAATCGAATCATGATTAGGTTCGGATTAATTAACCTTTCGTATTATTGATTATAATATATGGTAAGTTTCATAGATGGTCATCTAGAATTATGATTTTTTAAAGGTTGAAGTAATAATAATTAATAAATTAATATAAAAATAGTTTAAAGTAATGTTTAATTGAAGGTGAAACTGTCACTCAGCTGTTAGCTTTTATAACTTATACTAGATACAAAAGACCGGACAAGTCCGGGCCCAATATATATTATTTTATGAGCAACTTACAAAAATGACTATATTTATAGGGTTATTAAAGTTCAATAACTATAAGTTATGTTATTTACAAAAAATGACTATAATTTATGTCTTTTTCTAGCTATATTTTTATGGAAAAATTTCTAAAGTACACACATTTACTATATTATTTTCCATTTGTCCCTATATCTTTTAAAAATAACTAAAATCCCTTATTTTAATAATGTATCCGTATTAATTTATTAATGTATCAGTGCTTGTATTAATGTATCCGCGCTTTCATTAATGTATCCGGATTTGGTTAATTTTTATTTTAATAATATATCTGTATTAATGTATCCGTGCTTGTATTAATGTATCCGCGCTTTCATTAATGTATGCGAATTGAGTTAATTTTTGTTTTAATAATGTATCTGTATTAATGTATTCGTGCTTGTATTAATGTATCCGCTCTTTCATTAATGTATCCAGATTGGGTTAGTTTTGAGGGATTATTGTAATTAGAAAAAAAGTAGGGATAGATAGTAATTTCATCTTTACACAATGTGATTTATGTAACTTACCCTATTTTTATATATGTTTTTTATTTTTCTATTTTACACTGATACAGTTTTAATTACAATGAATTAAATAAGGAAAGTGTATTTATTGTACAATTAGCATATGAATACTTTGAATTCAAATTGGTATCTCTATTTATAATACTTAAAGTATTAATATATCAAGGATACAATTATTTATAAAAACTTAATGTATTAATATATCAAACAAGGAAAAGTATAACAATTTAGCATATGAATACGACAATTTGGAAAATGGATACACTGTTGTTAAACAAAAAATGAATACACCAATCTAGTATACATATGAATACATTGTAGTTAAACAAAAGATGGATACATTGGACAACCCAGAAAAAAGAAAAATAGAAAATAATATAATGTGTAGGTATCAAAGTGTGTAAGTATTCGGCTGTATAGAAAATTGAAAAAGCCAACAAACGTCAAAAAATATTTGTCAAGTTTTTCCTGTAATACTTGAGGCTTGATGTAAACTCATGTATTTGTTTATAAAAATATAGTATTAATGTATCCAATTATATTTGTATTGCCTAATCAACCTTTCAAATTGGATAGATTACTTATGTATCAAGATATACTCGTATTCACAAATCACCATTTCAACTTGTGTTAATATTACAATACAAAGTATCTATGTATATAAGTATTCTACTATATACAAAATTGACAATCACACAAATTTCAATCTCTTTTTGCGCATGTTCGTCTTGTACTATTTTTTTTTACAACTATAGCCATTGTAGTGGATAGGGGTGTGCCAAAACCGAACCGACCGATAAACCGAACCGAAAAAAGTGTTATTGGTTTATTGCTATTGGGTAATTGGGTTAATGGTTTTTTAATGGTTTTATAAAAAACAATTATCGGGTTATCGGTTCATTATTGGTTTTTTATATTGGGTTATTGGGTAAACCGATAACCCATTAAGACTAGAAATTTACTACTTTTACCTATACATAAATATTAAATACTAATCTCAATACCTTACTAGTTACTGTCTTTGTCCTTAGCCTTCAATTCACACTTCATTGTGACTTTGAGTTCATAACTTCACATTATACAAAATGTTAAAACCTAAAAGTAAGAACCCTATTCCTTTCAATTTCTCTTTGTGTTACACTTGTATAGCTCTTTTCATGTTTGTTATTATTGTTTCTATTTTATTAACATTTCTAAAGTTACATTATTGTCTTGTCACGTCAAATTTATTAGAGAAGTCATATGTTTGTTTTATAAGCATTTTCTTATTGGTTAAATCGAAAACCGAACCGTTAAGGACCAAAACCGATAAACCGAAAACTGATAAAAAATATCTTATTGGTTTAGCATATTTAAAAACCGAAAACCGATAAACCAAATCGATAATACACAAAATCGAACCGAACCGACAGATGCACACTCCTAGTAGTGGAGAAACAAATAATTTTTCAATCGAAACCTTATTAAAATATATGAAAATATAGATGTATACAAATATGATCTTTATAAAATGAGGAAAAAATCAATTAGAAGATACATGATGAATTCAAATTACAAAAATTGCTCCTAGAGTCATGCAAAAGGATCTTAAATTGGAAGAAATTTGGGGGAAAAATATAGAAAATCTGTAATAAAGGAATATTGATGAAAGAGAAAGTATTAATGAGATTAATTATGTGTGTAATAATAATTTTCCTATTTAATATTTAATAACTTTCCTGATTAATTGTATATAATTAACTTTGTTATTTATTGTGTAGTTATATCCATATAATATAAAAAAAAAAAAAAAACTATAACTATTTATTTTAAATGTCTATTGATGTTTGCCATATTCTATAGTTTTTCCTTATTTTATTTGTTTTAATTTATATAATTTTGTTGTTAATTATTTTTATAATATTTTAAACTTATTTTTTAAATAATATATGTGGCACATGTGATATTTTGAGAGCTAATCAATTTTTTAATATATTTTAAGTACGTAATTTTAAAATAATATATGTTATTTCCCATGTCCCAATTTATACGTGGCACATGTGAAATTTTGAGAATTAATCAGTTTTTTAATATGTTTTTAAATACTTTGAATTGTGTTTTATAGTACTCTTAACGTAATTTTCAAATAATATATGTCACTCGTGTTGTCCAAATTTATGCGGCACATGTAAAATTTCGAGAGTTAATCACATTTTAATATGTTTTCTTTAAATATGTATAGTAAAATAAAATAATATGTTGCCACTCAAGTTTGAATCAGTGACCTTTGACATATAATATCAAGCTCTGACCAACAGAATAAGCAGTTGATTTGTGGTGAAGCACACAGCTGAAGCATACATGTTGACGCTCAGCTGTAGTAGTAGATAGAAAAAAAATATTACGTCTTGTTGGATAGTAAGAAATCAATTTTATGGACTATTAGTTATTACTACTTACATAGAAAATAATAATTTTGTGATAATTTTTTTCAAATCCATTCGTGCTTTTAGTATTTTAGTTTCTGCATATGAGTTTCGGTCATGTTGGATTAGGTAGGTTTTTTTTAATGGGTTTTGTATTTATTCTACCAAAAGTAAAAATATAATTAAAAAATAAAAAATTTACCCAACAAATGTGAGTTTTGGATTGGGTTGGGTGAGGTTTTTTTTTTTTTTTTTTTTTAACTAAGGATTTTATTCACTACCAAGGATCATTTACAAACCAGCACAATTCACACAATCTGCTATGCTAATCAAAAAATTTTGTGCCAATAATTAATTAGGACAAAATTTTGTAATAATTGTGTTAGTAAGAGCAAAGTTTTGTGATAATTGTATTAGAAAACATAGTTAAGAAACCTTAGTAAAAAAAAACTCATAGTCATGCAATCATTTATGAAATTTACCCCATATTGTAGGTATAACATGCCCACTAAGTAGCAAGTAGCTTTTTCTGGGAACTGAAAAGTTCTTGATAGCCAAGGAGTGTTCCTCCCTATAATAAAATTCTAATGAATAGAAATTTCAAAATAAATGTCAAACACTAGGTGAAATACAAACAAAAGAGAACTTGTTGATCGGAGTTCTTGCAACTTCTATTGTGTCTTCTAGTTGGTGTATACTAGTTTCACCCGTCTTACCTCACATAGTAGAGATATTTATGAATTAAACTATCTTTTATATATATCTATATATTAATAAGTTCACTAAATATTTATAATTATTTTATTTTATAAACTCAATTAGTGTACATATATTAATTTGAGATCTTAATAAGAACTCAAACACACAATTATGATGGAATAGCTTTATATCATAACACTAGAAATAGACCCTCCTATTGCTTGCTCTACCAATTGCATTATCAATGAGGTAAACCTATCAATTTTTTCATTCAAAAATTGGCAAAGATTGGGTCAAAAAATAATTTCACGTGGCCTTGCCCTGGCAGATCATCTCAAAATAGCTATTTAGTGTAACATAAAGCTTTATTCAGCAGCTATAAGTTCAGACCTATTAAGGCTTGATATGATGGCCCAACAAACATGTGGTTCCCACTCCTATTAAAGCCCATATATTGCTAAGAGGGTTACAAAAGGGACCAAATTTTTGCAGCCATCATTGTATTTTGAGCAATCAGTATAAATTTACCTAGTTTAAGATCTAATTATATATTTTTATTTCAGTTTTTGAAATTATTTTCCGTATTATATTTATTTTGTCAGATATATCTCGAATACATGCGGATTAAATTAGGGTTATATGCAGGTTAAATTGGGTATAATTTATTTCAAACACAATATATTCAAAAGTATATTTGGGATATACTGATTTTTCGCTCGCCTCTCTTCTCTCTCCCTGCGTATCTGTATATCATAATGTATCTAATATCTAAGATACATGTATCTATTATATTTGATGCATATATCTAACTTGAAATTTGATAGAGTAGTGTATCTGACTTGAAATTTAGTATGAAACTATTAATTAGTGAGACAATATATAACTATTTCAAACTATAAAGTGGATTAATATTTATGGTAGGAATATTCATATAATTAAATAGTTTTTTCTTCTATTTTTTAGGGTTACAAAAGGGATCACATTTTTGCAGCCCAATACTGCCCTTTCAATTTTAACTAATCTTTAATTTCTTTTTCATAATTTGCTTAATTATCAGATAAAACTTCCTAATATTTAATCCATATTTAGTGGTATTTACATTATTTTAAAAATTAATTATTTTTATTTCTTTTTTCTTACTTTGTTCATCTCAATTTATGTGAACATATTTTAAAGAGAAAAAATAAAATTTTAAGACTTGTGATCTAAAATAAACTATAGAAACTTTTGTGTGTCATTAGTAGAAATCTTTATTTTGGGTGATCTTTAATTTTTAAGACTTGTGATCTATAACTTGTGCCTAACGTTTTTTTTTTTTTCAAATGTTAAGAATAAAGAATTTTCTTGCGAATAGATAGCGTTGAACTTATGCCCCTGGGCAAATATTTGCTAAAAATGTTTGTCTAACAAAAATAAGTCATAGTTAAGAATACTTTGAACAACAAATTTTTATTAAATGATTAATAGAAAAAAATAATTAGAAACCACCAATTATGTAACAACCCCCTTTCAGAATATTTAAATTAACTCGTACCTTCGAGGCAAGACTAAGCATGCTTAATATGCTAAGAATAATGTGTTATGGTGTATTTGAGCTGCAACCCCCCCCCCCCCCGAATGTTTAAATTAATATGTCTCTTCGGGACAAGACTAAGAGAGTGTTTGTATTGGCTTAAAAGTTGGTCAAACCTACTTTTAAGTCAGTTTTTAACTTCTAGAAGTGTTTGACAAATATAAAAATAACTTAAAATAAGTCAAAAAATTGACTTAAAATAAGTTAGGGCGTGTTTGGCAAAGTTAAAAATAACTTAAAATAAGTTTAAAATGATTTTAAAAAGTTAAAATCCAACAGTAGGTAACCCCCTACTTTTTATTTTTTGACTTAAAAGTCAGTTAAGTTTGACTTCTTATTTTTTTGACTTAAAAGCTATTTTTTAAGCCAATCCAAACGGGTTCTAAGTGGTTAATATTCTAGTAATAATGTGCTATGACGTATTTGAGTTGCACGATGGTCGTATTTTAAGTTTTGAAGTCAATCAAGTTGTAAAATAAAAGTCGTCAAAAGTTATCACAAATTATTTTCATAAACTTTCTGAAATTTGGGTCAAATACCTAGGAGCTTTTCTACCAATCTAAAAGGAGTTAGAGAGCCCACAACCTATAAAATCAAAGGTCTACGAGTCTAGTTTTCAACACACTAACATGTTAGGTCATACGACTTTAAAAGAGAAAGATATTCGCATTTTTGTGAGACTATGCAACAGAGGCGGGAAGTGAATCCCTAGGTCGGTGGAGCTCTATAAGACTTTGTTTCTTTCATTTTAGACACATACTTTTCGCCCAAAGAACCAGAGAAATCATATATAAAACCTACAAATTCTCCATGGATGATATATTAAATAAATATAGCATGTATTGCCTAAGCCCGTCGATATATTTGGCAGAGAGATATCCGATATGAGCTGATAATTATCAAGCATTAGCCCTTATTAATTTATGAAATGATTAATTGAATGAAATTTAAGAGTGAAGATGTAACATCCCAGTTTCATAATGACTAGCGTTGTCTATTGACTTTTACTCTGAGTGTTTTGAGCCTTGGTTCGATATATTTTACGTGAAGTAAGTTGCACTACCGGCCTCTATAGTAATGTTGTTACCTCGATTATCTTTCACGTGCCATTGTATGATTCAATCATGTCTCTTGCCCAATTGTGCTATGAATAATTTCTATTGTTCTTCACGTGTCACGATTTTGTTATATCCATATGTCTTAAATATTTTTTATCCTATACAATATCAAAATAAAATATTAACTTTAAATTAACTTAATTTTAAATTATGTCCAAACAGGCCGTAAATAGCCACCATGCATCACATTAGAAGTTGGTTCTTCATCTCTAGACTCAAAGGAAAATGTGATTGATGCCATAAATTTATATTATTATTTTACATTATCGAGTTATGTTAAAGGACTTTTTAATATTTTCCACAGAGTGTTTAGGTTTAGCATGTGATGAGCATAATCAACATATTCTTATAGCACATTGACTATACAAAGATGGTTGTCACACTCCTATTTTTTCTAAATAAAAGTTTTGAAAAAAAGAGTTTTTCCAATTAAAGTGACATTTTGAAAAGAGATTATTTATTTTATAGAGTCGCCACTTAAAATTGAGTTTTGGTATTTTAAGTCACCTAATTTAGATCCATAATCAAAAGGAAATGACTCTATTTTTTATTTGTCTGCGAACTAAAAATTCGAGTAAGAAATTCTGTTGACCGAGAGGAAGGTATCAGACACTCCTCGAATCCCGTGACTCTAGCACGGTCGTTTTATTGACTTATATTTAGCTTGACATAATTTTTTGATACATTATACTTATGAGCTTTGCAAAAGTTCTTATGACCCACATCTTTGATTTATTAAAAAAAAATTGCTTTTAGACTGTCTTATTTTATTAATGTGTGGCTATCTATTTATTATATGTCGCATCTAAAATTTACGTAATGCTCTTCAAATAGTAAAACTTGCATATTGTTATTGTCGGCCTAATTATGTTCCTAACAATTCAATTTAAAGAAATTTAATTATAAAACAATTACTAAAATTCGAATTTTTTTTAAAAAGTCGAAGGATTTAAAATTATTTTTATTAAAAGTAAATCATTGTGACTCATTAAAGGCATAATTAAACTACCAAATATTAATTACATAGATCAACATAAAGTCATTAATTTAATACTCTAAAAATAATCATCATTCAAACAAAACGCAAAGAAAGTTGTAAAGTTTATTTTTATTTTATTTTATGATTCTAAAAAAAATGTACACAATATTATTAAGCATCCAAAGTGAAAAAGTAACTTAATTCATTATAACTAAATCTCATCCGAATATCAATTAATTACATAGCGTAGAACATTAAGTTTCGTATTTTAATCAAGAACAAGATAAAATTTGGACCTTTAAACATGTAAAAAAAATTGCAAAAGGGCTCATTACCCCCCTGAAGTTGAAGCTTTTTATGTAGTGTACACCTAAACTATAACCCGTTCTAAATACCCCCCTGAACTTCTTAATTCATCCGTCGCGTGAACCTTTATTGTCCACCTGGCATAGAAATTGACTACAAACTCTAGCAGGCGTGTGAGGGAGTAAAATTTATGCCACATCACAAAGCTCCAACGGTAAAAACATAAAAATCTCCATTTTTCATTAATTTTTGGCCTCTTTTCAGAACACTCTCTCTCTCTTCTTTAACTATTTATTCTCCCCAAACACTTTTTCCTTTTCAAATTTCAGAAATTTCTTTTTCGTTTTTTCCTTCTCCATCTTTGCCTTTTAAAATTGAATTTGTTAAATTCATGAATTATAATAGGAGACTTGTTTGTTTATGTGGGACTCCTCCAATTCTGAGAATTTCA
This sequence comes from Solanum appendiculatum, assembly GCA_018342035.1. Classification (NCBI taxonomy): domain Eukaryota; kingdom Viridiplantae; phylum Streptophyta; class Magnoliopsida; order Solanales; family Solanaceae; genus Solanum; species Solanum appendiculatum. The sequence continues at coordinate 314,546 of JAGDQO010002082.1, forward strand.
TGGACAGATGACAATCCTGGACGTAGATTTCTCGGTTGTAGGCACTATGGGGTATGTATTATTTCATAATTTTTTCTTTTAATTTGTTATTATGTATTTTTTTAACTTTGATTTTATGGAATGCAGTAATTATTTCGAAATTCTTGTAAGTTTTTCGATTGGTATAATCCAGAATTTCACAGTCAGGCGAATGTTGTGATTTTGGGTCTGTTGAAGAAGACCAACAAACAACAAAAACAGCTGAAGTGTAGAAGGATGTTAAAACTAATTTTGTGCATTAGTTTGATATGTAATGTGATATTGTTCTTTTATTTAGTGTGTCGTTGACTCGTCATTAGTGATCTAAGGACTGAAGGTGTTATTGATATGTTAGGACTGAAGGTGTTATTAACGTAAGGACTTAAGGTAATTTTTTGATTTGGTGTATTGTTATAGCTAGCTGACTAGCGATGTATGTTTCTGCTGATATATATATGTTGGTGTATGTTCAATTAACTTGTCCTTTTTTCATAAAACTGCAACTAGATGGAATAGGTAATATGTAACAAACACACAAAGATGTAGTGATAACAACAAAGGTAATAATGACATAAAGGCATGACATAAATAGTGCTTTCTTGATCATTAAACACAAACATCATAGTGCTTCATTGTTTCAACCAACAACCACCAATACACAAAACAATCACTAATTTAAGTTTGGTTGAACAACCACACAACCACCAAAACACAAAACAATCACTAATTTAAGTTTGGTTGAACAACCACACAACCACCAAAACACAAAACAACCACAAGTACTAAATATACCAAAAGTACATTAACAACCACCAACCATACATATTATCTATAAGAAGTTTTCTTTGAGAGAGATTTTCCCTTGGCTTGTGCCCTTGTCTGAATTCCAACAGCTTTTGATCTGGTTTGAATACAATTCATAACACTTTGGACTTGAAGTTCTCTTTGAGTAATGGCCTGTTTGTCTTTCCACTTCAGTCCCTTGGTAGGTTTATAACCAATATCACCTATCACATGTGCATAACTCACCACACCAGTATTAACCCTCCTACTGCTAGCCAATCCTTGCTGAAACATTAACAACTTAGTTATTTTTGGACTCACATTTAAAAATATAATTTTGACAATGTTAAAAGACACTTACATTAATACAAGTATATCTAGTATAAGGAACAAATACACCTTGTCCCACAAATCTTGGCCTCTTCCTGTAACCACTTCCTGCACCTCTTCTTGTACAAGTATTGTTGCTGCTTGCTTTTCATATTGACATCTACCCCTCTTTTTTTCAGTGGAGGACTATTGTGAGCAGAAAAAGAATAAAACAAGAGACTAAATTAATAAGTAACCTAACTATAAAAGTTTAAGCAAATTAATGTGATTATACCTCTTGAGTGAGTGTTGGTGTAGACTTAGGTTTAGGATTTTTTGGACAATTTCTCTTGTTATGATTTGCTCCTCTGCAGATTAAACATGTCACTATTGTCCTCGGTTTTGGCAACTTCCCACCTTTTCTCACATCACCAATTTCTCTTCTTTTGTTCTTTGGTGGCCTACCAAGCATTTTTCTTACCTCAGGTGGTTCAACTATTGGTTTTCTACCTTCAGGTCACATTTTCATGTTTAGGATTGGTTGAATAAAATGAGAATATGTCTTCAGATATGTCTCTTTTTTATACCAGCTTGAAATTGCTTGTGATGCATCCATATTCAAGTGGTTCATTGCTGTTATACCATGTGCACATAGAATACCTTTTAATTCCCAAGATCTGCAACTACATTTCTGTTGACCCAAGTTCACAGTATGCTTGTATGCCCCTTCTAACACTTCAAATCCTTCATCACCATTCCAATCAATGTTGCACTGCACTGATCTTTCTACATTGGCATTGAACAACATCATTACCATTGGAGATATTTCATTTGTCCAAGAATCAGCAAATGCTCTTGACTTACTTACCCTACTCATCACCTTAATTCTAATTTCTTCCAACATAGAAACAATAGTCTTGTTCCTAGGTCCCAAGATCCAAGCATTAAAACTCTCTGCCATGTTGTTATCTATACTGTCACATTTGGAAAAGGTCTGAAAAAAAGCTTTGCACCATCTCTCCTTGTTGTATTTGATAAGGTCTTGAACTATACCTTTTCCCAACTTGGCTAGACCATTTAAATTGTGCCTCAAAAGTGGCTCTAGCACAAGTCCAGAATTTCTTCCTTCTCTCTATGCCTCTCCAATTTTGTGACCAATTAGCTAATATATGTCTAGCATACATTCTGTGCTCACATTCTGGAAATACTTCATCTGCAGCAACTAATAGCCCCTATAGTTGCCAAATAAAATAATAAAGATAGTTAAATTTTGCTCAAATTAAATTAAAGACAAATAAAAAAGAAATTGAGTTACCTTTTGTATATCACTAATGATAGTGATCTGGAACCATCTCCTAAATTAAGATCATCTTGCAGAATGGTCATGAACCATTTCCATGTGGCCTTACTCTCAGTACCAATTACAGCCCATGTTATTGAATACATTTGATTGTTTGCATCCTTAGCAACAGCTACCAAAAGTTGACCTTTGCAAAATCCTTTTTAAAAACACCCATCCAGCCCTATACATCTTCTGCATCCTTGTTTGAAACCTTTTTTCATAGCATCAAAACATATATAAAAGGAGTGAAACTTTTTCATCCCATTTTCTGAATCAGTAAGCTTCACAACACAAGTGCTACCATGATTTGTTTGGAGTAACACATCCTTGTAGTCTAGGATTCTGTTAAATTCTGCCACATGGTCCCCCATAACTTCCTGTAAAACTATTTTTCTTGTTTTTAAACAAACTGCCTTGCCTACATAAACATTCAACTCTTTCCTCACGCAATCTTGTTTTTCCCACCCTTTTATACTAGGTTGAGAAATAATCCTATCTTTCATATACTTAGATAAAAACTTTGAATTACATAGGAAATTATCGTTGGTCCTGGTACATTTGTACCTTGGGTTGTAGGTATTGATAGTGAAGTTCTCACTCCTCCCTTCCTTGCTTGCATACAACAGCCATGGACAACCACTTTTACACTTGTCTCTTACTCTGGTACTCTCATTTACAAACTTGTCTAACTCAACCCCCTTATTTATAGCATATTTTGTAACTGCCTCCCTAAATTCCTTTACACTTTCAAATACCAAACCACACTGCCATATTACAACATCACAAGTAGAATCATATATCACTCTATTACTCTTCTTTCTCCCCCTTAAATTCCCTCCTTCAAGTTCATCATCAGAAACAGGCTCATCATCACTTTGAAAACTATCACAATCAGAACTGTCATAGTATGGCTCATCCTCTGTTAGCTTACCCTTGAATTTTTTTTTGCCTTTTTCAATATCTTCATACCCTTCATCAAGTCCAACTTCACCTAAAAAAAACCTTTTGTTTTTTCCTTCTTCTTTTTCCTCCTAATTTCTCTTAACTTTCTCACATCTTCCTTCACAATCCTCAACTCCTCATGCACATCACTTCCATAGTCAATAGATTGGTCAGAACAAATAGAATCATTGTCTATATCTTCCTCTACATTTTCTTGGGCACTTGGTTCAACTTCTTCTGGAACAGAAGGTTCAATTTCTTGTTGAACAGAAGGTTGAGTATCTTGTTGGACAGAAGGTTCAACTTCTTCTTCAGAATCAGTCCAATCTATTGAAGAATAACCATCATCAGTTTCATCTTGGACATCTACAACCCCTTCATTCTCAACTCTTTGACTAGGTGGAAAGGTAGAAGAAGAACCTAACCCTAGATCTTGATTTCTTTGCTTGTGCAGTTAAAGAACCATCAGATTCCCCAAGTGCATTAAAAGACTCACCAACTTGACTTAAAGATTGACTAATTTGGCCATCAGTGGGACCCACATCCTCCGGAATAGAGTCATGACACACATAAATATCTATTGTGTCCCCATCATGCAAAAACAGTGCAATATCACAAATGTCCATGTCATTTTTCAATTCAACCAGATCACCCCCTAGAGATGGAACTGCATAAGTTTTTCCTAACTTACTAATCCCAAAAGACTTAGCATAATCTGCAAGTTCAGGAATTGACAAATGATCTTCATCCACATTAGACACATATTCAGTCCTTCCCCCAACGTATATTGGACCTACCTCACTTACCAAAATACCCCCAAATTTGAACCTTAAATTGAGGTACTTAGTAGCCATAGTGTAAACCTATAACCACAATAACAATCAATCATATAACAACACCAAAACAGAGGCAAAATCTAAAATATTAATTTTACTCATAAGCATACAATTATACAAGGAAATTTACATAAAATTCTAATATTTAACAATACCAAAACAGAATAGATGAATTAGAACCCTAAAAATCCCTAAAATATTAATTTTACTTACAAGCATACAAATATACATAAGGAAATTACAAAAAACCCCAACATTAAACAATACCAAAAGAGAATATTGAAATCGGAACCTGGAAGCTTGATTTTACTAAAAGGCCCTAATTTTTTGAACTAATTACTAGAAACCCTATTACTCATGCATGCATAACCTGAACAAGTTCATAATAATACATTCAGTAAGTAAAAACTCTAGTTGAAAACTATCAAATCCCTAATCGGAAGCTCAATCGAAAACTATGGCGAAATCCTAGTCCAAAATATGGCGAAACCCTAAACGAAAAATATGAAAAAATAGAAAGAAAACAAACAATAACACATTATAAGAGTGGATAATCACTTACTTGGTAAGAATTTCAGACAAGATCGGAAAAAAATCGACCAAACGCTTCACGAAATCGAGCAAAAGCATCACGTCCAAGAACTGCAACTGACCCAAATCGAGCAAGAGTTTCACGAAAACCTCCGTTGATTACACTTCTTAGTGAGCCAAAATCTTTAAAATCTGCACTTTACTTCGTCGATTTTCCTTTGTTAGAGAGAAGATACTTCGTCGATTTTCAACTGTTACAGAGAAGAGTAGTGAGAAGTTTTGACTATTATTTATCTAGGTGGCCTATTATTTATCCAACTGGAAATACACATCAACTATTTTTCCAACATGTCGTGCGCGTGTAGACACGATTGGTGGAGGTGGACAATAAAGGTTCACGCGACGGATGAATAAAGAAGTTCAGGGGGTATTTAGAACGGGTTATAGTTTAGGTGTACACTAAATAAAAAGCTTCAACTTCAGGGGGTAATGAGCCCTTTTACCAAAAAAAAAATCACATGTTATATCAATTTTATATGATATAAAAATTCTCAACCTATTTCATATTAGAACGTTAAAGTTAAACACAAAAAATTTGAACAATTTTATAACATTGGAATCATGCCTTATATAATTGTGAAATCAAATTACCCAATGAAGATCATGTTAGAGTTTTGCCCTGATTTTCTTAACATATTTTAAGTTTTATTTTTTCCTAAAAGAAAAGTCAAAGTATTACCATAAATGCTTTAACTTTTTCTAAAAGGAAAATATAATTATTTTCCATATTTGGTTTATTCATTCCTTAGGGGAAAAACTTGAAAGTCTATAAATTGAAGACTTCTCTTCTCATACCAAGAACACAATAGCATCCACAATGTAGTCGTTTAGAGAGTTTTGTTTATGGGGAGATTTTTCCCTACAATTTTAATGTTTTTGATTAGTTTTTAATATATAGGCCAATTGGCCAAATCATATAATAATATTATGTCTTTTAGTATATTTTTATTTGTCATCTGATTTATCAACCATATGATTTGTAATTGTAAGCTTCCACATGACGCCCTAATCACTTTCGAACCCAACAGATCAAATGTTACCTTTTGTGAAAATTAATTGATCATGAGAAGAAGATACCACAATCAAGAACCATGAACTCGAAATTACGAAAACAAACCTCAAACTCTGTCTTATTTTTTCTCCAATCCTTTTTCCTTTCTCTTTTTTTTCGTTGTCAATGTTTGTGGTTTTTTTTTCTTTTTTTTTAGTGTTGTTGCTGATCGTTTTTGTTTCTGTGTGCGTGAGGCTTTTTTGGTATTGCTGATTAAAAAAAATGGGTTCCCTGTTGATGGTTGTCTATTGTGTATGTATATGTGTAGGGTATGTGTCGTGTATGTGTTGTGTATGTTGTGTGAGAGTGTGTGAGGTGAGTGGAGAAAGTGGGAGGAAAATGACGTAGTTTAGGTTAGTTTATGATAAGAATATTATTTAACCTTTTTTTTTTACTAACAAAAAATTAAGTAGCTAATAATAAATTATAATTAAGAAATACTAGCTTATTTATTAAATTAAAATTAAAAGAAACATATATTTTTATAAATTTTCTTTCCTTTAAAACAAAACTTACACTAATAATGCAACTCTAACTAGTAATCTTTTTTCTTTTCTTTTTTTAAAAAAAAGGAATATGTGCGTAAATTAGCCTAGTGGACGACCAGGGGGCTGGGAAGGGCTCTTAAAAGAAGTATATTATCCAGGCCCAATTCATATGGGCTATTCTGACTTACATAAATTTCATGTATAACTTACATAAATCTCATAGTGTAAGACCTAAATTACATCATATTCCTACTCTTTTCTATTTTATAAAAATCCCTAAAAATCAGTGCTATCCGGATACAGAGCAAACAAAGCGGATACATTAATTCTGATACATTAAAGCAGATTCAGTAGCGATTTAAAAGGAAAGAAATCGTAAAATTGAATGTGAGTTCCCCAAATCATGCTAATCAGTTTGATATCAATCTCTCCCAAATCATAACAGCTTCAATCAATTCAAAATTCATTTTTTCTTCTTTCAATTCTCTCCCAAATCCGCCCAGCTTCAAACAATTCTCTTCCAAATTTCCATCATCTCCATCAAGCCGTCATTGTAGCCCAAATCGTGAAAAATTGAAATTACTAGACAAAATTAGCTGATACAATATGAATATATCAATTTTGTTGAGACATTCAGGAATTCGGGTAAGCGAGGTGAGTTATGAAGGTTACTAATAGTATTATGGACTCAAGAATCCCAAAATGACGTGCACTTTGTTCTTTTGTATTATGAAAACATGCAGGGAATCTATGATGGAAGTTGCTCTAGTAGTATGGATATATAAGAAGAAACACTGATTTGCCATATGGTGTTTGTGTCATTAATTCATTGGCTTCTTATCCGACGAAGAAATTATCTTTTGTAGTATCTCCTTATCCATCTCCGGCCGTTCAAACACTTCCTCCACCATTCACTTTGCCCTTCCACCATTGGTATATAGTTTTTAATGTATCATGGTTATAGTTTTGTTTTGTCGTTTTGATGTGAATAAGTAAGTCATGATATATTAGTGGTAAACGACAAGCGTGTATTGTAATTTGTATCTATGGATTATGATGTGGTCATTATTTTGTATCTGAATGTGATTTGTATAAAAATGTATCATCATAATATATTGTATATGATACATGTAATAAATGGATTAACAATTGAGATGGATCAGATACGTTTTGAATATCGAGTGTGTGTATCACAGATTTGTATAAATGTATCAGGCTATTATTGTGTATATTGTACATATAAATAGTATAACAGTCAAGATATGTAAATTACTTGTTTTGATCAAGAAAAAATGTGGATGATACATTAATATATATATCAATCTTGGATTTTTGTGAATGGTTGTATCATTGGTTACGTTATTGTAATGTATCTGGTACATGTTATAATATGGTTACAAAATTATGTCGCTATGTGTTAGTTTGTTGTTAGATAGATATTGCTTTGAAAATTGAAAAAAATGTATTTCATATAATGTATCACTGAATTTTTTAATTTTTACAGATTGTTCCATGTCGTTTATGTATCAAGATTATTATTGGGTAATACGTACATATACATCGCATTCTAAGTTGGATAAGACTGAACAAATATTAAAGAGTGTAGATACATAACACACAACTGATTTGTTACTGTCTATATAGCCTTTTAAATTTGAATAAGATTGATGATACATTTAAGAACTTGCTACATGTAAATGATACATTAGGTAGTGTTTATGTATCAACAGCATTTATATTGAACATGATAAAACTAATCGAAGATTCAACAACATTAAGGTTATGTATCAACACCTTAAATATGAATATGATACATTGCATAAAACAAAGGCTACTGTAGCAATGATGTATCACATCAGTGATGACACTAAGAAAGGCTAATTTAAGAATCAAAATAAACGAGATACATTGAAAATCTGTATCTTTGATAGTGATGACCGTGTAATGGTAGATCCAACTTTTTCCCTTTATTTTGGACATTTTTTCAATAGTAGATTTAAAACTCGAGCATGTGTCCTTCCTTGACTTCTCCGCTCTCAAATTCTTCATGATTAATGAATCGTTTCGTCGTTTCGATTTATTTTCATGAAAGTTTTCATCCTCAAAATCAAATACACAAGGTACATGTTGAATATAGAACCAAACCTCAAAGAGTGAGTTGGAATTTGTTTGATCACATATTACAAAAATTGTATTAACAAAAAATGACAAACTATTAAACATGATACAAAAATAACAAACTGTTAAAAATGATACAAAAAAACAAACAGTAACACACGATACAAAAAATAACAAACAGTAATCCATTATACAAAAATTGCCCAACAGTTAAACATGATACAAAAATTGCCCAACAGTTAAACATGATACCATACGTATCAACAATTTTTTAAGATGAAAAAAATAAAAAACAAAAAACTGAAGTGATGGAAAGAGATCTACTTCTTGAATAACTTGAAATTATTAATTGGAAAGAGAAAAGATTTGAAATTCAAAAAAGGATTAATGGAGGTAACTGTGGAGAGATTGTGGAGTGAAAAAAGGAAGGAAAATCTTGGGTATGAATTTCAAATGGATGTATCCGGAAAAGGGGATGATAGGAGCATAAGAAGGGATTTTTGATATTTTTTAAAACGGTAGGAAAAATAAGAAAATATGGTAAAAAAGGGTGTGTAGTTAGGTAAGTTTAGGAGCTAAGTACTAATTACTTAGTTACACTCTAATTCGTAATATTACTATCTTATTAGATTTTGGTGCTTCCACATACGTCTAGATACATGTATCTCGGATATATAGAGTCAAATTTATGCGTAATTTGTTCTAAATACATTATTTCCAAGTGGATTCTCATGTATCTGGGATACATAATCAAATAAAGTAGTATTTTTAGGCTATCAATAGTTCAGGCCAAAGATAAAATTAATAATTTACGTCAAATTCAAAAATATTTTCAAAATACTTCTCTTTTTAAAATATAAGTTGGAGTTAATTGACTATAATCTTTAAGATCAAGAAAATGAAATTGGGCACAGACATCAAAGTAGTTTGCTCCACAAAGATAAGATTTTTGGTTAGGGCAGATGAGTGAAGTGGTCGACAAACTCAAAAGACGTGGTTCACACTTTGGATAAAATTTGGTTCATTGTTGCCTCGTCTACTTGCCAACTTGTGTGAGTCAATAACAAAAAGTATTACTCTCTTCGTCTCATTTTATGTGACATTGTTTGACTTGATACATTATTTAAAAAAATAATAATTAAAATTTATAGTCTAAAATAATTTTTAAATATTTATATAGTGGTAAATTATTTTATTAAAGATAAAAAAAAAATTTAATTAAATTATTTTTAATTATAATAAAATAATATTTTAAGGAATTAAAAAGGAAAGAATGTCACTTAAATGGAACTCAGGAAATAGTTGCCAACTTGTGCGCGCGAATGACGAATACTTTGCCGTTATCTTCTCTTTGTTTTGTTTCTTTTACTTGTCCCAACAAACAATGATAAATTGCTTATTGCTTATTGCTTATTGCTTATTTTATTATTCCCAACCTTTGCTTTAGGAAATAATTTTATAAGGATATAAATAATTCCCAAGAATAAAGATGTTACTTATAAATATTAAATAAAGCACGTGATACAATTGTTGAAAAATACATGTTACTATAAAAGAACGTCATTTTGAAGTGGTTTGCTAGACGCTACCATCATAAAATTCCTGAAAAATGTATTGAGCTATATATTAGATATCAAAAAATAAAATATGGTTTTTTTATGTTAAATTTTAGATCACATTATAATGGCAAAATGCATCATATCTAAAATATATTTTCATTGTATCATAAATTTTAGGACTTCTTAATCGCTAATTTACCTAATACCTCTTAACATATATTTTCCTATATACATCTTATTTAAAATATATTTTTCTCTTGTCATATATCTTAGAACTCTTTAATTACCAATTCATATAAGACCTTATAACATATATTGAAGAACTCTTTAATTTTTAAAATATATTTTTTCTTACCCTATTTCACTAGTGTTGTTAAAGTAATATTGAAGATTAAAATAGATATACTTTTGACAAGCAAATGATTGGAATCTCGAAGTCAGAAAAAGAAGGGAATATAAGGCTATGATCCACCTAATCACGTAGCATTGTCGAGTAGGCTTTAACTTCATCACTGATTGGTCAATTGTGTTTTTTTTCACTCAGAGTCCGCAGCATATTGAAATTCCGATTAAATTCGAATCGTGCACTGCAGAATTCATTCGAAGGTGACGCTCCCAACATAATCTTTTCTATACCCAAGATATTGAAGTCCCGACTAAATTCGGATCGCGCACTGCAGAACCCATTCGAAGGTGACGCTCCCAACATAATCTTTTCTATACTCAGGACTCGAATTCGAGACGCCTGATTAAAGGTGAAGTAGTCGTACCAATGCACCACAACCCACGTTGGTGATTGGTCAAATAGTGTTATTTGGACTTTGGTGTGCTCCTTCTTCATCTCTCTTTCATTTATTTTTGCTTTTTCTCTTGAATTCAGTATCACCTAAAGTCAGGGGTCATATTAATTGTATAAAATAATGTATCAAAAAAATCATACTGTGTAAATTAATCCTAGATATATATAATAATATAAAGAGGCTAACTAGGTGATAGACATTGGGATGCAGCAAATCATGTTGGTAGAAAGTCTACGATACTAGTCCTAGTTCGACTACAAAGTTTAATTAATAGTATACATTTATACCTTATCAAATATATTAAGTTCTTAATTACAATAAATTAGTGCCATTTAATGAAAATACGAAGGGTGCGTAAAATTTTATAATAGAAAGTTACGATATTCTGTTTATGAAAATACGAAGTACACCCAACCAAACACTACATAAAGAAAATATTAGCATAACTAATACAAAGTTTAATTATATATTATATTTTATGTTATTCTTATACACTCTATCAAACGATATATAATTTATGGCAAGTACAGGTGTAAAAGGTATTGATTGTACCAACTCCTAGAGAAAAAAGATTCTTATGGTATACTGATTCTTCATTTCAGTATTTCACCTTCCAATAAATAACAAGAATCTAGCAATAAAATACTCCTGATAAATTTATTTAAAATTGAATAGGGAATGTTCAGCCGTTAGATCTGAATGTCACCCACCCCAAACACTTGATCAAACGGCCTACGTGAACCGGTATCTAACAGACGACCCCACTTACCAAATTTTTATAGGACCATTCACCAACCCTTATACTTCTAGGAAACTATATTATTTCCTCCGTTCCATATTAGTAGATCTTTAAAATGATAAATAAGTGAATTGCATTGATATTAAATTAAATTAAAATAGATTAGATTACAAGCTACTCAATAAATACAAATAAAAATAGATTTGATAAGAATTTAATCAAATAAAATAGTTTTAACCATATTTATCGTTCTTCAATCCTTTTTTTTCTTTTCTTTTTTTTCTGCTTTACCTTTTTTTTTAAATAATCGATTTTTCCTGGGTCTTCAAAATATAAAATACATTTTTAAAGTATATTTATGACTAAGGATATAATAAATACATTGTTAAATTTACGTGCTCAAAGTTATCAAATACATCTAATAAAATAATTTTAAAAAAAAATTATATTCATGAGACTCCATAAATAAAAAATAATATCAGATAAACTCACAAAAAAACATTTTCACTATCATTTATGAAATTCAGTTTCAGATGCGGTCAAGAAGTCACGAGTTTGAGTTAAAAAAATAATCTCTTGTAAAATTGTAAGGTAAGGTAGCCTACAAATTACAATATATCCTTATGGACTAATCCTTCTATGAGTCTACTGCATAACGCGAGTTTAGTGCATCGGACTGCCATAATTTTAATTTCTGATTCTTTATATCAAAATTTTTCAATATAAAAAAGAATATAATAAAAATAGAATCACTATCATGATTGAATTGATGAAGAAAAATTAATTTACTTACAAATACAAGAAGATAAGATCTAATTACAAAAAATAAATAAAAGAATCTACAAATAAAATCTAGGAGGAAGGAAAAAAAAACTTCAATTTAGGAATTTAGCGGGATCATGAAAAAAATGAAAAGAAAAAAATACTAGTAATAGTCAGATTTTAAGATGTCTAGACACGCACTCTCAAAGTTGAAGAGGTCATTTGTTATCTAAAATCAAAATTTAAGTGTCTTTTTGTGCATATGCCTTATGTTTTTAGGGGTCGTTTGGTACAAAGATTAATAATGCGGAGATTCGTGATGCATGAATTAGTAATGCAAGAATTAGTAGTGTAAAAATTAGTAATGCAAGGATTATTTTTTATCAAATGTTTGGTTCATTGCTTCTCATCTCATCTTGTATTTGGATTAAAACTCTACAAAAAGCTTCTTTCCAATTATACCCCTGAATTATTATGTGATTTTCTATTTCATGTAATTTGATCAAGTTAGATAATTGCCGGACAATATTATTTTTTCATGACTTTCTAACTAGCTAGGAGAAAAATAATTTTGTTGTCATGTTTGCTATTTTCTCACTTGAATTATTTGAGGGTAAATTATTTTCATCTTAATAAATTGATCACTCACAAAACGTCAATTTTCAATTTTAAAAAGATAGACCATCTATTTTTAAAATAGAAAAGACGGTAAACAATTGTAAAATCGAATAAACCATCTACATTTACACATAAAAATTGCAAGTTGTAGTTTTAATATGTATGCAATTTTATAATTGTTCAAAACACAAATAATTAGAAAATCACATATACATCAACAAATAATACATTCAATTAAGATTACAAACTTCATGTGATAATATATTTGCTTTTACAATTAGTAAATATTAAACAACTCATATTTCAAATATTGTATTTATTTGTATTAGATTTATTTAATAACAAACAACTCTCTCTAAATAATAAAATTTGTAAGCTAATTTATTTAAATAAATTTACTAGTATAAATATAAAACATAAAATCACGAAAATAAACAAAATGATTAAAAGGATTTGAGGGGTATTTTTGTATTTACATAGATTAATCTCATGGTATTAAATTTTATGTATTATTAATACCACCAAATGAAAGGTATTATTTATACATTCTATAATATCATGTAGGGTGTATAACTAATCCATAAATTAGTTATACATAGACACAAATTCCTACCAAACATAATATTAAATAACACCATACATAATATATAAATTATTTTTCCTAATATTCCCTACCAAACGACCTCTTAGTATTCTAATGGAAGAAGGAAACTCATCTTTTCCTCTCTTGTATTTTCCTTCTCCTTTGAGCAATTTAGAAGAAAATAAATTTGATAGACTTTTACAAAATTCTATTGATAACTAAAATGGTGATTTTTTTTCAATAGAAAAGCTTTTCTGCGGTGGATACCTCTATGTGAAGAAGTAACTATCAATTAGATACCATTCACATTCACTTCAATTCAACTAGAAGAGATATGATGATAAACTAGAAGAGATACAAATCCTATCATGATATTTTTTTATTGTGAATCAATCAATAAAATCTCAAAATCTTTCACAAACTCATAGTAAATATTCTTTTGTTTATTATTCCACTTGGAGTGATAATATCCACTTAGAGTTTCTATGTGTCAAATATCTCCATATATATGGGGAAAAGGTAATAATGATCTTTGGCTTCAAGTGTGAAATTGTGAGGTAATGGATCAAGATAAGCAACAAGTGTTGTATACTTTGCCAACCCACAAACAATCCAATCCAAACCATCAAAATCTTCCAAAACTATTTGACAATTTTCAGGCTTTGGTTTTATTGAACTATTTGCTACTACAATTTCTAAAAAGGAAAAAAAAAATCTTTCAATTTTCATCCATTGAAATCCAATCCAAACCCCATTCATTCCCTTCCATACAAATTTCACCTCCTCAAAACACCCTTGTTATTTTATTTTATTTCCTTATTATTGATAGATCCTGTAAGAAATAAGAAAAAAACACAGACACTGTTTGGATAGTTGTTACATATTGTTTTATGATATATTGTATTGTGTTATATTATATTGTATTATTTTAATTAATGATACAATATTTGGGTTAAGTGTATTATTCTTCGTCGTTACATAATATCACACATCAACAATTTGAATGATAAACCTAAAAGAATGTATTATTTTAATGATACAATATTTGGATAAAATGTATTGTTATCCGTCGTTACAAAATGTTACACATCAACAATTTGAATGATAAACCTAAAAGAAAAGTAGAGTAATAATAAAGCAATTATATAAAGATAGGGTAAAAATAAAGGGAAAAGGCTCAAATATTCCATCGAACTTTGAGAAAAGACTCATTTATACCATCCTTAAAAGTTTGGTTCATCTATGCCATTTCCGTTTGAGAAAAAGTTCATTCATACCATTATTTGTTAACTGAAATGACATAGATGAGTCAAACTTTTAGCGGGTGACATAGATGAGCCTTTTCTTAAAGCTTGATGACATATTTGAACCTTTTTTCTTTAAAAAATAATTTAATTAATGACGTGACCGAATCATAATTAACTACCTGTAAAAAATGGTTTTGCAAAATCAAAACTGTTTTTCGTTAACAAATAATGACATGGATAGACCTTTTCTCAAATGAAAATGGCATAGATAAGCCAAGCTTTAAACGGATGATATAGATGAACCTTTTCTCAATGTTCGATAACATATTTAAGCTTTTTCCCAAGAACAAAATAAGATTATTAAATAATAAATAAAATTAAAATAATAATGCTATCACACATTAATATTACACAAAATAAGATTTCTTCCTTATTATCTAACAATGAATTTAATCAAACTATGCACTAGAATAACAAGGTGTAAAACTACTGGTTGATAGAAAAACAAGATCCAAAAATATCCTGTTTTTTTCCTCCAAATTGCTGCCTAGTGTCACTCCACTCTTTACCCACCACCACCAGATCTAGTAATTCCCAAGAAAATTATATAATTATGGCTTATGGGGGCAGATAAATATAAAAAGATTACCTTGCTGTGTATAAACAGGGTATCCTCAACAACCCATTACCACCACCCACTTTTTTTTCAATCAAATATATATACTGAAAAACCAAAGCTTTTAGCTTTGTCAACTTTTCTCAATCTTTCATCCCTTTTTGGGGTGTTTCTTGATTTTTCCTTTACAAATCTTGAAAAATGGAGCGTGCTAGAAAATTGGCAAACAGAGCAATTCTGAAACGTTTGGTTTCACAATCAAAACAGAGTGTACAGAGCCGTTCTAATGAAATCCCATCATCATTATACAGGCCTTCAAGGTATGTATCTTCATTGTCACCTTACACATTTCAGGCTAGAAATAATGCAAAATCTTTTAATACCCAACAAGTTAGATCAATTTCTGTTGAGGCTTTGAAACCAAGTGACACATTCCCACGCCGACATAACTCAGCCACCCCTGAAGAACAAACAAAAATGGCTGAGTTTTGTGGGTTTCAAAGCTTAGATGCCCTTATTGATGCTACTGTACCTCAATCGATTCGTAGCGAATCCATGAAGTTACCTAAGTTTGATGGTGGATTGACTGAGTCACAGATGATTGAGCATATGCAGAAATTGGCATCTAAGAATAAGGTTTTTAAGTCGTATATTGGGATGGGGTATTATAATACTTATGTACCACCTGTTATATTGAGGAATCTTTTGGAGAATCCTGCTTGGTATACTCAGTATACTCCTTATCAGGCTGAGATTTCGCAGGGACGGCTTGAGTCCCTGCTGAATTATC
Source organism: Solanum appendiculatum (assembly GCA_018342035.1). Lineage (NCBI taxonomy): Eukaryota > Viridiplantae > Streptophyta > Magnoliopsida > Solanales > Solanaceae > Solanum > Solanum appendiculatum. The sequence goes on from JAGDQO010002082.1 coordinate 330,738, forward strand.
AGACCATGATTACGGATCTTACTGGTTTGCCAATGTCTAATGCATCTTTACTAGATGAAGGGACCGCAGCAGCTGAGGCTATGGCTATGTGTAACAATATTCTTAAGGGGAAAAAGAAAACTTTCCTTATTGCTAACAATTGTCACCCTCAGACTATTGATATTTGTAAGACTAGAGCTGATGGATTTGATCTTAAGGTAGTTACTGTAGATCTTAAGGATATTGATTACAAGTCTGGTGATGTTTGTGGGGTACTAGTTCAGTATCCGGGGACGGAAGGTGAAATATTGGATTATGGGGAGTTTATTAAGAATGCACATGCTCATGGAGTCAAGGTTGTTATGGCATCTGATCTTTTGGCCTTGACAATGTTGAAACCACCTGGTGAACTTGGAGCGGATATTGTTGTTGGTTCTGCTCAGAGGTTTGGAGTGCCTATGGGTTACGGAGGTCCTCATGCAGCTTTCTTGGCAACTTCTCAAGAATACAAGAGAATGATGCCTGGAAGAATTATTGGTGTCAGTGTTGATTCATCAGGGAAACCTGCTCTGCGGATGGCTATGCAGACTAGGGAGCAACACATCCGCAGGGACAAGGCTACGAGTAACATTTGCACAGCACAGGTACTGAGTGAACTTTACTGTTTTCTATAACATCTATGCTATACCTTTATTTATTTCTCCTAGATTCTCTATTACATGACATTTTTATGTTGTAGTAGTAGTAAATATTTTAACTTGTTTGAAAAATGTTTACTTTCTGCTTGTATACACTGTTTTGTCTGGACATGAGCAGTGAGGTAGGGCTGCGTATCGGTCGGTTCGGTTCGGTTTTGAAGTTTATCGGTTTGACTTATTGGTTATCGGTTTGTAGAGATGCTAAACCGTTAAAGAACCATTAAGATATTGACTTATCGGTTATTGGTTTATCGGTTATTGATCGTTATCGGTTCGGTTATCGGTTTAACCGTTAAGATTTGACACAAAAAAAAGTCATTAAAAATCACGTAGAAACAAGGTGACTAACCAAATGAACCATGCACATGAGTTCACAAATAACATCTTGCTAAAAAGCAAACACTTTTACATTGTAGAATACCCAAGAGTTTGAGACAGCCAAAAATAAAAGTAGAAAACTAAACTCTAAGTCAAGGACTTTATATACAAAATGATAAAAATATAATTATTTAATTTACTATCGGGTTATCGGTTAATCCGTTAAGAAAAAACCTTAAACCGTTAAGAACCGATAACCCGATAACAAAAAAAATTAAAACCGTTATCAAAACCGCTAAACCAATAACCCATTATGGATAAACCAATAATTTTTTTTCGGTTCGGGTTATCGGTTTCGGTTCGGTTTTGAACAGCCCTACAGTGAGGAGTAAAAACAAATCAAAATCTAGTTTTCTTGCAAGAGATTATCTAACTCTCATATGTGCATTGGAAGGGGCTGATGCATGACGCTATGCACTTTAGTTTCTTTTATTGGCTTATGAAATTGTCCTTTTATTATGCAGGCTTTGCTTGCCAACATGGCTGCCATGTATGCTGTCTATCATGGACCTGAGGGGCTAAAAATCATTGGCCAACGTGTTCATGGTCTTGCTGGAACATTTTCTGCTGGTCTCAAAAAGCTAGGAACAGTAGAAGTTCAGGATCTTCCATTCTTTGACACTGTGAAGGTGAAGTGTTCTGATGCAAAGGCAATTGCTGATGTTGCTAATAAGAATGACATTAACTTGCGGATAGTGGACAACAATACTGTAAGCTAGCTAATTTTTTATTTTAAACTTATTGATACTCCTAAATTTATGTTATGATGAAGTGAACCCCCCTTTTTTTTCCAGATAACTGTATCTTTTGATGAAACTACTACCTTAGAAGATGTGGACGATCTATTTAAAGTTTTTGCCTTGGGAAAGCCAGTGAGTATCATTACTCCCCTATCCATGCTGCTGGTAACAACTCAATGTATACATAGTGTATTCTTATCTTTGCTGCTGTTGATAGGTCTCGTTCACTGCTCAATCAATTGCACAAGAGGTCGAGAACCTGATTCCTTCTGGACTTACAAGGGAGACTACATTTTTGACTCACCAAATATTCAACTCGTAAGGCCTCCTTCAATGGTTTTAACCATCTTTATCCTGTTACATTAATGCTAGTTTAATTATTACATTGATGATTTAGGTACCATACTGAGCACGAGTTGCTGAGATACCTCCATAAGCTGCAATCAAAGGATCTCTCCTTGTGCCATAGCATGATTCCTTTGGGCTCCTGCACAATGAAATTGAATGCCACAACAGAGATGATGCCGGTGACATGGCCTAGCTTCGCAAATATTCACCCTTTTGCACCCACTGAACAGGCAGCTGGCTATCAGGTTGCTACTGCTTAGATGCATTGCTGCTTGCAAACTGCAGAAGCAGAAGAACTAATCAAGACTGTTACATACTTTCTTGCAGGAAATGTTCGACGATTTGGGCGCCCTATTGTGTACAATTACAGGTTTTGATTCCTTCTCCTTGCAGCCTAACGCTGGTGCTGCCGGAGAATATGCTGGATTGATGGTTATTCGTGCATATCATATGGTACTCCTCAAATCTAAATGAATAGTTTGCTTTCGGATTTGATTTAAGCTCTCTTAATATAGCTAATACTTACAAGATTAAGGTTCCTAATGAACTTAATTTATATTGTATTTGTGAAACGTTTGAAGAGACAGATTGGTGGGAAAATACTGTACATGCTTTTACTATTTTTATCAAACACTGTTCCTTTTATAGTCTGTTATATTAAAAAAAAAATGTTTCCTTTTTTACTTGCCCATTTCAGCAAATCAGGAGATATATATTATCTTCTTCCAATATTACCCTTATCATTAAGTAACTACATAAAGTATTAGAAATCAAATTTAGATTTCCAAAGCATATTTAATATGGGTAATTTAGTAAAACAAATCCTTAATAAATTATTCCTTAAGTGGAGTGTCAAGTCAATAGAGGACTAGTAAATGGGAACGGAGGGAGTATTAGGGAAAATCACCTGTTGAAACCCCATTCTTTGTGAAGATCTTTACTTCCATCTAGTTACTACTTGACGTCTATTATCCTTCATGGAGTTGTAGAAGGCTATACAACTTTAATCTTCCAAGAACGCTTGATGTACCATAATGGGATCCTAATGGCCATAGGATTATAATTTTTGTTTTTAATTATCAGATTCTTCTCCTTGTTTTCATCCTTAACCATTAATTAGACTCTGTAAAGCTTTCGGCTAGTGTAATTAAATTTTGAGTTTTGTTGCAGTCAAGGGGTGACCATCACCGCAATGTATGCATCATTCCTGTATCAGCACATGGAACAAATCCTGCAAGTGCTGCAATGTGTGGGATGAAAATTGTTGCTGTCGGGACAGATGCAAAAGGAAACATTAATATTGAAGAGTTGAGGAAGGCTGCTGAGGCAAATAAGGATAACCTTGCTGCTCTCATGGTAAATCATGTGCTACTATTTTTTGACACCTTTCTGTATTGGTTGTATTTACTTAAGTCTTGATCAAATTTCAGGTTACATACCCATCAACACATGGAGTGTATGAGGAAGGAATTGATGAGATATGTAAGATTATCCATGACAATGGTGGTCAGGTGTACATGGATGGAGCTAACATGAATGCACAGGTAATTACCTCATATCAACTCCTAACCTCTCATGCTGTAACTTTTCTTCCTCAGATTTACAGTGTATTAGTCTAGAGCGTATAAACTGGGATGTAAACATTTCATCATTTCAAATTCTTGTAAATTTTACTTGTCATTGAGTCTGCTTAGTGGTAAGACCATTATATCTCTATAAATTCTAGCTCAACAATTTTTGAAGTCAGACCTTATTTCTTAAGAGAAAGGATGTCTAATGAACCTCAAATTTTCCCTTCTATCCTTTTCTTCCTCTTCTTCTTTGCTCCTGGATGATTTGATAGTTGTCCCCCATGATGTGTGAGCTAGCATGATTTGCTGTAGTTTTGTTTGCTCTGACTTTTGTGAGTCATACTACGTCCTGTGCAGTCAAATCTGAAGCTCTCTTTTCTTGATTGGTTACCTTGGTTTAAAGGTTTTATCAGGTGCTTGGCTGGTGGTCAATAGAACTTTCTGGACAATATGATATCTGATTTTTTTAACTTATGCATACTACCTTTCTTCTACTTACTCCTCAATTACATCATCAAAATTTAGTTTTAGTTCAGCTAATGACTACACCACTTTGTTGTTGGCTGTTTCCTGTTTTTGATGGGGGAGTAGATGCCAGTGTTGTACAGTCTTTTCATTCATTGTTAATTTTTCTTACAGGTAGGTTTGACAAGCCCTGGCTTTATTGGTGCTGATGTTTGTCATCTAAATCTCCATAAAACATTCTGCATTCCTCATGGTGGAGGAGGTCCCGGAATGGGTCCAATTGGAGTGAAGAAGCACTTGGCACCATTTTTGCCATCACACCCTGTGGTATGTCCTTGATAACACCTATTACTTCACTACATAACACTCTCTAGGTCCTGGTACATCGTTCTTTGTTAGATTTATGTTTCTTAAAAATAATATTGTGCTTATCAAACTTGCAAATATTTGTCAATTCATCGGCCTGGGATTTTGTTTTTTCTTTCTTGTTTAGTTTTCTTAATCATTGTGATTCTCCTGAAGGTACCAACTGGAGGGATCCCATCCCCCGACAAGAGTGAGCCACTTGGTGCTATTTCTGCTGCACCCTGGGGTTCAGCACTTATTTTACCGATTTCATATACCTACATTGCCATGATGGGGTCTAAGGGACTTACAGATGCATCAAAGATAGCTATACTGAGCGCAAACTACATGGCGAAGCGTTTGGAGGTCTTTGTTCTATTATGTCTCATATTCTATTTGAGTTGAATTTTCTGCTTTTCTGTTTCTCGGGCTTGCTATGCCTGTCTTAGTTCATCATAGTTGAAAAAGTTTGTACCGCAACAAGTGTTCAATTTGGGTATTCTGCTTAGCTGATCATATTTTCTGCTTTGATCAACAGAAGCACTACCCAGTCCTCTTCCGAGGTGTCAATGGAACATGTGCCCATGAGTTTATCATTGACCTGAGGGGCTTTAAGGTAGTTTTTTTTTGAATCATTTCCAATTCACTTCCTTTTTTACTGGTTGTTAATAGTGTACTAAATCTTGTGCGAGTCTTCACCTTTCAGAACACTGCTGGGATAGAACCTGAAGATGTTGCTAAACGTCTTATTGACTACGGATTTCATGGACCTACAATGTCTTGGCCAGTTCCTGGTACACTTATGATTGAACCTACTGAAAGTGAAAGCAAGGTATAATACAAGGATGCATATCGAATGATACAGGAAAAAAGTTTCAGTAGTACACACAGTATAATTTTTATTTAGTGGTCCTAAAGTAGCTGTATATTATACAGGCGGAACTAGACAGGTTTTGTGATGCACTCATCTCCATCAGAGAAGAAATTTCTCAGATTGAGAAAGGGAATGTCGATATTAACAACAATGTTCTCAAGGTATATATGTGTTATCTTTTTCTTGTAAATTAGTTTTAAATGAAATGTTTGCTGTTTGTACTGTTGCGTAAATCAGGAGGATATTAATCGAGACTTGTTTTGCAGGGGGCTCCTCATCCACCATCAACGCTCATGGCAGATGCATGGACAAAACCATATTCTCGGGAATATGCTGCGTACCCTGCTCCCTGGCTAAGGAGTGCCAAATTCTGGCCAACTACAGGTCTTTACCATCTCTATTACAACTCTAATTTTAAACCTACAAACTTAACGTTAGCTAAATTCTGAAGTATTAGATTTTTGTCCTATTCAGTGATTCATTGAAACATAAAGATGTTCAGCAAAACATATACTTACTGGTCAATTCATTTCAAAACTTCCAAAACATACTAGCAATCACTACTGAAATTATGTCCTTAAATTTTAAACATCCAATCTTGTACCTACATGCACAATGTCTTTTCCTTTTCGCTAACATTTGAAAACTCATTAGTTAACACGTAATCATCCTAAATAATGATAGACTCTGGACTAACTAGTAACTGAGGACATGCAGGGAACTTGCCCTTTACATGTCCTATGACAACTGAACTGCTCTGAAAAGACTGTTTTCTATCAATTCTTGTGTACTTGAAATTAGAATATCTGTTTTACCGACACGTGTTAGAAGAGAAACAGTGTATTCTTTTCTGTCTCTGTTTGTTGCTTAGGGTTCTCATCATGAATATAATGGATCTGTAAAACTTAGGAAGAGGAAATTTGCAAGTTCATATGAATAGAGCCAATAAGATGATTGAAAAAAGCTTAAAGTATCTGTTGAAACCTACAATTCTCGCATTTATTGAACTATATTGCATTACTGATTTTCCTGTTCTTTGTAATTGCGTTACTTATCATTTTTTTCCTTGTCAAACTTAGTAAGAAATGCTACTCCTTCCGTCTAACTGTTGCTTTAGGCTTTAGCTTAAAAAGTTGTCCTAAAATAATTGTCACTTTAGGAATTCAAGACTAAAGTTAGCTATTATTCTATACCCTTTATATTACAGAAGAACTCACGGTATTTAAGAGGAAATAATTTAACTTAGTAAACTAACATTTGTATTTATTATGTTCTTAATGAGCGTGAACAGAGCTAAAACAACCGTTAAAATGGGACAGAGGGAGTCTTATATCTTGGTGTTGACGATAATATATTTACTTTTGATTGTATTTCAGGACGAGTGGACAATGTGTATGGAGATCGCAACCTCATCTGCACCCTTCTTCCAGTGTCAGAAATGGCAGAAGAAAAAGCTGCAACTGCTTAAGTGCCTTAACTGTTTCAGTGGTCCTAAGTTCCTTTATAAAGCATGAAATCACCTTCCTCGTCGATGATCTTGTTGTACATACAAGTTTCATATTCATATACTTGGTGGTAGCAGATGACTTTCATCTTCTTGCCATATTGATGAAAAGCTGCTATATTAACAGATCATGTTGATTATTGCAGCTCACTTGTAATCATCAATTTCTCTCTTTCTCCAATCTATATCTCTTTCATCACCTATGTTGTGCAGATTCTTCATTTCTCTTGACATACCTGTGCCTAACGGATTTGACTAGAGTGTGGGTGCTTCATGTGATTTCTCAAAATATACCAAAATTTAGCAAAAAAGTTGATGTGATACTTTCATGCAAGTGAACCAGATACATACCCATGAACGAGTCTGAGTCTGAGCAACATAGTTTATGACAATGCATCACATACGTATGGCTAGGCAAAAATTTCTTCAAGAAATTCTTTAGGTCCCTTCTCTTTGTTTATCTCCCAAGTGGGATATATTAGTCTAAGGATTATAATATCAGAATAACTTAGTTCACGAATCAAACAACTTCTTAAATATTAGTGAGAGATCCTTATACAACACTTGGAGCAAAATTTGTCGAAAAACCTATACTTAGATATGGTGTAAACCTTTTGGGTGCGTGACTACGCAAATGAAACCATGGTTATTTTTGTGTAATAAAGTGATAAATATTATTGAAACAATAAAAAACTCTTTAGAAAGAGGAATTGGTCATAAAAGTTTTATATATTATCTAAAAAAATAGGATAAGTTTTACCTTTATATATTAGATTGAGTGAGCTTAAACGCAATGATATAAACAGTAAAGATATACGTACTATTTATATTGTAGTTGATATCAATTCACTTGGGATGGAAGCGACATTATTATAGAGTGAATACAAGAAACTTTTCCTAATATATTTTTTATGGAACACTTGCCTCAGGTATTAAAAATCACAGAAAATTTTCTTATTTCTATTTTTTGTGTAGTATTTTTGTGATCTAATTCGCTCGACAATTGTAGGAATTGAGTTGAGCCATATAAAACATAACTTGTGGCATATTATATATGAAAATATAAATTTTGCCGAGCAAAAATTGCTTGTTATTTTAGTGTTAGGGAATAGTTTATGTTAGAATGGATGTGTCCACTAGTGATCACTGGATCAGGTCCCTGAACAGAATAATAGTGCGGAAAATAAATAATTCAAAGTAGATCAGGCACAACGATTTTACGTGAAAACCCCTTGCTCAAGGGAGGTGAAAATCACAACCTGTACTCACAGGATTTCAACCCAAACTCCATTTTACTCAAAACGGAACAAATCTTCAGATTACAAACTCTTGCAACCTAGGAATTAAACTCTTAATCCCTTCCCCCTTACTGTAGCAACTCTACTACAAAGGAAACTAAGCAATAACTCTATTGCCCACTAAACCAACTAACTCTAGTTGATCTACACTTCAAGAACCCAACAAGGCTTAACTCTAGCCACCAACTAGGATATGGAAGATAGGAGTATAATGTAATGACCCTGAAGGTCAATTTTGGTAATTTTGTTAAATGACCGTTTTACCCCTCCCGAGAGTTGCCCCGAGTCATGTTTGGCTGATATTCGATGTTGGTTTTGCGAAAATTATTGTTGAGTTGTGGTTTTTGGAAAAAAATGAATTCTAAAGGCTTAAGTTGTCAAAATGTGATTTTTGAGGTCTTTCGAAGTTTCGGGACTCGGATGGGAATTCCCATTGATTCCAACAGTTCTGGAATGCGGAAATTGGTCTAGGAGAGTTGACGGAATCAGTTTTGGGGCTGTATCGTGGATTTGAGGTCTTAAGTTGGAAAATTGTGAAATTTTGATTATAGGATTGACTTTGGTCAACATTCGGAGATCGGATGCTCGGATGTGGATTTCGATGACTCCGTTGGATTCGGGGATGATTTTAGGCCTAAGGATGGCCTTGGTTGAATTTTTAGAGGTCCCGTGTTTGTTTTGAGATTTTGAAGCTTGAGTTAGTGTTGTTGCGTTTTATCGGGTTTCGGGTCAAGGAGACCTCGAATTTGATTTTCGACGGTTCCATTGAGTCCGGAATGTCGAATATAGTGGGGTTGCATATCTAGTTTGTGTGCACGGGGTTCCGGACGAATTCCGAGGGTCCATTCGGTGATTTTGTGTTTTTCTTATTTGGTGCCAGTCGTTTTGGCCTCCGTGTTCGCGGAGGGTAAGGCTGGTGGCCTCCGCGGAGGGTTGGGTGATGGACCTCCGCATTCGCGAAGCTTCTAGCGCGTTTACGGAGGGTTAAGGTTTTGGTCTCCGCGTTCGCGGGCTAAGTGAGCCGCGTTCGCGGAGAACAAAAATGACCTGAAATAGTGTAAATTCAGGAAATATCTCATTTTCTCTATTTTCATCTTTTTGGAGCTCTCTTGGGCGATTTTCAAAGATGGGTTTCTTGTGAATCAGTGTGGGTAAGTGATTTTAACCCTTGGCTTTGATTACCCATGGATTTAAACATGATTTTGATTTGAAAATTGAGGTTTTTGAAATGGAAATTGGGGGTTTTGATGGAACTCAGAGTTTGTGATAAATTGAGGATTTTGGACTGATTTCAACTTTGTTTTTCAAATGGTTTTTTCTATGGGGTTGCTAACACCTTGAGGGACCTTTTTGTGTAAGAAAATTTGGATTCAAGTCTCGTTTTCGAAATAGGAATTTGGGATTGTTTTACCTTTTCTTTCTGAATTTCGTATTTTTTGCATTGTTAGCTCCGTATTGTGATTGTGATACATATTTTGAGTAGATTGTGATGCTTTGGATAGCTTTCGAAAAGGAAAAGCTCCGGTTGTGGATTGAGCGTGTTGTGATTAAGGCAAGTGGACCTTTAAAACTTTGTGAACCTCGTTAAATTCCTAATTTCTTCCTTGTATGAGTTGGGGAGTAATGGGATTGAGGAATGGAATGAAATCTTGTATGAAATCAATCTAATTTGATCGATGGGGTAATAAAAAGGCTTATGTGCTAATGTTGTGAACCATGTGGAATTGTATTGATCTTGTGTGTTTGGTTGTGAATTGGTAAAGTGCTATGAAAGCCTTGATGAAATCGTGAAATTGATAAATATGTCTTTTGCCTATTTTGAACTATGGGATTAGACTTGAATATCTTGCTTAGCAATTGATCCTACTTGTGATGAAAGGAGTAGTGAATCGGAGACTAGGCAATTGATCTTGTTGTAAATGATGTAATTGATGATGTTGATATATTGTTGATAGTGTGACGTGATTTGCATTGATATGAATTGCGTTGTGATTGTGAACGCTATCATTCTCTCATTATTTGTGTGAACATGTTTGTGTGTATTGGTTCTGAAACACTATAATGAGACACTTTGATGATTATGCCGATGGGAAATGGTTCCGGTAAGTGATGATTTATGCCGATGGGAAATGGTTCCGGCGAGTGATGATTTATACCGATGGGAAATGGTTTCGGCGAGTGATGATTATGCCGATGGGAAATGGTTCCGACGGATACATGGTCCATGTGTGGCTCCCATGGGTTCCGGTTTGAGATTCAGCAGATGTGTATCGTAGGACAGACATGCATCATGATACTTGGCTTTACATTACATTGCATTTCATTGTTCTTTTCTTGACCTTGTGGAGTTGTGTTTATATCCCGTGACACTGTATTTGATGTACTTGATGCTTATTTGTTATATTGTTGATATTTGTGGATTGTTGTTAATCTATGTGCGATATAACTGTATAGTCTAGGTTGGGCTGATTTCTATGCAGGTTGTAGTTATGGAGGTTCGGTTGGAAGGAAAGGGGTTCGTTAGTTCAGTTAGGTTGACCTTGTTTTATTGGTTGACTTGCTGGGTACCGTGGTTTTGGTACTTACCCTTGCTTCTACATCTGTGTAGGTTGCGAGCCCGGATCGTGATTTGATCTCTCTCTCTCTTTTCTTCCGAGGCTTCTGTGGATACTTGAGAGGTAGTTGTTCGATGTCAGCGACCCTTTAGATCCTCTTCTATACTTTGTTCTATATGAGACACAAAGAATGTTGAGACTTGTACTTATTTATTGAACTTCTGTATTAGCGGCTTGTACATGTGATAACCAGTCTTGGGTTGGTTTTGTTTAAGTTTATAGACTTCCGCTTGATTATTTCTCTTCTTTATTTTTGTTAGTTTCCGCTTGTTGGGTTTTAGGCTGACTTGTCCTGGCGGGATAGGACAAGTGCCATCACGCCCGGTTTTGGGTCGTGACACATAACCAAGCAGCAATTCTGCTGCACCCACACATCAACTAACTCTATTTGACACTCCTAGGCAACTCAACCCAGTAGAACATCAAAACAATGATGTAAAGAGGCTTGACTAAAACATAGATGATTCGACTAACTAACTCTAGTTAATACGACTCAAACTAAAGACTTAGACAAGCAACCGATCTACTATCCTTTATAACATATGAGTAGATTTACAATATAAGAACACAAGACACAAAACTAAAAAATACAACAAAAGACGCTTCAACACTCCATAAGGTCCCTTGTTGAGTATGAGCACTGTTCTTCCTTGAAGATGGCTTTTTCTTTGTAAGCTTGTGAATTTTCTGAAATTCAAAACTTTGTTTGCCAAATCTTGGTTGTGTCTTTGGAGAAAAGACTATTATAAAATGGACACAAACCCTTGGACCAAAGCCATTGGTTGGGGAGCTTGTATTCTGTCCTTTTCATAAACACAGAGTCTTTCCTCGACCATGCCCCTTGTTAGATCCGGAAGTTGTTAAATCATCAAAACTTCAAATCAGCTTCAAAATAACATTTTCCTCCTTTTTGATGAATGACAAATTTATTCAACTTTTCCCCTTTCGCCACTTCCCCCTATCAGCATAACTCTTCAAGTAACTGACATTGGTCCCCTTGTTTCTTCATTTCCGAAGTTTGTTAAATCATCAAAACTTCACATCAGTATCAAAATAATAGTTTCAACCACTTATTTGTATTTTGTCCTTTTCATGAACACAGAGTCTTTCCTCGACCAGGTCCCTTGTTAGATCCGGAAGTTGTTAAATCATCAAAACTTCAAATTAGCTTCAAAATAACATTTTCCTCCTTTTTGATGAATGACAAACTTATTCAACTTTTTCCCTTTCACCACATCCCCTATCAACATAACTCTTCAAGTAACTGACATTGGTCCCCTTGTTTCTTCATTCCCGAAGTTTGTTAAATCATAAAAACTTCACATCAGTACCAAAATAACAGTTTCAACCACTTATTTTTTTTACTTAAAGTGTTGAAGGATAAAAATTAAAGTCCATTCAATTTGAGAGCAAAAATTAAACACCACCCCAACATAGAGGTTTTTGTGCGAATGACCCTTTTGAATTTTATTACTAGTTTTATATTTCATTCAACTGAAATGAGAATAATAGTAATAACAAATAACTTCAATCAATTAATATGAAAAATACAAATTTGAGATCATTTTCATCGGGGGAAAGCAAAAAAAATACCAAATACTTCATATTATGTGATTGCTCTTTTCTAATTTTGTTTTAAGTATTAATTTTTGCTAGACAAACAATAATAAATTTTACATTTTGAGAACTAATAATATCAGTTATATATGCTAATTGTAAAGATGGATATCATACAATTTGAATTGTATATGATTTTTATGTACGTCTAGTAAAATAAAGGAGTTTACAAGTATTCAAGTAAATCCAAATAAATGCGGGGAAAATAAATTAGGCCTATAAGCTCTTGAAAAGTTGAAGTCAATTTTTTTGACTCATTCAGATAACAAATAGAACGTGGACTGAAAAAAAATTTCTTCTTTTTTTGTGTTTTTTCTAATTTCTCTGAATCTTTGTTTAGCTTTTTTCAATTTCTTGGCAATATATTAGGTATGAAATGGAAAAGGTTCTGCACTAGTATTTTTTTCTTTTGAAATATGAACTTCATAGAAAAGTTAGAAGTTTAAGAATGTTACTGACTTAGCGAAATACTTCCCCTGTGATAATGAATCGAGTTTGAAAAATACTGCAATGCAACAATGGTAACTCGATTATGGTCACTCCAACGAGTTTCAATAGCTATCAATGGTGTTTGAATTGATTTGAAAAAGATTAGTCTTTTTCTTTTATAAAGATTTCAATTTAAAACGCCTTGTGCCTTTTTTATACTAGTTTGTAGCTATTTTTATTGCATATGTATTTTAATTGGAAATGATTTAGTGAGGGTATCTACTTAAAAATAAGGTATAAATTTAGAAAAGGACTTTATGTATCTTCTCTTCTTAAAATTGTCAAAATATATAGAATTTATCTACAAAATAGTCTCACCTCAAAGGGTGTGTAACATTTGTAACACACATTTTCATTGAAATTATTAGGTACAAAAATAATATAATATATAGTTAATTGTAGCAATAATTAGTTTTCAATCTCTTATTCTTCTATTAACAAATGTCGATCTAACGTTTTGATAAATTAATATTAAGTTTGATGAACTTTAATCCTAATTCGTGAATTCCAACCTGATCTTAATTATGAATTCAGAATTGAATTTGGTTGATTCATTCTTTATAGGCATCGATAGTTGCCACGAGCATTAATTTCAAGGAATAGCAAGTAATTTTGAGTTCAAATGCCTTCATTAATTCTTACGTTTTAATTTTTAAATGTTTGAAAATTATAAAGAATTAAGTACTTGAATGATGACCAATTCTTGAAGTTCTTTTTGATATTCAAAGAAGTCTTACTCTTCTTGTGATTTGTTAGGATCATTTATAGATAATTCCTATTTATAATTATGGGATTAAAGCAATTACCTGAATACACTCTTTTATTTTAGTTTGATTTGATTGATTTACTTAAATTATCAAACAAATCACATTATAAATATGTAATAAGGTTGTATTTTATTGATCAAAACACGTGGTCATGTTAAACCATAACACGTGGAGGATAATGAGAATTGCGCGAGTCAAAGTTTAACAAGATGTGTGGTTGAATTAGAAAATAACGCATGAAAGGTAATAAAGGTAGTAGTATTTTACTCCGAAGACTGACAGCTCGATTCACTCTATAAAGAATATCATTGGGCCAACGCTTACAGCGCTCGAAGGAAAAGCTTGCAGGCTACACTAGCCATTATGAAACTATCCTAGAAGCAACGTTGAACATTACTGTTCTTACTTTTAAATGTCATTTAATTAATCATTTATCATAAGTTAAGAGAGATTAATATTTGGCATCTAGCTCCTAAGAAGTCACCTACGTAAAAGCAGTAGAACTATCACCTTGTAAAATATCAAATTCTCTTACTGAATAGTTCAATTTATCTTAGCTATATTTGTCAATATCATTACATGTTCATTAGTTCTCAGTATCAGTCAAGCTTTTTTCAGGGATATCTCCATCGAAGATATTGGTGGAATCAGGACAACACATGTTATATTTATATAGTATTATTTCATTTAGTCAATTTGTCTTATCTCATTTTTTATTTACAACTTTACTTGTTTACATATTTCTCAATTTCAATCAATTCGATCCATGTGTCCTTAAAGATCACATACAAGCTTAACCGTACATTTTTTGGGGTAAAACTTAGCCCCTTTTGTCCTCATGGAGACACCTTCCCTTCTGTAATGATCTGTTCCTTTGTTATAATTGTTTGAGATCATAGTACCCTTGCATAAGTTTCTGTAGGTTAAAAATTGACAGTAATAATAATAATAATAATAATAATAATAATAATAATAATAAAAAGAAACAAGTTGGAGAAGACTATCAGGCTTCACGATAGAAGGGATGGCCCGCTATAGCAAAGGTTAGGATTTTTCCGTCCAATTTTGATCATAACTTAAAATATTTGACTAGAGGATCCTTGGATAATTTTTTCAAGACTTAATGATTTTCTCTCTTGAGGTAAGTGATTCCAATCTATCTTTGGGTTTCATAATTCATTTTCTTCGTAGAATGGAAGAGGAGTTCTTCATAGAACTTTGTGGGTTAAATCTTAGGATTATAATTGTTGGGGAAGAATGTAATGTTAGGGTATTTATGCATATTTTTAATTCCTTGTTGTTGAATTTGGTATTGTAGCGTAAAATTGTGAGCTTAAGCTTAAATTTCAATATTGAAAAATCTAGAAACCCCACAAAAATAGATTTTTGACCATATAAATTGTTCAAGAGAGGTTAATGTGATTAAATCTCCATGAATGAGATCAATCCATCAAAACCTCCAGTTTGATTAAATAATCTATTAATTATTCGTTAGACCTTTTAAAGAGGTAGTATTATGTGAGTTTGAATGTATAAGATCTTTGATTGAGTAAATAAGGTATTAAAATGACCTTATACTTTGTTTATATTAGACTTTGAACATTTTGAGATGTTAAGAAAAGAAAAGAAAAGGCTCCGATAATTTAGCTTGTTTGCTTCCCGTCCATCTGTTGAGGTAGGTTACAATTTACTTGGAGTTAGATTTTGCTTAGTTGCCAAAATATAGTGTGAGTTGTATTGCATGACGATTGACCTTCGGACATAGTTATTGTTGCTTTGATGAAAATAAGTATTGCTGGTAAGATTTAACATGCAAATTGTTGAGTTGTCTGTTTATTGATAATATGAATTATGAACTTATAATTACTACATATATAATGTGATGATATTATGATTATGGTATGCTTGATGTGTTTTCCTGAGAGGTAATTGGAGATGATAGCATATTGAAATATGCATATAACTACTATTCGGATGGTGAGTTACTCAAGTCTGATATGAGCTTACGGATGGGCGGTTTGTATGGGATTGGGTATCATACGAATAAGGTATGTGGACACCTATGGTCTTCTGCAAGTCATGACTAGATGAGAAAATATAAAACTCTTTAGCATGTATGTACAATAAGAGTGAGACTTATGATTTCTAGAGGTATGTTATTATTGATTCTTGGCAGGTGCAGTGATTATGCAACTACAAGGCCAAGATAAATATGAAATTCATTTGCATTATGACAATTGTGTCGAACTATCTTTTTGCATTATGATAATTGTGTTGAACTATCTTTTAGCATTATGAAAAGTACTGTTTTGAATTATTTTATTGCATTATGACAAGTGTATCAAATTGATTTGTTACATTTTGACTAGTATGCGATAATTTATATTGATAAAACGTCTAGTGTTGTTAAAAGAGTAGTACCCGCTTAACTCTTGTAATTTGAATTTCTTATAAATGTTAAGTGTGATTGAACTATCTTATACGTGATAAGTCTATGAGTGTGAATTGTGAATATGTTAAAGGACCGGTGATGTTGTGATGAATGTTCTATGTGTGTTAATTATGTGCAAATGCTTGGCTATGTGTTTTATGACTATGGTTATATATTTGCTACTAATCTTAGTCGATCCTAAAGCACTGATGCTATTCCTTTAATTTCTTTTGAGTGCAGACTGTGATCTAGAGATGTCTACCATACCTCATATTTAGTTGAGTTGTTTCCAAATCTGAGAGTGAGCTACTTCCGCTTGAGCTGCCGCAAATTCTCTTATTTGTTGATAGCTTTCTTCCTAGACATTGAGACTCCTTATTTATTAGTTATTACTATTCCTAGACTTGTTAGTTAGTTGTTTTAGTACTACGACTTTCAAATTTTGAAGTTGCAGTTGTTAGACTTTTGCATTTATCTATTTATTTAAGACTTAGACTTTATCGTATTGTGCTTTCGATTTTTGACTAAATTTTTAGATGAATACTTGATTTAGGATATTAAGTATTGGTTCGCTCATCGGTGATTAATGTGGGTGTCAGCTATGATGATTTGGATCGTGATACTTTCACCCTCGCAATCTCCAAAACCCCAACAGATAGGGATGAACATAAATCATCAAAAACTCAATTATCGAATCAAAACAAAATTTACTATACCAAATTTTTATTACAATAACGGATTAAACTTTAAAAACTCGATATTTGATGTCTACTTTTATTGTCGATTACCTAATTATCAAAATTGAACTTTAGAAATACCAAATCAAATATCAAATGTCTATCCGTAGGTATCTCTAT
The DNA here is from genome assembly GCA_018342035.1 of Solanum appendiculatum. NCBI lineage: Eukaryota > Viridiplantae > Streptophyta > Magnoliopsida > Solanales > Solanaceae > Solanum > Solanum appendiculatum. The sequence goes on from JAGDQO010002082.1 coordinate 347,714, forward strand.
TTTATTATATATATAAGTAACATTAACGAGTAATTTAGATGTCTTGATTAACCTATACTGATATTACAATGTTAGAGATTGAGAGTAAACATCTAACCTCTATACATGGTTTACATGTTAAATATTAAACAAATTATGAACATATCTTGTCAAAATATATTTTCTTCAATTCGATAATAACTAAATTATCATACCAAAATTTAATTTACTGAACCAAAGATTAAAAGCTCATCTTTGATATCTACTTTTAATTATCGAATTATCAAATCAAACTTTAAAAATAGCGAACGCCCACTCCATAGAACAAGTGTATTTGACTTCAATTTTAATAAGAAATGCATGAACTACAGTAGCAACTCTTATTGGAGGGAAGAGAGAGAATAAAAATATGGAGCAGTTAATTTAATTCCACCACCATCCCTTTTTCCCCTTTCTCTCTCTTTCTCTCTCTCTCCTTGGCTTGAAGAAGAAGAGTTAAAAGAGTTTAGTACTAGCAACCAAGAAGGCAAGAACTGTGCAAAGTTAACCGAATCTTCCTTCTTCCCCCTCCCCACCCCACCCCCCTTTTTATACCCACCCTTTTTGCCCGTATCCCCAAATTCTCTCACAAATATTGAGTCTTCTTTCATTCTCTCCCTTCCATGATACTTCACCATGTCCAAAATGAAGCATTTACTCAGGAAACTTCATATCGGCGGTGGTGTGGCTGATAATCCTCCTCATCTTACCCCTCATCACACCTCTCCTACTCATCAACCACCTCCTGTGCTTGATCCGAATCAGCAAACTAACCGGTTTGAACAGTCTGGGTCAACTTCATCTTTGTCCCCTCAAACGATGCCGGCATCAGCAGCATTGCCCAGAGTCCCTGAGATGAATTCGGGGTCGGCTTCTGATTCTGCTGATTTTAATTACTTTGAGGAGGAGTTTCAGGTTCAATTGGCTTTGGCGATCAGTGTTTCTGACCCAGATTCTCGTGAAGATCCGGAAACAGCCCAGATCAAAGCAGCACAAGAGATAAGCTTGGGATGTTCGCCTTTGGAAAATCCTGTGGAGTTCCTTTCACTTCGTTATTGGGTATATTCGAATCTCCTCTTCTGATTATTTAATTTTTTTGATTGTTTTTCCTAATTGCTTTTGCTAATTCTCAATTTAGGTTTAATTTCCACTTTTTTGCTTATGATTGTTACATTGAGGAATTTGCTTGTTTTGATACTTTACCTGGAAAATACTGAAACTCTGCTTCAAATTATCCTAATTTGCCAATAAGTTATGTTAAAATTGTATTGCTTGACCTTTGTTTTTTGGTTATATGGGAGACAACTGACTAGGTAAGGGGAATAGTGTGATTGGAATGCACTCCTATGTATGAAAGACTCCCACTGATACCACTTGGTTATACACCTCGGTTATATAGAACTGCACACTTGTGCTTCTATGTGATTACCATTTTAGTTTTAGTTCTTGTGGGATTTCACTGGGTATGTTGTTGTTGTTGTTGTATAAGCGTACTCCCATGTTTAAATCATAAGCCTCTGGTACTGGGATCAAGCTATAAGCTCAGATATTTGAACTTGAGAGTCAATTAAATTTGCTTAAAACTGGAAGTAGGCATCTATTCAGTTCATTGTAAATTTGTGAGTATACCCAGTCTTCATCTCCACCTTACACATGTTCTATGTGTTCACTTTGATGTATGATGTAAGCATCAATCCTACTGACCCCGGGGAGTACAGCTTGAATGGTTTTTAAACTACATTATAGAAGCAACATCTAATTTTTGGTTTGTATACATGTCTTTGCCTAAAAACTTTTTAATTCGTTCTATTTTCCTCTATTAATCACCTACATATAAAATCATTTAATATTCTTTATATGAATACAATGAGTACAAGTTCCAACTATGAACTATGGGCTCATACTAATTGCAATTATTCGCTTTCCTCCAACGCCGTTTGGTTAAGCCAGCTGTTTCAAGTGACTCCACTCTCCAAAAGTTAGATATCTTTTAATGCGTCACTCAATTGGGATCTTGTTATGTTTAAGTTTTGGATTACCTCACTATAAATGCTCTATCTTGTAACCGTCGTCGTGTTAATTGGACCGCTAGCCTTCCACCTACATTTGTACTTTATTGAACCATTAATGAGAACCTCCATCCGTGCACGACTCTTACTTTTTTTGGCTGGACTCAGATACTTTATTGATAAAGTAAAAACTTTCCTTTAAATGTTAATTAAGCAATAAAACAACAAGTATCTAATTTCTAGCTGCTTCACTATCACAAATTGTCTTTTTAACCCTATTTGGAACTTCTTTTTGATAACCGTGGTGTTCGGGCTAGCTTGCGTGCACCTCAACTAATTTCACGGGATACATGCCACCTTCCACCAGCAACAGGTACCAACTAGCTCTGTCCACCAAGGCTAGGACAGATGGAAAGAAATCATCTAGTGTTTTTTTAATCTTTGTTGGGATTTGAATCTGATACCTCATGATTCTCAACTCACCCTATTGACCACTAGGTCACACCCTTGGGTGCACTAACCCTATTTGGAACTTAAAGTTGGATGCATTATATTCCACTTAAAATGCTTTACCAATTTGAAGTGAAAACAATTTGATTCATAACTAAAATTAAAAATAACCATTTCTAACGATATAACATGTCTTTAACAAGTAATATGTTAGGTTATTAATACAAAAATATTGTTTGAAAAGATATAAATATGTAAAAGCTTGTAGGTATGTCAGATACCAAGAATTCAACATAATTTACTGTTTTGGTTTCGAGTTTCCTTCTGTACATAGAAGGAAACAACTAAGTCATACATTCAAAAGTATCGTTCAGACAATGCATCTTAATGTTTCAGCTGAATTTTTCAATTTAATAAACATCAACCGTTTCTTAAAAAAATAAATAGATATCAACCTTCAGACATTAGACTTCGAAATTTTAGTTTTATCAAATAGTTCCTCTATAACAATTAACAATATAAGCTTGGAGGTCAAATTGAATTGCATTCTTCTTCATATGTAGTAACAACACATCCGTGCAGTAACAAATAGATGGCGTTCTCTCTCTCTTGCTGCACCGTCTTAATTAGGTGTTATTAGATAATAGAATTTTTAGTAGGTATTTGTGTTTAGCTATTAGTTGCTTCATATGGGTTTGACTTAGTTGTCTTAAGAAAATGGAGGAGCAATGAATTTTATAATGTAGGTTTATTTGATTCAATTTGATTAAAACTCAAATTTCTGAACATTAAAACATATTACCTAACCCTAGGACTTTTTTTGAGAAGTTACCCAAACAAACATCAACCTTCTCTTAAAAAAATAAACATATATTATCAACCTTCAGAGGTTAGACTTCGAAATTTTAGTTTTATCAAATAGTTCCTCTATAACAATTAACAATATAAGGTTGGAGGTCAAATTGAATTACATTCTTCTTCATCTGTGGTAACAACACATCAGTGCAATAACAAAATAGACATGTTCTCTTTCTCTGCACCATCTTTATTAGGTGTTATTTAGATAATAGAATTTTTAGTAGGTATCCTTTCTCAAAAAAAGAAGTTTTAGTAGGTATTTGTGTTTAGCTTTTACTAGTTACTTCATGTGGGTTTGACTTAGTTTTCTTAAGAAAATGGCATTTTCTACCTTCGTGGTTTTGGCCTTGATCATTAGGAGCAATGAAATTTTTAATGTAGGTTTATTTGATTCAATTTGATTGAAACAAAAATTTCTGAACATTAAAACATATTACCCAACCTAAGACTTTTTTTTTGAAAAGTTACCCAACCCTGAGACTTTTTTTTTTGAAAAGTTACCCAACCCTAAGACTGGTTTACTTCTCACTATTTGGGATCGGTTTAGGCAGTGATAATCTGAAATAATCTCAAAGATCTTCAATCAGATCCTTGGAACCCCAACTTGTAATATCTACATAGATATAAGTGTCAGGTTTGGTGCACGTTGATGTACTTAATCTTCCTATTCACTTAAGTTTACGATTGATGGATATAGTAAATGTTGGCGCTTGCAGGTAAAAATCGTGTCATTACATGTGAGCACTAGAAATTAAAATTAATATTTCTATGTATGACCTTTTACATAGGGGGTCTTGTCATTCTAGGAGTTGCTTAGGGGTACTATTTTTGAGCTTTCAAAATTAATAAGTAGTTTAATTTATGGGATAGTGCTACTTATATAGTTGATGAACGGTAGGTCTTACTAGTTGTGATTTACTCTTTCCTCCAAATCTTTAGGCTAAACTAGCTATTTCACGTGACCGCGCTCTGCAAAAGTCTGATATCCCTTTAATGCATGAAGCAATTGGGATCTTGTTACATACATTCAAGTTTTACAGTACCTCATTATAAATGTTGTATCTTGTAAACCTAAAACTTGTTAGCCGGAGAATCAGTCTGTCACGACCCAGACTGTTGTGATTGACACCCACACTAAACCCCCGGTGGGCGAACCATATCTTACCAACTACCAATGGTGTAACCGATTCATTTAACACATTTAAAAGCATTTGAGATGAGAAATAAGAGTTCTCAAATATAACTGCGATAAAGTGCAGAAATTTAACTATTACAGTCCCTAAGATCCGAAAGTCATTATACCAGGACTCTAACTAATAATGTCTAGGAGTAGCAAAAGCAAAAAAAGTAAAACAATGTCTGAAAGGAAATAGATGTTGGTCATCAAGAAGATCAGTGGCTGCCTGGATAGGAGTAGCTCACCTTTAAATTGGAAACACTATTGTGTTAGATATGGGAGCGCGTAGAAGATACTGGGTCATAGTCTGCACTTAAAGAAAAGTTCAGGAGTAGTATCAATACAAACATTATGTACTAGTAGGCATCATAGGCTGACTCAGGTTAGTAACAAGTATATACTAATAAGCCAACAAAACGAGTAGACATGTACAACAACACTTAATCAATAACTCAGCAATTCAAGTAGTCAACACCAACCAGATAAATAACCTCATTCCCGACATATCAATGTCAAACAATTACTGGACATATAAGTCACCAAAACACATATAATAGTTATCACAAAACTCTACAAATATAAAGCAGTCACACACAACCATGGAATTATATCCACACTGATTCACATCTATTCAGCCTCTGTATCTCATCAGTCTCACGCAATGCCATATACCGCACTCACAACTGTCACTCATTTGTACACACATGATAAGAGACTTTAATCTTGCCCAACTGTCCATGACTTGCAGGGAACCTTAGGTGTCCATGTACCGTACATGCATATTACCCAATCCATCATACAATCGCTTGTGCGTAAGCTCATATTGGACTCAAGCCACTCTTATATATTCTTTAAACCTCTTAATATATCTCACTATGTTCCCCGCTCAATTATTTCTCAAGATTTAACAAGTACAAAATGAATATCACAAGTGTGCATCACAATGTCATTTAAAGATAAGCTTCAACAATTTAACAACTTATTCATACAAGCATTGTCAAACCAATAAATATCAACCAAAGACTATGTATGAAGACCAATCAAACATGCTTTATTGACTCAGTATGCATACAAGCGGCTAATCAAAGACTAATTGCAAATAAACCATAACCTACCTAAACTAAAGAACCTGAACAAGCAAGTTATTTCTTGTAAGCCTTCCCTTTCCTTAATGCCTCAGAATGCTCAAAATTTAAAACAAGAAAATACAAGAATATTCAATCATCTATTCTTCAAACAATTGCTTTGGAAATTCAAACCTTAATTCTATTCTATTGGACTCTAGGTCCCCACAACATCATAAACACGTATTAGAGCATCAATTCCATCCTAAGAAGTGAAATTAACTACTTAAAAGCAAAATATACACTAATTATGTCAACCCATAGGTTTTCCCACAATATTCATGAACTCTAGGGTTCTAACCCATAATCCACCATTTAAATCACCCTCTTCGATTCGAGGATGTTAGTGAATCACTAGGTGGAATTGTTGGCGAAGTAGATTCACCTCGAAGAAAATAGCCCTAGCATTGGAGAAGTCGTCTCTATAGGATTTTGGGACAAGTTCTTTAAGTTATGAGGGAGAGACTTGAATTAACTAACTTTAGCGCCTATTCTGCCTCGTTTCGTCCGCCACAACAATCATTTCTTCGTTATAGTGGATCCGCTATGGCGATCACTGCCTCGTTATGACGACCATTGCCCCGCTACGGTGAGTCGTGGCGATATAGCTTATGCTAGCTGGATATGTAGAAGAGTTGACCACACCGTCAAAAGTACTTGGAGGATGATCCCAACAGTAATTTTTTGGAGCATTTGGAAAGAGAGAAACTGCAGATGTTTTGATGGAATATCAACTCCCATAAGCACCATTAAGACTAGGTGTTTAGTTAGTCTTTATAATTGACACCTCTCCCCTGTAAACAATATGGACAATTTTTTGGATTTTGTTAGCTCCCTAACTCTAGCACAGTAGGGTTTAAGGGGGTTTATCTTTTTGGCTGCTTTACAGGTTTTTGCACAGTTAGCTTCATGTTATTTTCATGTTTGAAGCAACTTTGTTTTTAGTTGTAACCATTGCATCTCCTTGATGCCTTTCTAATGCAATTTAATTTCTTCACCAAAAAAATATAGCTCACCCATGCTACATCGAGTCCCTGCCTGCTACATGGTTTCGCTACAGCAGAAACCCTACCACTGCAGCAGGACCCCCCTCCCCTTACTTAGAAACTAGGTGAAAATTGAGATAAGCCCCATCTCACAACACAACTCTCAACTATAAGACATCACGACACAAACAAGATGCGACAACCACTACATATGCCTGCTACGAACTCACTCGTAGTCTTGAAATCTCTTGTGGAGGTCTCGATTACTAGGTTACCTCCTAACGGAACACAACACAACACAACAACCACAATTCATAACAATTAAACAAGAGTTTTTAGTTTTAAACCTCCCAATCTTTGAGTTCGTAGTAGCTCATTTCATTATGTGAACTCTAACAAGGGTACTATGGTCCTAATCCCCATAACGACTAGATGGGTCGTTACATAAGATACCAACTAAACAATCGTTCGTCCCCGAATGGACAAGAAAGGGAATAAGGAAAGAATTACCCGACCTCAGCGAAAAGTTGGGAATATTTGCTATGCATGTCTGATTCGGTCTCATAAGTGGCCTATTCCACAGGACGGTCCTTTCACTAGACCTTCACGGACGCAATATCTCTGGACCTTAGCTTACGGACCTCTCTATCTAAGATAACCGCAAGCTCCTTTTCATAAGACAACTTTTCCTTAAATAAGACTAAATCCCAGCGAATAATATAATTACCATCACCATGATACTTTTTCAACATAAAAACATGAAATATCAGTGAACTCCCGACAAACCTGGAGGCAAAGCCAATTCATAGACTATCTCCCCCACATGTCTAAGAATCTCAAATGGACCAACAAAGTTTGAACCTCCCTAGTCAATAGATGCTTCATAGCCTCCAAACAAGCCAGACTACCTATGCTCTCGGACTTCCTACTTAGAGCATCAACTACTACATTGGCCATACCCAGATGATATAAAATGGTGACATCATAATCCTTGAGCAACTTCATCCACCTCTGCTACCTCAAGTTAAGATCTCTCTTAGTAAATACATGTTGCAAACTGCAGTAATCAGTAAATACTTCATAACGGACACCATAAAGACAGTGTCTCCAAATCTTTAGAGCAAACACCACCGCTGTCAACTCCAAGTCATGCGTGGAATAGTTCTTTTCATGCACCTTTAGTTGTCTAGAGGCATACACAATGACCTTCTTGTCCAACATCAAAACATCACCCAAACCAGAACGTGAAGCATCATAATAAACAACAAAATTCGCATCCTCCATAGTCAATGCTAAGATGGGAGCCGTATTTAGTGGAGTTATGAGATTTTGAGAGCTCTCCTCTCACTCATCAGACCATGGAAACAACACCTCTTTCTGAGTCAAATGAGTCAGCTGGGAAGCAATAGAAGCAAATTCCTTCACAAACAACAATAGTAACTAGCCAGCCCACAATACTACGGATCTATGTCTGAAGTGGGCCTAGCCCTACTCTTCACTGTCTCCACTTTCTGTGGATCAATCATTATCTATTCCATCATAACCACATGCCCCAAGAAGGACACATCTTACAACCAAAACTCACATTTGGAGAACTTTGCAAATAATTTCTTTTCTTTCAACAACCCCAAAACAATTCTCAAATGATTCTTATGCTCCTCCTTACTCCTTGAATATACCAATATATCATTAATAAAAATTATCACAAACAAATCCAAATACAGTTTAAAGATCCCATTCATCAGACTCATAAAAGCAGCTGGGGCATTAGTAAGCCCAAAAGACATAACCAAAAACTCATAGTAGGGGAAATACTCCGTATACGAGCCGTATACTAAAAGATACTAAAAAAGAGAACCTACATCAAAAAAGGAGACCCAATCTTCTATACAAACCGGGTTCTCATAGGAACACCAAAAGCAAACTATAACAAAAGACTATTTTCCAGCTTTACAATATCTTGTTCAACCCCTTCAAATGCTCTTCTATTTCTCTCTCTCCAAATAACGCTCAACAGCTTTACAAAAAGAGAAGATATGATTTCTAAAAACGACACTCGATTTTTTGTACATATATAGGGACCTCGTGGGTGCACCAAAAAGAAATACTCCATCTATTTCAATTTGTTTGTCTTATCTGTTTAAAAAAGACTGTCACTTTCTATATTTAGTAGCTCTTTACACCCAACATCCTATATGACATATTTAAGACCACATGATTCAAAGGGTATTTTGGTTCATTACACACATCTTCAGTTTGATAAAATTGTACCACCTAAATTTAAAGGTAAGTTCTACCGAGTGGTGGTTAGATTGACTTTGTTGTATGGACAGAGTGTTGGTCAATCAAGAACTTCCATATTCAGAAGATACAAGTTGCAGAGATGGTTGAGATGGATGTGTGGACATACTAGAAGAGATAAGATTAGGAATGAGGATATCCGAGACAAGGTGGGAGTAACCTCCGTGGTGGACAAGATGAGGGAAGGAAAGGTGAGATGGCTTGGGCATGTGAAGAGGAGATGTGTAGATGCCCCAGTGAGGAGGTACAAGAGGTTGCATATAGTGGGTATGAGGAGAGGTAGAGGTAGGCCGAAGAAGTATTGGGGAGAGTTGATTAAACATGACATGACGCAATTTCAACTTACCGAGGACATAACCTTAGATAGAAGGGTATGAGAGTCACGAATTAGGTATAAGGTTAGTAGGTGGTTGAGTTTTGTCTTGCTTTTTGGTGCGATTAGGCTTGGTGGGAGTCTGGTAGCACCGTGTTTGTTGTAGTATTAGTCGTATACATGTAGTCTCTTGCTTTTGATATCTGCTACCATTTGTTGTTTGTTATGTTTCAGCTACCGCTTTATTTTGTCGTTGTTATTATTCTTTTTTCTGAATGCTTTGTACTGCTTTCTTTATTAATTGTCATGTTCTCTTCAGTGTCGAATTTTCTTTTTCATAACTATTTTGATTTGTTGCACTTGAGCCGAGGGTCTTTGAAAATAATCTATCTACCTCCACGAGGTAGGGGTAAGGTATGCGTACACTTTACCCTCCCAAGACCGCACTTGTGGGATTGGACTGGTTATGTTGTTGTACGCATATCTTTAGTTTAAGACCACAAGATTCAAAAGTTTTATTTTCTTAAACTCTGTGCTGTGTCAAACTAAGACAAAAAAATTGAGGCAGTAAAAGATAAGAGGTTATTCCTCAAGTGTACAAAATTCTTCTCTACTTCATCGAAAGCTCTTCTATTTCTCTCTTCATATAAGTGCTAATGGCATTTATGGTGCAACATCCCACACTTCATGTTTTCTCTTTCGTCTTCTAATGGTCTAGTTAAATATTTGCATATTTAACCGTGCCTAATATCACTCATTGAAGACCAACTCATATCAGTATTTCACACCACAAGTAATACGCTATCCGATAATGTAATAGGATGTGAATCACGTCTTTTCTGGAGCTTTTACTCATGAAGCATCAACTGATGTATGTAATCTCCTCTTCCGTGAGTTCTCAGCAGTCAAGATCACCTCCTCACGGCTAGCCAAGTCAAAAAGTACCCTTTTCTCAGTATGCCAACTCTTACCTGCCCTAAAGCTTCTCATAATTGGACTTCAAAGAAAAAATGTCATTATTCTGTCCTCCATCTCCATGCATCATGATTAGCCTGTATAATATTTTGTTTGTGAAGTAATCCAATTCAACGTTAGAATTTTGCCGTCTCCCAATCTTGCAAGTTCCTCATAAACCTCAAATCCAATGAACTTATCGACCTTGTAGCCTTCGTGTCCCTTGGATTGTCATCTCCTTTTGGCATGAAATCTGTACATATTTGGAAAGATGATACTAAAAGTGTTGTTCTCACATCACTTGTGACCTCAAAATTTACCCTACTCCTATCACCTATCCTGCATGACACATTCCCATCAAATTCTCTCTCGCCCCCCTCTTTCAAGATATTTCTCTAAAGCTGACATTAACTGTTGCATTTTTAGTCCTGCATTCCCCTTCCAGTGCTCTATATTTCTCATCAATCACTTCCCTCTAAAAAGTGTTCTCCTTTACTCCAAATCTCCATAACCACTGATAGCGCCCTGTTAAGGACCTTTACATCTTTAATCCCAAGTATTCCCCGACGTTTTGATGTCAGGACAGTCTCCCAGTTTATCAGGTGAAAATTTCTTTCCCCACTTGAAACATCCCATAGAAAAAATGTTTCTTCACTTTCTTAGAATGGAAATTTTCTCATGTTCTATGCTATAAAGTGTTCTGTTATATTAGTGAAAGGTAGGATTGGACTAATGTTGACATTATTATGGATTAAAGTACTCCAAGAAATTAAACGTCATCACTATTGGACGCAAGTGCACTTTAAAATGTAGTCCTTAACTTGATCCTAATTCCCATTGAATTAGAACATCCAACATTGACAAAAGGCAGTACTATAAAAGTAATTATATACAATAATGTACCGCAGTGTGTGTATAAACAGTTACTTACTTTTGGCAGACTGCAGACTTCGGGTTGTCTCTATTTAGTGCTTTGTTTCCTGTGTTCCTTGCTTAAGTTTTGCATCTGAAGTTTGAATTGGTTCTAAAACTTCTACCTGGTGTTAATGCAGAACTATAATGTCGTAAATTATGATGAGAAAGTGATGGATGGATTCTATGATGTTTATGGAATTAATTCCAGTGCGGCGATTCAGGGAAAGATGCCTTTGTTAGTGGATCTAAAAGCAGTTTCGGTTTTGGATAATGTTGCTTATGAAGTTATCTTAGTAAACCGTGCAGCTGATATGGAACTGCGGCAGCTTGAGGAGAGAGTGTACTTCATGTCCCGGGAATGCCGAGCTTTAAAGAAGGTCCCGGTTACAAGATTTTTAGTTGAGAAAATCGCTGAACTTGTTGTTAATAGGATGGGAGGTCCTGTTAATGATGCAGAAGAAATGTCAAAGAGGTGGACTGCAAGGAGTTATGAGCTAAGAATTTCATTAAACTCTATCATTCTTCCCCTTGGCTGTCTTGATATTGGACATTCTCGACATAGGGCCTTACTCTTTAAGGTGACAAGAGTTTCAATCTCTCCTTACATTTCTTTACTAGATTGATATGGATAATTAGCTTGCTTTAGGATAAAACATACTATTCTTTTTTTTGGGTTCTAGTATCAAATGATTGGTACTCATTATCATGAAGTATTCAGTAGTGAAGTATTTCCGGGCTAACTTCCTCATTTTTATCATCTGTATCTAACAAGTAGCACCTACTATTTACTTCAGATAGATCTTTGCCTGTCTTTCTAGGTTCAGCAGTGGAATTCATGCTCTAGTATAAGGGCATCTGTCATCTTATTCAAAATGAGAAGGCAGTGCTAGTTCTATCATTTTAAACTATATTTAGTCCTTTTCTGACCGAATGGAAAATACGGAAAATCTCTGATTTCCAAGAGTGGATGATTGACTTTCTCTTTTACACTAGTTGTTGTTTAGTTGGTTTCTTTTCAAAAGGACTACAACATTTTCTCTGATTTCTGCTAAGAGTCTTCCCAGACTCATGCTTTTAACCATACCATTTACTCTGCTGAATAGGTACTTGCTGATAGAATCAACCTACCATGCAAGCTAGTTAAGGGAAGTTACTACACTGGCACTGATGACGGAGCAGTTAATTTGATCAAATTTGACAATGGAAGGTAAAGAATCTTTTGGTGGCACATTTTCCTGGATGTTTATAGTGTTTGCTGAAAATATTGGTTTGTGTTTTAAATCTTTTCAAGAGGTGAATTTAGTTCTGCTTTCTCAAAATTAGTATTTCTAATAAAATCTTTCGTCGTGGTTGTTGAGTTTCTGATGGTTCTTCTCTCTCTCTCTCTCACTCTCTTAGATCTTTCCACCCTATATTTCTAGTTGTCGAAAATCATGTAGAGCAGGGGTGAGGTTTGAGGGTTTTGGATGGGTAAATGCTAGCTTCGAAAAAGATGCAGCACTCCTTTTACTCTATTTGAGCAGATATGCTTTTGATTTTAATACAAATTTGGTGAGCTTTCTGCACAGAGAATGCTGCCTGCTATATTTAGTTATTTACTACTAACATATCTTTTTTTATTTAGCGAGAATAACCGTTATATCTTTTTCTTTTTTCATGCTTCAATTATCAAGTAAATGAAGTTAAGGCATACTTATATTCGTCTTTGTAAAATATAGTATTATTTATACTAAATAAAAAAGAGTACTGTTAATTTCCCTCTGTACTCTCCCTTTTTTCTCTTGCAAGTTTAGTCAAAAGTTTGTTGTCTAAATCTTGCTGTTTCATGTAGATTATTTGCTGTTTATCAATCTTTTGCCTTTATCTTCTATTTTAGTTCTTTACCCTTCTTCTGTAGAATTACAACCATGAAAATTTAGGAAATTTTCCAGTAGTTACCTGACTGATTATTGTTTTAATGTGCAGTGAATATATTATTGATTTAATGGGTGCACCAGGCGCCTTTATTCCTACTGAGGCACCAAGTGGTCAATTACAAAGTTATGCAGTAGATGTGCACAGTGTAACACCACTTTCTTCTGGCGGTACTGTCATTTCATTTCCTGTACTTGACACACAAACTGGGACAGGATCAGGTTCAGTTACTGCTGCTCATGGAACTGCCAATACATGGATTTCAGGGGCAGAACCAGCTTTCTACCACAATGCAGCAAAGGGGGATTGTGGAAATAGTTCAGTTAGAACTGGAAGCACCCAGTTTGAGCATGACTCTGGAAATCTCCTTCCATTGTCGGCTAGATTATGTGATGCTTCAGCAGTTTCCCATGATAACGCATCCATTGCACAAATAACGCAAACTAGAGAAGCTTACGAGAATGTGAACAGTCTTGCAGAAAACTCAGAAGTTAAACTCCTAGGTGTTTCTCCAGAGAGTCAAATATATTTGCATTCAGATCTGGTTTTAGGAGTTGTTGCTGGAAAAAATCAATTATCAGACGAAAGGGCTGTTGATACTAGACGAAGTTCAGAAAATAACAAGCAGTCTCTTGTAGCCTTCACCGGGATGCAGTTCCCTTACAGTATATCCTATAAAAATGAACAGGAGTATACTGTTGCTGCACCGAGAGACGATACATTAAATGATACTTCAGGTGAGGATTTTGCACACGTTAGATGTAGAACGAATGAAACAATCCAAATTGGTCAAGGAGAATTTGTGGGTTTCTTATTTATTCATTTTCTTGAATCTTTTAGACAATCTGAAAGTTGTTTTACTTGATGAAGGTGATAAATTCTTTAGGGAGAAGTTTGGAAATATTTCAGATAACGATTGTACTTACAAAGATAAAGAATCAGCTACAAAAGCAAGGGAAATAGTTACTTGCATACAGTCTAAGTCTTATGCGGTGCAGAAAGAACAGCTTGATCCAATGCTACGTGGAGTGGCAGAGTGGGAAATTCCATGGGAAGATCTCCATGTTGGTGAACGTATTGGTATTGGTAAGATTCAGTACTTTAAGTTCATCTTCTGTGATTGGACATGGATGGGTGATGCAACATTGGAGAAAAGTTTGTGCATCTTTATCTAAAGTCAAATATAAGATTTCACTTTTTGGCTTTCTGTTGTGAACATATGGGTACATGTTGCTATCTTGTTGTTAAATGATTGAAGAAAAATGGCACTCATACAGAATAGTTCTGTATGTTATTGGTAAATTATGTAATTCACAGTTCATATGCAGTTACCGAATGATGCAAGCTACACAATTATTCTATTGACTTAAATAAAAATAAAGATATGTACATATAAATGTGTGCTCAGATTATAGAGCACAATCATACTTTATTCCCTGTAAAAAGGCCACTTCTAATTATGTTGTTAAACTAGGTCATAAGCAAAAAAAAGTCAAATCGTTTTCCCCCCAGTTTTTTGGTTTTCAGGCTTAGTCATTTTAGATTCTCCAATTTTTGTGAATATTCTTGTTAATAAGTCATGTGTTAATTCATATCATATGAATAATAAGGTCTAAATTACAACCAGTTTCAAAAAATAAAAGGAGGTCTAAATGATAAGTTTTCAGATGAAATTTGTTAGATTCTTTCCTTGTCAAAACTAGGTCTGTGTTAGTTTAATTGTTATTATTCATTGGCAAATTGTAGCTTGTACATTGGGTTAAGGTGAATTGGCAGATGATATGATCTTTTATTTTATGGATGTGCCAACTATTGGAAAGGGCTGAATGCATTACCTTTCTTCACATGAACAATACAGTACTCCTGCCATCCCAAATTCAGTTGTCCAAATTTTGACGGTTTTACGGAAACAGAATTGTTATATATTTTGTGTAAGGAACAGATTGTCGGAGAGGTCTCACAGCTTGTTGATTTCATTCTAAACTGAATGCTATTTTGTTGAAGATGTAATATACTTTTATGTACTTTGCAGTATCTCCCTGGTACTAGCTTTATTAAAATACTATTATCTTATGAAACATATCAATGCCTTTTCAGTATCATATTACCAAAAGTTATCATAGTACCTTCTTTTCTTAAAATTATCAAAATACTCCAATTCTGGAAGAGGTATAATTGTGTGAGTGCCTCCAGTAGTATTGTTTGACTAGAGACTTTTAGTGCTTTGCTAAATATTTCCCCCTTCCCTTCTTTTTACTTACTTTTAGGAAGCAGATTATTTGTTCCTTATTAATGCAGTTTAACAACGTAAATTAGTTATTTTTTTCTTGCTTAAGTGAATGTAAAAAGAAGAATATCATTAAGATTGGATGCTCAATATAATAACACTGATGTGACTTTGCAGGGTCATATGGCGAGGTATACCGTGCAGAATGGAATGGCACAGTAAGTCTTATTTCTGATTTGAATATCTATTCGTCTACCCTGAGTAGAAATAAGAACCATAGCACATTAGCTCTAAAGTTTGACAAGTCGCCAATTTTCTGTGCTCCATTTTCCAGAGAAAGCAAAATGGATTTGTCTCTTTTTCATGGATCAGTTTTCTAATTTTCTGAAGGGTTCTTTCAAATTGGAGATTATTTTAAATTTCTTATATGTGTCAATCTTTTCCATGAATTCTGAAATCGTAGGAGCTATTAACACTACTGGATGTGTGCACACTCTCTTATCATAAGAGGCGTGTGTGCACACTAGATATTAAATGACTTGACCAAATATTTAGGCACCTTACACTTTTCATCAAAATTGTTTCAAAAAATGTCATTTGCAGAGGATAATGACAAAAAGAAAATAGGCAAAAATTGAGAAATCATTGGATCATAGGTGGTTCTCATGATTCCAAGTGGAAGGATAAGAAGAGTATCCACTCTACTTAACTTTTAGTGGCACTGGTGCCTATAAATTTCTCCCTTGATTCCAAGTTATGTGACGTAGTTTGATGCGGGATGAAGTTTGAAAGAAAAGAAGACTTTTGAAACTTGTGGTTTTACACACGTCGTAACATTTGTGTAGCTGTAAGACTTTTGAAATTTGTTGTTTACACATGCCCTAACATTTATGTGGCTATAAAAGAATTTTGGAAAAAAGTTGCTCTCCTTGAAGGAGTAAGGAAGAACTCATTTCTCATTAAGAGTAAAATGAGAAGTTTAAAGTTGAATTACTTTCAAATATAGAAATGTGCTATTCTTTTTAGAATTGATTAACAAGGGAATCCTGTTACATAAATTGAAACAGAGTATGTTTGGAATACAAGATGATGATAAAGGTAATTTAGAAGCCATTGAACTTCAAGTAGAATCAAAGCAACTACTTCAAATAATAGTATGCATAGTATAGACAAGATTTTCCTCTTAGATCTCTATATGTAGCTTAATAGATAAGCTGATATTTCCTTTCACAAATTCCTTTCTTCCATAGTCACTATAGTTGCAACCGAACTCTCACCCATGAACTTCATTACTAAAATTGGTTTAGCCAGATTCTAATTGAGCATTTTGTTCCTGATTAAAGACATACACTTGGCAGAATACACTGACAACCCCTTAAACTTGCCAATAAAATTCATTTTGACATTCAAACAATGGCGTGTTCCTATTAAGCATCTGCACATGATTAAAAATTTCTATTTGACACTTTTGACTCAAAGTTTGGAAAATTTTTTGTGCGTGTTCTCAAGTGCTCATTACATAGATAAGTTAATCACATAAATATGTCACATCCTTTAATTATAGACATCAACCTTAGTTTGGAACATGCATGAGGTTTTACGGCCTATTGATCTAATGTGAATAATCAAAGGAGGTGAGATACGACTAGTTAACTTATCTATGTAATGGGTGCTTGCGAACACGCGTATAAGCTTTTCTGAAATTTGAGCCGGAATTGTCTAAAGGAACACTTTATCATGTGTTCAGGTACTCAATCGGAATAGGCCATAGTTTGAGTGTCCAAATGAAATTTATTGGCAAGTTTAAAGGGTTTTCGAAGTATTCCTTCCACCTATACACTTCCTTTTTTGATAAGAATGCATATATAAACACATTCGTATATACATGCTCACATAACGAGAAATATGTGTACATGTAATAGTGATGGTCTCTCTTTACCAAATCAATCTACCCCCAGCTTAATGTTTTAACCATTTTCTTTCATTCTCCATTGATCTTAAAATCACAGACCATGCACTCCAATTCTCCGTTAATTGTATGAGCTATTTTGATTCTCCTTAAAATTGAAGAGATTGTGAAGTAGTTACAACCAAAAATGGAAATAACATATGAAACACTATGCTTAGAAACCATGGCAAGGAAATCCCATCGTCTTGGTTTTTCAATTCCTTTAGCCAAGTCCCCCCAAATTAAACTTAATCAAATCAAATAGACTATGCCCTCCAACTGAATTTTCATTAGATGGTGAATAATCAGAGAGAATAATGAAGAATAAAGGGGAATAAATGAACTACAAATTTTGGGGAAAGGCTGGGCATAGTTATAGCAATCAAACTAAACCTAATCAATGTAAATTAATCAAATTAATATGAAATTATGAATCGTGTGATAATCTTAACACTCTCCTTGAAGTAGTTTTGTCATAGGCTCCAAAGATGTTGCAAATGTATTCAATTCGAGGATTTTGTTTTTGTAAGAATATCCACTTGTTGATCATTTGAGTTGATGAAGCTAGAAACAATTCATCCGGATTCAATTTTCTTTTTCTAAAACACAATCCACCTTCATGTTCTTTCATGAGAAAACTAGACTTGAGGCAATATGATTTTGAGATATTGGTTTTATCTATTCAATTTTACTTCACATCTACTCTTGGAGAAGTTATTTCTTTACTAAATTGATGACAACATCTTGGTTTTCACTCTGCAAAGAAATTAGATTTTCTCTAATCATGACATTGTATTTAGAAGTAGATTATCTATCTAATTGAGAACTTGCCCAATACAACTATTCTTCAAAGCCCAAGTTATTTGGGATCTGTTATATATATATCCTTACCATCATTTCATTCTACTTGGTCGTGTCTTAGGAGCACATCCCAACATATCCTATTATAGGATAAATAGAAGTAAGAGCGAATATATGCACCACAAGTTTAGTCAGTATAAGAAAAGAGAAGTTAAGGTGAGATTAGACGGGATTGTGGTTGTCTAAAAGCAAACATTCAAATATCTTGGTTTGTTCCAGGAGAATGAAATGATAGATGAAGATGTTAAACAAAATCAAATCAGATGGTTGAAATGCAAATTTGCTACCGGGGTATTATATGATGGAAGCATGCCTACCAAAATGAAGGATAAGTTCTATAGAACAGTTATAAGACCAACAATGTATATGGGAGTGAATGTAGGGCCATTTAGGTCCAACATATCTGTAAGATGAGTGTTGTGGAGATGCATATGCTCATACAAGATTAGACAAGATTAAAATATACCACCTTCGCCAAAAAGTGCAAGTAGCACACGCTAAAGATAAAATAAAAGGTTGCTTGAGATAGTTTGGTGATGTCCTGCGTCAATCTCTAGATGCACCGGCTCGTAGATGTAATACCATGGTAAGTGAATGTGTTGACTAAGATCACGTGGAAGGAAGTTATCTAAACGACCTATAATTTTTCTTTGGAATTCATGCAAACTTAACAAAACATAGGGCACAACAGATAAAATAAACATTTATACAGGTGATCGGATTAGTTGGGAATATGCTTTGGTCGTGTTAGTACATTTATTTTAGGTTTTGTGCTTTTTAGCATTCTTTTAGCCCTATCTGAGATTTTTATGCCTTCAGAAATATAGACAACTTCTGGTACTCTTTCTATATTTTATTTTAAGCCCTATCTGAGATTTTTGTTTTTTTCTACTCTTTGTGTTCTCTGGTATCTTGTCAAATCTTTGTTCTGGTTAGTGGTTAGTGGTGTCCTAGAAATCTGACATGTGCTGATCACTCACTGTCCATCCATTACTTTGAACTGTAAAAGTAATGAAAGAAATAGACTAGCATCCCGTACCTCGGTAGTCTGTGCCAGTAGCATGAGAGTGGTCTGGAATGTTTACTGTAGTGATTGTATAATTATCTAACACTCTTTTTCTGTAAATTTAATTTAATGAAATGAATCTTACTATGTTGCAGGAAGTTGCTGTGAAGAAATTCATGAATCAGGATATAACAAGTGATGCCCTTGCACAGTTTAAATGTGAAGTAAGTTGTAACTAGACAATGATAATAATATCTCTGTACTATGAGTTCTCCTGAACTTTAAGAACTCTTTGTGTGAATTGCATTTTGCAGATTGAAATTATGTTGAGGCTGAGACATCCTAATGTTGTTCTGTTCATGGGAGCTGTAACTCGTCCCCCAAATCTCTCTATATTGACCGAGTTCCTTCCCAGGTTGAGAACTCTTTGCTACATGCACATCTACTGACATATTACACTTGGAAGTTTGCCCATTTCTTAAATGTTTAGTCTTGGCTCATGGGATTTTCAAACCATTCATGTGACAGGAAATTCTGCATTATTGTCGGTTTGTAGTGGCTTGTACCTTTTACATTTGTGTTCTCTCAAATCTTTGTAATGTGTTTGTGAAATGATGCTCTTGTTTTTTTCTTCGCCTTTGGGAGAGCAAATGGTTACACAGTTTAAAATGTGCAAGGAATTCTTATCTCATCTGAAATACCTCATAGCTCTATTGCCATTGATGCTGAGATGCTTGATAGTATATCACATTTGTTATTGAGTAATATATCAATTTTGTTTTCTCTTCTGAAGTGTATCTGATAGCTGTAGTTTTGGTGCAGGGGAGGTTTATATAAACTACTGCATCGTCCAAATATCCTTATTGAGGAGAAAAAGCGTATGCGGATGGCACTTGATGTGGTATTTATTGGACGCTGAACACCCCCACCCCCACCCCCACACGGGTTTGTTGTCAGTTTTAGTTTCCTGTTTGCTAATGTCTCTCAACTTCTTGTAGGCCAAAGGAATGAATTACTTGCACACAAGCAACCCTATCATTGTGCATCGAGATTTGAAGACTCCGAATCTTCTGGTTGATAAAAATTGGGTTGTTAAGGTGCGTCTGACTTGAATCTAGAAATAGTAGCCTATAAAATTTGTAAGAATTAAGCTGCTGTTTATCCCCCAATAATCCATGCTTCTTCCATGCTTGAAGGTTTGTGATTTTGGGATGTCTCGCATGAAGCACCACACATTTCTCTCTTCAAAGTCAACTGCTGGAACGGTGATTGCATGCTCACTTTTTATGACTCAGTTTATGCCATCTTTCCAGGCCTCTTTCCTACTGTCCACTACCCTTTGAGAACAAAAACAAGAACTAACAAAGATTATGGTCTAAATAGGTTGAGAAAGAGATAAGATCTGAAACCGTCAAATTTACTAATGGTATTCCATTAATTGCAGGCTGAATGGATGGCACCAGAAGTTTTAAGGAATGAACCATCCAATGAAAAGTGAGTTTACTCTTTATTAATATTGTTCTTGAGGCTGAACTTTGTTATGGTTATTAGTTTTGGATTTTCTTAGATGAGTTTGGTTTGTCTGGTTTGCAGATCTGATGTGTACAGTTTTGGTGTAATACTCTGGGAGTTAACTACTCTCCAAGTGCCATGGACAGGGATGAACTCAATGCAAGTTGTTGGAGCTGTTGGTTTTCAGGGTAGACGCCTTGATATTCCTCCAAGTGTTGATCCCATAGTTGCAGAGATTATAAGCGAATGTTGGAACCAGTACGTATCTATTGAACTTTGATATAATTTCATGTGCAAATGATTTCAAGTGTGTTCATGTCCAAAAGAATGTGTCTTCGTTTAAATGACTAATACCCTTCTTTTCTGCAGAGACCCCCAAGTGCGCCCCTCTTTTGCGCAGATTATAAGTCGTCTTAAGCGTCTTCAGCGTCTTAATATCCAGGGATTTGAAACTTGTACAAATCAGCGTTAAGGTTGACAGGTTAGGCATTGTTATAATAATAACAGAAGCTTGTTGCTGGGCTCAAAGTGCCTGAGCAACTGAGAATTGATTGCAAAGTCTTGTAGATGCAAAGAAGCACACAAGAAAACCCTGGATTGGAAGCAGTTGGTTCATTCGAAGTGGGGACTCAACACAACCAATTCAGAAACAAGCAGATATCTCCAAGTCAATAGCTGCACGAAGTGCAGTAGTTGAAAATTAGGTCATAGTGATCGTTGTATCGAGTCTTGAGTTATGTAAAAGGGAAAAAAGAAAAAAAAATCCTGTTTAGTTTTAGTTAGTTTTAGGCTGATGAATGCACATTACAATTGAGATATATGTAATGAGTTCCTAAAAGGAGTAGCAGCAGAAGAAAAATCTCATTTCTGTGAAGGTGGTCGAAGGAAGCAATTGTAAACAGTCGGTCTCTGCAGGTTGTACCAACAGAAGAATAAATGGAAATGTTCCTACATTACCATCTTCATTCTCTTTGTTGTGCTTATATAGTGAAGACAGTTTTGTGTATAGTAATACCTGTAGAGTAAGTACAGTGCTAAACTTATTTGCTAGACGTAGAACCACCAATTTGAGTAAGGAGCCTTATGCCTGCTGTTTCAACTCATTGCAAAAAAGGTTATTAAAATCTCCCTACTACTTTTGCAGGTGAACTGTTCTGTTTATGGCTTGGTTAAATGCTTTTGTCAATAACTCATCTTCTCTTACATTTGTGACAAAAATGACAACTAGCTGTGGCAGATCAAGGAATTAAAAATAAAAAATTGCAAGAATGTCACACTTGGGATTTAAACCTTACAGCCCAAATTCTCGAATCAACTTATGTTAAGGTGGTTTTGACCATTCTTATTTGTATAGCATAATTTCAGATGAAGGAAATCCAATTGAGCCTCCTTGGACCATGTAGTTCTCTCCCTAAACACAAGTAGATGTTAATTCTAAATGCAAAGTGTTAATTACGTTGTTACTTGTTGGAATCATCTCTAACGTATGGAATTTTGAAATCTGTTGATTGGAATTTTTACCTTGTGATTAGGGAGCTTCTTTTTTTTTTCTATTTGTCAAATGCTTGGGATAGAAGTGTAATATTTACAAACAACTTTTGAAGATACACAAGTTACACCAAGTACACAATATTAGGAAGAACTCCAAAATACATACTTCAATGACTTCCAAAATGCAAGATTTGATCTTAGCTCTTATCTTAGGAAAATTCAGAAATAGCACTACTTTGAGCCCTAGTTACTAATTATAGCGATAGTTTGGCTAATTACCTTGTGATACAGTGTACCGATTTATGTTATATCAATGCGAACAGATACAAAATGAATTGATATACTGATACAAAGCGAATTGATATAGCTCCAAGCAAATAAATACAGAATGAAATAGATAAAACTCAAACTCTCATCATGTATTGTAATTTTTTTGCGTATATTTGCTCAGTCAAATAATTTTTTCTTCTTTATCTCATACATCCAAGAGTCGACCGAACCATAAGGCCACTTAAGCCCCAACATCATTAAGGCCTCAAAATTTGTCTATGTACATTATTATTCAAAGGTTTTAAGTTGTATGTTTTCTGTTGAATTTGGTTTTATATTTATTGAATGAATGCACAAATTAAGATACGTTTTTATCTTTTATTTATTAAGTAAGTACATTACCTCTCCTTTTTTTTTGTTCTCACTCCTCTACTTAGTTCATTCATTTTCCCTGCTTGAAATGAGTTTAGTCTCCAATTTCAATTGAAATTTCTTCTATTCAATTATTTTCTCTTTGCAATTGATAGTCTCTATTTCTATTGTATCAATTATCATTTCAACAATCAACTTTTCCAACGCGAGACAACTTCGACAGAAGGGGCGCCTTCTAACAAAGGAAATCGCAATGACTAGGCCCGAACGACTATTTATCAGATCTCCACAAAATCATAAGACCATGTATGAGAGCGTCACCATTGATTCATACACCATAAAGTAAGCCCTTTGAGATTATAGAATCAAGGTATTATTTTTTTTAATGTAATCTCAATGAATTCAAGCATCAAAAGAGTAGTAACATAACATAGTAGTGCAACTCAACTTGATTTTCTCCAATATAAATTTTACTATCTTTTCTTGTCCTACGTTGATCTTACACAGTTCTTTAATTGAATATATTTAGTGAAATATTTTGTTAATAATACAATGTTTACAATTTCTTTAATATTGATTTAATATAAACTAATTTTTGAAAGTAAAAATTAATAACACTTTAATTTGGGCATGTGAAAGGGAGAGGCACATATGTCCGAGAAGATAAAAGTTACAGAAATGAGAATGTTGTGATTGATGTACGAGCATACTAAAAGGAATAGCATTAGAGATAAAGATATTCGGGACAAGGTGGAATGAGGTTTGATGGAGGATAAGAAGCTGGAAGTGAGGATGAGATAATTTGGGCATGATAAGAGGCGAGGCAGCGATGCTGGCTATGGATGGTTTCAGGAGAGTTGGGGATAGGCCAAAGAAGTATTGAGGAGAGGTGATTATACAAGGCATGACACAGTTTCAACTTACAGAGGATATGATCGCAAATTGGAGGGTGTGGAAGATAAGAAATAGGTAGAATGTTATTACGTACTAGAGTGCTGTCTCACTTATCCTCCCATACTACTAGTCATAGCATTACTACTATAGTTTTTTGTCCTTCAAATTTTGTTACTATTTGTTGTTTCTTGTACTTCGATTATCATATTATTTTGTTTTAATTATTATTTAAAATCATGCTTCTTATAATATTTTTTTCATGGCTTCTTCACTTCTATTATTTTTTCGTACTACTTTTTGTGAAATTTCACTTTACTCCTTACCACCTTCCCCATCCAATAGGAACATTTTGACTACAAGAGTTTCTATTAACCAAAATAAACAAAATAAGAAGATTCATTTTATCAACTTACAAGATATGTTTTTTTTATTTTTCATTCGGTGTTCACTATTCATATTAGAGTTCGATTAAATTTGAATTTGTGCCGCCACAATCCTTGTTGGTAACTTACAAAATACTTAGGACCCGTTTGACCCCAAAAATACTTGGGAAAAACTTGGGAAGTGGTGTTTGGTCATATAACTTGGCAAATATATTTGTCAAGTATTCCAAGTTCCCAAATACTAGAAAAAACTAGTATTTGGGTCAAGTTCTAATATTTGGGAATTTTAAAAAATTCAAAAATTACCCCAAACTTTTATATTTTATAAAAAATACCAATTATTTATTAATTCCAACTAATATTTGTTACTACCTCCTCGGGAAAAGTTTGAGTTCTAATTTGAGTGATAAAATTGAGAAAAAAGAATAATTTGTGTTTAATGGGTCATAATTATAACTGAATCAGTGATAAGTTTGAGTATGCGATTAATGTATTGTCTTGCCTATATTGTTATTTTGTTATTGTTGATTGTTATCAATTATATTATAAGGTTATTTTTTAACGGAACATCTTCACTATAAAATGATAATATAAATTTATGGGTATTTGCTGCAAAACTGGGAGTTGTCCAGTTTGCTTGTGCTACTGATCTGTAATGCTCATTTGGTAATGAAATATTTTATTTACCAAAATAATAATAATAATAAAAATTTATGGGTATTTTTAAGGGAAAAGGACCTGATTTACTCCTCAACTTTGTCATTTAGAGCTAATATACCCCTCGTTACAAAAGTGCCTCACATATACCCCTACTGTTATAAAATGGCTCATATATACCCCCACCATTACAAAAGTAGCTCACATATACCCCTACCTTTACAAAAGTGAAAAAAATAATTTTAATTTATTTTTTAAATTTTAAACTTTTTTAAAAATCATGTATTTAATTTTTTTCACACATAAATTATTTTTTGACTTTGATTATTTTTATTAGAGTTTTTAAAATTTTTGTTTTATTTTTCTTTCATTTTTTAGTGTAAAAATAAGAGAAATAAAAAGAAAGAAGTGTGAGTGGAAAAAGACTAAAAAGTTTTTTTAAAAATATTTGGGACATCTATAATATATTTTACAAGAAAATAAGTGAAAAAATAAATATGACCATAAAAAAGTAATAAATTTAAATTAATCTATGAATAAAAATATTCAAAAGAAAAAAACGTGCGATAAGGATCAAATATACCCCTACATGGATTATCTTTTTTAAAAAAAAATTAATTTAAAACTATTTTTTCTACTTCCGTTAGAGGAAAAGGGTATATGTGAGATATTTGTATAAGAGTAGGGGTATACATGGACCACTTTTATAACGAGGGGGTATATCAGCTCTAAATAGCAAAGTTGAGGGGTATATCAGACCCTTTTCCCTATTTTAAATAATTTTTAGAACTTATGGATATAAATCATATTTTTTGAAATAGTCAAATATTTTTGGGAAATTTTGGGGCCAACACATGGTGAAACTTCATCAAAAACTTCACCCAAATATGATTTGCCAAGAATATTTGAGAACTTAAGGCCAAACACTAGCTTAACATCTCTCAAGGACCTAATCTAGATAGGTATAAGTGGGAATATTTTGTTTATTTGACAAGATTTTTTAAATAAAAGGGAGTGTACACACACCATAAAAAGAGTATAGTAAAAGAGATAACTGTGTTTTTCAAACTAATGAGTGATAGTTCAGCTATAAAACTCATACTTTCAATAATTTAAGTATAAAACTCAAAAATAAAAAAGTGTTTTTGACACTTAAGTTTGTAAATATTCAAAAAAGAAAAAATTAAAACTCATACTTTTAATAATTTAAGTATAAAACTCAAAAAAAAAAAAGTGTTTTTGACACTTAAGTTTGTAAATATTCAAAAAAGAAAAAAAAAACTTATAATTACAATTTACACTTAAACAGTTCTCTAAGTATACTCAACTCTTGATATTTTTTGCATTCACTATCACCATAGATTTTTTTCATGATGAATCAACACAAGTCCAACCTTACAAGAAAAAAGAAACAGAAATGTACAAAACTTGGCTATGGTTTTATTAGCAACTAAAAACAGAGCAAAAGCAAATGGCCATATCAGTGGCAACACCATTTTCACCAAATCATCAACCTTTCTCTTTTCCTTCTTCATCAACTCAATATCTCAAAATCCACCATTTTCATAACCAAAAGTTTATTCCAAGAATACCATTTTCATCTTTCAGAAATAGCAACCCTTTACCAGAAACTGAGTGTCCTGTTCCACTAGACCAGCAACCTGTTAACGAATTCAAGGCCCTTTCTGATTCTTTTCCCTTTTCATGGGCTTCTGGTGACTTGGTTGAGTATTGTTCCCGTTTATTTGCTACTGGACTTGCTTTTGCCCTCTTTGTGGGTCTGCCCGTCAACTTATTCGGGTCGGCTGGACCCATACCCGAACCCCTTAAACCATTCTTGTGTGCTGTTTCTGGTGGCCTTATTGTTGTTACTTTGGCTGTTGTAAGGATGTATCTTGGTTGGGCTTATGTTGGTAACAGATTGCTTAGTGCCACTGTTGAATGTACTGATCTTTCTTGTTTTTTTATTTTTGTTGGATTGTTATTTTTATGTCAATTAATCACTTTCTTTTTTTGGGTTTGTTTGGTGATAGATGAAGAAACAGGATGGTATGATGGCCAGGTACTAATTTTCTTCAATTTATGCATTTGGTTTTGTTATTTATCGGGAAAGTTAGTACCTTTGGGCATACAGAGGTTAAATGTTAGCTGAGTGTATATTTAATATTGCATACTTAGCACAATTGAGAAGAAAATTTGCACACCCTTCGCCCACTTCCTGGCTCCGACCCTGCCTTTGGCTAATGGGGTTGGACTCCCATGAATTAACTCTCTAATGAATGCTACTTGGTTTTTTGCCAGCACCTTTTGGCTTCAGGGAGTATTTTACTTTTTTCTTTTGTGAAAAAATCTGATTTTTATTTGGATTAGTTGTACTAAATGTGTCTGGTGCATGAAAAATCCCGTTCTCACGCTGGGTTCGGGGAAGGGCTGCATTACAAAAGGGTGTGAAGTAGGCACCCACCTAGACTCAAGCATCAATGACTGATTCCATAGCTCAAATTCATGATATGGTCATATGGAAACTACTATATTGTTGCTCCAAGCTCCCCATCACCATTAGTAGTGCTAGTCAGAATAAAATATACCCAAATGGAGTTAAATGGATGTAGAAGATTACTGGAAAAACTGCTTCATTGTCTAATGAGTTTCTATTTGCTGACATATCGAGTAGGACCTCTAAATTCATTGTAGTATAGTTTTGTTATCCTTTTAAGAAATATGCACCATTAGAGGATTAAATGGTGAATTAAAAGCATTGACGACTCTTGATCCCTATAATTTAATTCAAGTAGGATTGGAAAGATGCTGTGAAGCAGTGAAAGGTTGTGTACCCTTCAATTTTACTTCTTAACTGTTACCTTTTAACTAAGCAAAGAAGATGTCCCCAACATAGTTTAGGTCCAATCTTTTCTGGGAGTGGTAATAACTGTCTTGACTTTGATACATTCAGCTGCACCTTAGCTAACTAGCTCTTGGTCTGAGTGTTGCCCTAATACACATGTTTAACATAGAGGCCAGAACTGCAAGTCTTGTTTCTGACCAAAATTGTTTTTCGTTTCTGATATTGCAATCATTGATCTTATTCTTTCCCTGAACAATAACTTGCTCTATGGTTACAGAATCTTCATTTATTTACTTTAATGTGATATCTACATGAATATGTCCATTCGAACAAGTTGTACATCTTGAATGTTGCACCAGAAAGCCAAAACCATAGACATCTGAACTTCAACAGTTGGACAAGGTTCTCTTTTCCTTCAAAACATCCCGAGATTACAATCATGATTAACATGGAGGGAGCCTCTTAGTTTCTTTGAAATAATAGGGGCTTTAGGTAGGGCCCCCTCTTCCCTCTGCTATTTCTTCTAGTTATGAAATCCCACAGTAGGATGTTGACAAGTAAAGGTAGGAGAATATATGCAAGGCTTTCAGGTCAATGGTTACATTGGAGAATGTACAACTGTGTGCCTCACCTCCTGTTCTCAAAATTTTACACTCTGTTCCTCGCTTATCTGTATATGTCGAAGATCCAGTATCTATTCAGTACTTTACAATGAGGTGAACAATTTTCAGGCCTGGAAATCAACTTAAGGAAGTCAGAATTGATTCCAGTGGGACTCCTCCAGAATGCTCAGGATTTTCCCTAGCAGTGGGTTGTGTGGTGGTCTCACTACCCACAGAATATATGGGATGTGCAGTTAAAGAGAAGTTTAAAGATGTAGATCTCTAGAGACTTGTAATTGTAAGATGAGAGAAAAGGTTGGAAAGGTGGAAAAACACAGTATTTATTAAGGGATGCAAAATTATCCTTTCTAATTTTCCACATATTGTATGCCATTGTCCTGAATTACTGTGAGTTTGAAGAAGTTGATGAAAGATGTCCTATGGGAAGGAAAAGAGTGGAGAAGACTTAGTTGAATGGAAGGCGAAAGAAGCTCTAATAGAAATGGGTGGATTTGGAATTCGTTGGTTATCGTCTTTGGTCTTTCAAACAAGCACTCTTGGGAAAATGGAGAAAAAATGGATGTGGAAGTTGTTAGCGAGGAAAATGCATTATGTAGAACTATCACTTCCAATTATGGAGGTGATATGGAAATGGGTAGTTGACAAGAAAGGTTACAGGCAGGGGCGGACCTGAACCCCCTCGGCAAAAAATTACGTTGTATATTTAAGGTATTTTTAAGAATTTTTATGTCTATATATTGATTTTGAACCTCCTAAATGTAAGATTTAGGCACTACTCTTTGTTTTCGAACCCCTTTAATGAAAATCCTGATCCGCCACTGGTTACAGTTACAGGTGAATTCTCAACTTACATTTGTTTATGATTGGTGGGAAATGGGAATTATATCCTTTTTTGTTAGAACATTTCTATCCTTGAAATGAAAACAAAACTATTTGTCTCCACCTCTTTTTTCACTTCCTTTTTTCCTCTTGCAGCTGTCTTTGCATTCTTTAACTTCTAATTTTCGTTGGGATAACTGACTAATTATCTTCAATTCGTGTACCTTTGCACTAAGTTGCTCGGACTCTTCACTTTCGGTGCCGCACCCGTGTTGACACGACGTGGGTGTGGGTGTGGATGTGGGATCTATACCCGATCTGGTCAACTCGTTTTGGATACTTTGACCAAATTCGAGGGAGAAATTTTGGACAGTTTCAATGATTTCTGTAATCAAAACAAAACCTAAGGTGAAATTGAAGAAAATAGAATACCTTGTATATATAAATTT
This sequence comes from Solanum appendiculatum, assembly GCA_018342035.1. Taxonomy (NCBI): domain Eukaryota; kingdom Viridiplantae; phylum Streptophyta; class Magnoliopsida; order Solanales; family Solanaceae; genus Solanum; species Solanum appendiculatum. The sequence continues at coordinate 377,090 of JAGDQO010002082.1, forward strand.
CTATTGTAACTCTCTTTCCTTTTATCTACTTTCAAGATTTTCCTCTTGATCATTATTTTCTCCTCGAGTTTTTCACATAATATCTTATAATTTAGGTTTTATAACTCCATTTTTAGCCGAATCCCCGCACCGTATCCACACATGGATCCGTATCCCCGAATCTTAAAATTTAGGTCATAGAGGATCCGACCTCTAGATACCTGTATCGAACACCCACACCCGAGTCCGAGCAACTTGGCCTTTGCAGACTACAAAAAATTACATCTTCAACTTTATCTTGTCATGCTAAATTAACTAAGGCATAGAATTACGGATGATGTGATTTTGAAAAATGAAGTCAGACAGTCATTTTAAAAGAGTGTTATTAAAAGTAAACAGCTCGTTTGACTGGATGAGTAATTTGGTAATCTAAAGGACATCACATAATCAGTAAAAAGAGAGAAATGTTGCAGAAGTGTAAGGTGGCATATCAACTAATATAGATGAATATAATGAGCAGGAAAGTGTTAGTCTAATATCTTTTTTCATATTTTACTGTACAGCACTTACATTAGAACTACTATTGCCTAGATGGTCACAGAGGCGATTCTAGGATTTCTAAAACATGGCACCACTAAAATAAAGGAAAAATATGTATTAAGTGAAAATTAATCCTTTGGTCCTCCAGGTAAATAACTCAACATTAAACCAAGTGCACCATTTAGCCTTCTTGTAGCATGAGTGCCAGCAGATAAATTATACCAATTTTAGAAAATATATACATAAATTACCTAGTTTTACGGAGAGACCGCGGGTTCACGTGCCCCATACATTTTACCTATAAATTCGCCCCTTGATGCTCAGTGATGATAATTTTCTGTGAGCACTCTTTCTTCGTCTTCAGATTATAGTGAAGCCGATATTGCAGATCTGTTGTATATATGTTGCCAAATTTCCCATGGAGTCTGTTGATTCAGGGAGAGGAAAGACTGCAGAAACAGTTACCTTGAATTGAATGGAAGAGTATAACTTAGGCTCAATGCTGATTACATCATAGAATTTGCTTGTGTCAAGCTGTTTTTAGATGAGAAGTTCTCCACATCCTTTGGAACTTGAAGGAGATTTTTCCTTGCATTTATGCGTGAAGGAACATAGCTTACGCTAAATGCTGATTTCATGCATGTAGTTTGCTAGTATTACTAAGCTAGTCTTTAGCTAATTCTGATGAGAATATTTCCACGTCCTTTGGTATTGAAGGGAATTTTTCATTGCAGATATGGGTGAAGACTCCTGAAGTTTTGGCGCGGGACCGCCTTTTGGGTTCTTTCTCAGTAAGTAATACAAACTTGGTCAAGTTATTGGATAAACTATTTTGATGTGCGACAACGTTATGGTATAGTTTCTTTTGAGACTGACAACATTATGGTACAATTTCTTTGGTCTAGCACTTTTATTTACTGATCAAGATTGTTGCTTGAAATATTCTAAGTCTTGAGGAAATTGGTCTAGCACTTCTATTTACTGATCAAGATTGTTGCTTGAAATATGATGCTGCATTAGTTATGTAGGAATAGCTATTCGGGTAGATTTTTCTAATGGACTTAGATTATTGCATTTTCTAGTAAGGACGGTAAATCTTAGTAATTGAATCAGCAGATCTTGTTCCATGCATTGCCAAGCCCACACGATGAAATTTTCATACCCTATTCAATTCATCACAGCTCAATACAAAAGACTCAACTTACTCATAATTCCAATAATTAAGTGACTCTAAACCTTTAAATGAAAGAAAGATAATTCTAAGTTGACAACGATTGAATTTGTTCCACTGGGACGGAAATCTTGCTGAGTGCAAACTGATTGAATTGTGAAGTGACTACTCTTTCTGGCCTACCATACAGGTGAAGCCTGTCTTGAATAGATTAAAGAACACCTTGGTCGTTCTTGCAACATCATTGCTTGTGTGTGTTGTCGTTTTTGTCAATACTGAGAATGGCCAAAAGGATAGTTATATACCATCAGAAGAAGCTGGTGGTAGATCTGTACCAGGAGTCTACGATGATGAGTCTGCAAGATTATTCGAACCAGATGCATTTTGTGGTGGTGAACCTTAATCCTTAATAACCAACTGCTAGGCATTCTTCATGTACTTCTGTATATGGTAACCATGTAACCTTATATGTGTACAGTAATAGAGTTAATGTATATTCTTCCTTTCTTCATTCTCATGTTTCTGGAAATGCATAAACATAGTTAATTTTCATGCTATTTTTCTTTTAAGGCGTGTTCGTATGAAAGAAATATTTTATGAGAACTTGTTTTCTTGATTAAACAATTTTCTTTAATATTTAGTTACCTTGAAGTGTTGACAATAATCTTTCTGAAACAGGGGAAATGATTTTCTTCGTTTATAGAAATTCATAGATGTTGCGTTCTTTTTAATATTTCGTAGATTTTGTGCTTTACTTGAAAGAAGTGTGTGCTTCACTTTTCGCTTTTGATTTCAAGCTCCATGGATCGAGATATCTTGTTTTTTTGGTGTTTAGCCTTGGTGGACATGGTTATCTGGTATCTATTGTTAATGGGAGGTGACAAGTATTCCGTGGAATTAGTCGAGGTGCACAAAAGTTGATTGTGACACGGTCATACAAAAAATGCTGAGTTGCTATTTGTGTGATTTACATCCTCCCATCTCTGGCCACACTGGTTTATTTGACAAATTACCTTCCTTAAATACTAAAAAGAAAAAGGAGATTAGACTCTCTTCATCAAGCATATAAAGATAGATAGATAACCACAATCACAAACAAAACCATGTCTCTGTAGGGGGAAGGGGGTTATTGATATACATAGCTAGTGCACTATACAGAGCTAGTTTTAGTGCATGTATCTTGCACGTGTGGTTTAGTGATTATTATATATTTAAAAATAATAACTCAATCAACATTATATAAGGTCTAAATATACCGAACACATTTGGTGTGATGGATAATTAGAAATAATCTTGGAATAAACTTTTTAGTACCTCTTAATTAATCATTTGTTTGGTTACAAAGTTTGGAATAATTTATTCCAGAATTAATTATTAGTACTAAAATAAGTTGTTCTGCCTCTAGGTGGAATAATAATCTTGAAATAATTTATTACAGGATACAATAATTAAAATGACAAAAATACCCTCTCAAATTCTTTTTATAGCTCATTTTTCACATCATTAACACTTATGGAGGGTATTTTTTGTAAACAAACAATTTACTCTTAAAAATTATGATGTCTATTATTTTTAATGTGACAAATCAAACATTTACTAAGGAATAATATAATTTTAGGGTTATAGGGTAACTAATCTCATCATAATGCATCTTCAAAACAAAACGACCCCTTATAGTATAAATATTGTTTATATTACTAGGATATATAAATTAAATTCAAATTCTTTACATTGTTAAGAGTATTATTTAACTACTAAATCCTAGTAAAGAACAAATGTTGGGTGGAAACTCATAATGGGACATCACTAAAAACTCTTATTATTATTATTATTATTTGTACTAACTAGTACATATAATACAAAATATTGGAGTCTCTCTATCCTACCTTAGTGAGGTTATTTGAGTAGCCATGGAAGAAAGTAAATTATATAATATAAATTAACTCAAGTAAATCACATGAAATACTTCTTGCTCAATAGAGTCAAAAATTACATCCTACTTTTGTAGAATTTTCCCCAAACTATTCCACTAAAGTGAAGGTCAAATTCAAAATAAGGTTACCATCACTTTTGTAACACCTAAAGAACAACCCCCAAAAGTTTAGTCCCTATTAATCTTTAATGACTATATCCTAGTCAATAAAGTCTATAACACTTACTACAATTTATGAATGTAATCAAGGTCCTACCGTGAATTTACTCAAAGAAAACTAGTTATTACGAATAAAAAAAATTATATGAATATAATTTAATAGGAACAAGTTATTTTTTGTAGCAATAATTTCTTCTTCGAGGCTCTTTATATAGAACAGGGAACAATTTTATAATTATAAAATAAAATATATTTTACAATCACACAAAGCACAAGCATACTTTCTCTGTACATTTTTATTTGTTAAATTTTGACTTGACACATCTATTAAGAAAATATTGTTTGCTATAGTGAGTTTACCATTTTACCCATATTAATTGATAGGATTCCAAATATCTTTACTCACTACATTTTCAAAGAGATTAACTTAATGTTAATAAATTCAGGGTATAATAGGTAAAAAAATTGTCTCGATTTGTCAAAAATGACAAGTAAAAAGGAAAAATTGGATAAGTAAAAAAGGACCGAGAGAGTATTCACTAGCCGTCTCAACAATATTTAGGGGCCTAGGGCCAAATTTCATAGAGAGATCTTAAATTTTTATTTTTTTTCTAGTTGACATATATAAATATATAATAATAATAATAATAATAATAGTAATAATAACAATAACATATTAAGTGTAATCCTACAAATGAGGTTTAGGGACAGTACTATGTGCATAAAAGTAAGAGTGTAACAAAAGAAATTTTTCAATGAAAAAAATATAAAAAATAAAGTTAGAATATTAAAGTTTGGATCTAGAATTTGAGAAATTGATATAGTAATATTGAAAGTGTTGAGCTGAATTTGATAAGTTGCATAATGATATTGAAATAGTGTTGCGTTACTTCAATATAAGAATAATTTGTTGCAGTGCTTGAAATTTGAATAAAGACAATCATAAAACAAATTTGATCTTTTTATAAACACATAACAATAGATTTTGCATAATGCAGAAGGTTTGGCTGTTTAAAATACCTCAATAATAAGACAATCAAAATAGTGAAAAGGTAATGAAAAAGATAAATAAAGAAATAATAATGTTGGTTCATATTAATCGTCAAAATAAATATAAATGAGATAACAAAACATGCAGCCACTTAATAAAGGATACTACGATTATACTATTTTGTTTCTCAATTATTACAAAAATAAATTATTATAATATTTCTTACTCAAACACATTTTTAGTACATAAGATTTTTTTAATATATATATAAAATGGACGATTGCTTTAGTTATCTTATAATCGAGTGATTCGAGCCGATCCTGGTCAAAGAAATAGTTGTGTTTATGTAATATTGGCATTTGAAAAATAGGTATAAATACATGGTCTTTTTAAAATATTGGTCTAAATACATGGAATTTCAAAGTCCAGTATGCTAGGATAATAAATAATCCATCTAAATGGAGCATTTAATTTTGTTTATATAACAATACAAATAAAACAGATAAAGTGGGAACCACATGATTTTATTTTTTTTGAGTGTCGGCCCCAGTTCATGCATCTAACCCAAATTCTATCTTTCCCCCATTTCCGAGAAAAAATATTAATCAATATAATGTTGAATATAATGGAAAATGTGAAAAAGTAAATATTTTTATATGTATGTTCCACACTTTTCCATTGTTTTCTTGTGTGCTTCATCAATCACCACCAGCTGCTCAAGAGGGCTAAGCAAAATCTGTTTTTATCACTTTGATTTCTTTGCTTCATTTTGAAGGTACCATTTTCTTCTTGTTCATGAATTCTTGAAATTAATTTACTTTTGTTTACTCTTCCATTGTTTAGAATCCATCAAGATTTCATTTTTTGAGTAAGTTAGACAAAGGGGTTTTAAGGTTTTGATTATTAATTGCCAAATACAGACTTGCCAGCCCTTTAGATTTTTTCATTAATGTTGTTGATGTCACTAGATTCTTAAAAGTTAGAAGCAATAGAAAAAAATTCCTTTTTTTTTTTTGGTTTTTTCAGATTAAACTTAAGCTAGACAGGGTTCTGTGCAACATATTAACAATGTTGTTGGTGATTCGAAATTCAAAAACAGCTTTGATTTCATCTTGGAGAATGTTTGTGTTGTCTTGATTGATAGAGGAAGATGACAAAGCACTGTATTGGCCAAATAAACCTATTCAATTCTTTAACTCAATTATTGATCAACTTTAATGAATGAATTTGGTAAAAAATAAATAAATTGTTATTTAATAAGATACGTGTAGTTCGATTGTAGTGTTATTTGGTTGTAGTTTTGTTCCGTTAGTATCTGTTGTTTTGTTACTACCTATTGTCTCTTGTACTTTCATTGTGTCTTTTTCTAGTTTGTTTTGGCTTGAGCCGAAACAACCTCTCTACCTCACCTTTGAGGTAGAGTTAAGGTTTGCGTACACTCTACCCTCCCCAGACTTCAATTTGTGGGAACACTTGGTATGTTGTTGTTATTTAGTAAGATAGCCTGCAAGTGTGAATGAGTTATTGGGAGGGAATGCAATGCAAGTCTTAACCACTATGAAGTTAATGATTCTCTTATCACTTGCTGCTTGAATTGGAGGTGCCCTAATACATTTTTATCAGGTCCTAGTTAGCAACTTGTCAAAGTGTCGAACAAGAAGCTATAAGGAAGTTACATTAGTGCAGAATCCATCAAAGAGAATGCAGCACATCTTTTTTAAAAAAAAAATAAATTGGGGGTAGGGGAAATGGGGGAGGGGATTACAAGATGGAGAATCGAACCCTCACTAACAAGGCGAAAGTTTAGGTAGCCAACTAACTGAGCTACTAAGATTATCCCAATGCAGAACATCTTATTGATTACACTTACAAAAAAAATGATCTTGTGATGAAGTAATAATATTATTAATGTGGGTAAACTTCCGTGTTGAAGTAATACACCAAAAATTAGAGAAATCTACAAACTGTCAGAGACCTCATGGTTGAAGATTAACCAAAAACAAGAGGTTATTCCTCAAATATACAAAGTTATCATCAACTCTTCCATGCTCTCTTTCCAAAGGAACCATATAATTATAAGGGCTAAAGGAGCTATTTCCCATGTCCTACGTCTTCTTTCGTTCTTCTAAGGTCCATATGTGTAACAGGTCTGTTACTGTGTCCAACATTATCCATTGTACGTGCTCAGGACCAGCTTCCTTTCACCACAATCGTGTTACACATGAAAATGCAACAGTAGGTCATCTAAATATTTGTGCATCTATACATAATGCATCATCCCGGAGAATTAGTATTATTCCTGTATTTTTCGTGTTTTTAGATTTATTTGTTACTACGGGCTGTTTCTTTAGCCTTGATCATTGTATTATCTTGTTGTTTTCCGGTTTGTTGCTACTGCCTTCTTTTGCATCTTCGTTTGAGCTGAGGGTCTATAGGAAACAACCTCTCTAACTTCAAGGAGGTAGAGGTAAGGTTTGTGTACATACTACCCTCCTCACACCCCACCTGTGGGATTACACTGTGTTTGTTGTTGTTGTATACATAAAGCACCAACTAACATATATGGTCTTCCTTTTTCCTCCGGTTCTCAGTGACCAAGATGACCCCTTTTGTTGTGAACACATATTCCTTTGTGCCCTAGGGAGTCAAGCCAATAGGTATTGGACGCCCAACTATTTATCACCAGTAGTTTGTAACTATTCAGGCACTTTCTGGATGCTGTGTTAGTAATACAATTACATTTTGACTATCGGTGAAGAAATAATAATGTGAAATCATCCAGTCTGATCGAAATACAAAACATATGTTTTAGCACTTCCTGTGATTTGTTTGTCGTTCTTCAAGTCTATAGGCAGATCCAAGTGCTTCTTTAGTGGCCTACTTCTAGGCAGCATCTTTTACCATCCAAAAAAATGAAACCTGGAAGTGCAGGTTTGGAATCACCAAAGAAATACTTTGGTCATTGAAGTTGTGAAACAACTCAGAGAATTCCAGAAAATCTTAGTCATTCACAAGAATCACCAAAATACAACTATGAGACCAAAGGAACGCTATGCAGAAACACAACTGACATAAACTTTTGTTGCAGTAAAGATGTAGAGCAGATTATCTAAGTTGCGTGGACTCTTCACTTTCGATACCGCACCAGTGTCGGATTCTTCAAAAATACACTACTTTTGGAGAATCTGACACGCACCCACTGACATTTTTGAAGAGTCCGAGCAACATAGCAGATAATTATGAAGATATAATCATTGTTAACATTCCACGTTAAGTTGGGCATTCAAATCATGCATTCGAAACTATAGAAAGAGAGTTAATTCTAAGCTGTGATGGAAGTTTTGCTGAAACCATCTTTTAACTGTATGCTTGCATAAATGGGATCAGTTTCCACCTTTTTATGTTGAAATCCAAGAGAACTTTTGCATTTCTGGAATTGTTAAATTTGAGTTGCATCTAATGAAATGTGTTACTATTTTTGTAATGGGTAAACTCAATTTTCAAACTTCTTTAACCATCAGTACTCATGGATGTTTATGGTATGTCTGCGGATGGATTAGTGCAGCTGTATAACATAGTGCAATTGGCACCTAATGTTTCTTTATAGCTGCTTTCGCTGATTTTATGTTTTACTCTTTTTCTTTTCTCAGAAACCTTTTTTCATGACTGCAAAATTGTATGTCGCCATATGCCATCAGGAAGACATTCTTTAATGGATTCGGAAACTGCCTACAAAATAGAGAGCATAAGAACAGTCCAAGATATTCAGCATGAATTTTGGCCTCTTGATGAAATAAATCCAGAGAATGCTAAGTTCCCCTGTTGTTTAGTTTGGACTCCTCTACCAGTAGTCTCATGGTTGGCACCTTTCATTGGACATGTAGGAATATGCAGAGAGGACGGTTCTGCCGTGGCCTTTTCTGGTTCCAACTTTATTAATGTTGATGATTTTGCATTAGGTTCTGTGGCCAAATACCTTCAACTAGACAGAAGACAGGTACAATTTATTGTGGCATGCTCTTAGCCTTTCAATTGTTTGTTATAGCATTACGTCACTCACTAACCTCTCCCCCCCATCTTCCTCAATGCATCGCCCCTAGTATTTGTATTCACATGCTGGATGTTGGTAATGTCATGCATAACGTCCAACACTTCCACCTGAAACACTATGCTTAGATCCCCCACATAAAGAAATAGGCCACTTTGATCTTACCAACAAAGCATTGACAAGAATTTCTGAATGCTGAATTATTGGACAGTGCTGCTTTCCGCGAAACCTTGCTGCACACACATGCAAGAATGGCTTTAAACACACAGAGTTTGGGTTTGCAATTACTTGGGATGACGCAATCCAATCAAGTGTTCGTCATTTTGAGCACAGATCGTACAATTTATTCACATGCAACAGCTATTCTTTTCTTGCTAATTGCCTGAACAGACTCTCCTATGGTGGATCAATGGATTGGAACATGATCAATGTTGGGGCTCTTTTATTGTTCAAAGGACATTGGGTTGACAACATGTCAATCTTGAGATCATTTTCACCTTTTATGCTAGTTGTATGCTTTGGCATTTTCATGGTGGGATGGCCTTTTTTGGTAGCATTATTGGCTTTCTCACTTCTTCTTTTAGCATGGTTTATTTTTGGTACTTACTTTCTTAAAAATCTGTTGGATTCCTAGGCTTCTTGTATTACACTGCTACAAGATTACAATTTGTTAATCCTTGATATGTGAAGAACTCCATGTAGAACCGCATAGAGTTTAATAACTCTGCACTGTCAGTGTAGAAGAATTTGTACAATATCAAGTTACATAAAAGATACTCGCTATGAAAAATGACACATTTCCTTATTTAATGACACTATCTACCTTAGTTTTGGAACATTATAAAATCTTTTCATATTTTGAAACTCCGTGTCTAGTCGTAAATCAGATAAATCGAAACAACGGGAGTAGTTATAAATTGTCGTCAATGATGATTGGAATTAGGGGTGTACATTGGTTGGTTCGGTTTTATGTATTATTGGTTCAGTTTATCAGTTTTTGACTTTTAAATACGTTAAATTAATAAACAAATTAATAAGATATATTTTTATCGATTTTTGATCTTTAACAGTTTGATTCTCAATTTAACAAATGAAAAAATATAATAAAATAGTTATATAAAGCTATTTGTGGTTACTTAGGGTGGCAAATTGATGGCTTGGAATTGAATTTGAGCGCATTAAAATGAATTAGATCAATACATGAGTTGTTGCCCAGCATGCTCAAAATTCACTTGGAGTAAGGTGAGCTACGACTCCAGCATGCTCAAAATTCACTTGGAGTAAGGTGAGCTAAACAATGAGATGTAACTCATCTAATCGGTTTTGCGGTGGCCTTTTTTGGTTCCAACTTAATTAATAATGTTGATGATTTGGTGTCCGAGTCGAAATATGGCTTTCAAATTAAGTTCTGAATTAGTGGATGCTGCCAAAGGGAGTGGCGATGCCATACCCAAAAAGGAAGAGACTCATAGAATGATAGAGGCAAATAGAGCTTTTGCATATTTTCGTTAATCCATGAACCGGATCTATACATCTCAATCAGAAAAGAATCAAGAGAAAAAGAAAGAATTGGAATGGATCTCTCGAAACAAACGAAAAGGAAATGAAAGATGAAACATAAATCATGGATCAACTAAGCCCTCTCAGGGACTTTCTTAAAGAGGAACCTCATGTAAATACCATGAAATAAAGTTTGATTCTTAATGACTATAGATCGAATCTATCCAATTTTTACAGTACGATGGTTGATTCTTCACGGCGTAGCTGTACCTACCGTCTTTTTTTTGGGATCAATATCTGCATTCATTTGGTTCTGTGGCCAAATCTAGTTTTTGGATTCTTTTAAAATTAAAATTTATCATAATTTTTATAAAAAAGGACCCACTAATTATTACTTCAACTATAATCTTTTTGCCCAACTAACCCCTCATTAAATCATTCCTATCTATAATATAAAGAATGGCTCTTTCTTGTGGCTGTATTTCTACTTAAAAAGAAATCACTTTTGTAGTAGGGTCAGTGATGCTTGTACATTTTTTGATTGGTCGGTGAGTAGGGTTGTTTAAAATCGAATTGAAATCAATAATTCAAATCGAGAAAAAAATTATTAATTTATTGATAATGGGTTATTGTTTAATGGTTTCGATAATGATTTTATTTTTTTATAATTATCGGTTTTACGATTTGAGGTTTTTTCTTAACGGGTTAATCGATAATCCGATAGTAACTTACTAAATTATATTTATACCATCTGATATATAAAGTCCTTAACTTAAGGTTTAGTTTTGTACTTTTATTTTGGATGTCTCAAACTTTCGGTTATTCTACGATGTGTCAGAGTTTGCTTTTGTCCAATATGCAATATATTAACTCATGTGCATGGTTCATTTGATTTGTCATCGTATTTCTAAGTTATTTTCAATAAATTTTTTTGTGTCAAATCTTCACGTTTTAAACCAATATCGTAATGCATGGTCCTATAACGATTTAGAATGTTTGCAAACTGATAACCCATAAGTCAAACGGATAAACTTCCAAATCAAACCGATCGATACACAACTCTACTAGTGAGTGAGATAGTTGTGTTAGTAGTAGTTTTTATTAAAATATCATGTTAGAATTTTTGGATAATATATCATTTAGTTCATTATAAAATAATAATTTTATGTCAAACTTATGGATATCTTTAATAATTTTTAGAACTTATCGGTATAAATCATATTTCATTATTTATTTTTTTTAAAGTGAAATATATTTTTCGAAAGTTATGATTATAAACCGATGTTGAAATTTCATCTTGACTTATAAAAAATATTTAAAAATGATCAAATGCTACCTTAATAAGCAATACATTAAATGACCAAATGCTACCTTAATTGATTGGTGTGATAATTATAGATAACTCGTGTGTGTCACAGTAGGCTTGTGTCTCGTACATTATTATTTTTTTGGGTGGAAACCTTACTAGATTTTAAAATTTGTGTTTGCCATAGGGGTGTCAAAAGAATATGAAAAATCGGCCAAATCAATCGAACCTAATTGAACGAAACCGATTTATATTATTTTTTCAATAAAATCGTGACTTTTATTTAAGTGTATAACCGTCCCAAACAATAGGGATAATCTTTTTAATTTATGAAAAAAATCGAAAAATTCCTGAACCGAACCAAATAACCTTACATATATGAAAATATATTTTATACATTAACAATATGTTAAATTTGATATATAAATATATTTTATAACATTTTTCAAATATAAATATAACCTAGGTCCTAGGTCTCTGGTGACTAGAAGACTTTGGGTCTTTGTTCTTTAATTAGCCTTTACTTAAATAGGTTTAAAATTAAAAGATATATACTATAATAGATACTCTATCAAACAATACAACAAAATCTATGCAAATACTCCTATTAAATGTTTAAGATCAAACAATACGGCTACAAGGTTTTAAATTCTTGTCTTCTTGGTGAAAAATCAAAGTAGTTCTTCAAGAATATTTGCGAAAGAAAATTTTTAATTGTAGTATATTTAAGGTGATATTTTAAAAGAAAAAAAACAGAAATTAACTAAACCGTACCAAAGAGAAACCGATATGATTGGGATGGTTTAAAAAATCTAATTTTGGTTATGTATTATAAAATACCCGGAAAATTTGGGATGGTACAATTTTAAAAAAAATAACCGACCGAACCGTATCATTGACACCCCTAGTTTGCCACAAGCATTCAGGTTTTATATTGTTTTATAATATAATGTATTATATTATCTTGCATTAAATTTTTTTAGTGAATGTAACTTTTTGAATAAATTGTTTTATTTTTCATCCTTACATAAGATATTATTATAAAATAAGAAGAAGTAAATATAAGAAAAAGAAAATCGGGTTACGTTAGTCTGTGGCATGACAATTGGACTCAACTAATAGCATTGCATTATGTTCTACCTCTGTCTCATACAATTACTGATGAATTCGCAGAAGTTAATAATGTTATGGACACTAATGGTTGGAATATGAATGTGATGAGGGATATGTTTGATGAAGAGGTATGTGATCATGTGAATACTAATTTGGGTTCTGGTCAAGCATCTGAAGAAAGGGATATACCATGATGGATGTCCAACAGTAAAGGAAACTTCACTGTTGGGAGTGCCTGGGATTTGTTGAGACAAAGGAAGAACAGTCAGTAGGATATTATGACCATTTGGGAAAAACAAATTCCTTTCAGAGTTTCCTTTCTATTATGGAGAATGCGGTTTAAAAGTATTCCTATTGGGGAGGTCCTAGTTAGGTGCAGAATTATTGACACAGTAGTATGTGTTTATTGTAACAACTCAGTGTCAGAAACCTTTGATCACTTGTTTGTAGCATGTCCAGAGGCTAATTTCATGTGGAGAACCTTATCAGGAGCTGCAGGGATACATGGACCCTATATACAGTTGAAACAGACACTAGATAAATGGTGGGGTGCTGATTGTAATGTTAAACTAAGACCTTTTTTCAAGGCAGTTCCAATATTTATCATATGACAAATTTGAAAAAGAAGAAATGCTATTAGAAATGGTGAAAAATTATCCAGGTTTGCTATGATTAGAGAAATTAACAAGAATATCTATTTATTTGGTGTAAATAGATATCCTTGGTTATCTAATATTCCAAACTCTTGGACTTAGATTGTCAAATTTTTTGAAGAGTATACTCCCGTTCTCTCTAGTAAAATAGTAAGATGGTCATGTCCCTCTGTTGAGATATTTAAATGCAACACTGATGGTTTTAGTGGAGATCATTTATCAATCAGCTCTAAGGCTTTTTGTGTGAGGGACAACCATAGAGATTTGGTCTATGCAAAAGCTGCTTGTGTGACATTTTGCAATGCATTAGAAGCTAAAGTGAAAGCTTTCAGAAGTGGATTGTTTTATTGTGTGCAGAACAAATTGCTTCCTCTTGAGATGGAAACAGACTCGCTTATAATTAGGAAAGTCATTGACGAAATATGGGAAGTCCCTTGGGGCATATCAGTGGATATGAAGTGCATTATGAATATTTTGAAGGATAAGGAAGTGGTAGTGAGACATACTTTCAGAGAGGGTAACAACCTAGCCGATTTTTAAACTAATTATGCCTTCAATTTTACAAGTACAAATTGCATTCAGTTTAGCTCAATGGCAGACCTCCAGGACAAGCAAAAGCAATACTACAAAATGACAAACAAGGCACACCAAATCTCAGGAAAAAGAAATGTCAAAATGCAAATTTCAATATATAGAAAAGCAACCTTAATACAGATAACGATTCAAGAGTTGACACAAATGAGTGCATACAACAGAGGAAAGGAACAATGAATATCAGCCTTCAACAACAATTATGCAAAAAAAAAAGTTCATAGTCTCGAAGCATCAGCTTGAATCACAGTTAAATCAGTCAAGAAATTGCTCTTAGGTATACAAACTACTGCAGTATCGAAGATGTTTACCTAATAAGCCTCCTAATTGTTTCAGTGGTATTAGCTTCTCGGAGCTCAGCCCGCACGATTTAGGGATTTTTTAGTTAGAACTCTTTGTAATAAATGTTTCAAGGTATAAAGCTATCTGATTTGACCTTTACTTCGCGTTGAAGTTGGATGAGTGTTAAGAGTTGAAGAAGTCTTCATCGAGTCGGATCCATGACGTTTGTGAGAAGCTTGAACGCCCAGATGGATGCCGCTCAAGCTCTATAGCATTTCGTGTCTCACCGTCTGCAAATGGAAGGTGGTCGGAGTTGCTGGACTCATTGGCTGCTAGAGTGGATCAATGGTTGTAGCTGCCAAGGAAGAAGACGAGAGCTACTCAGCTCTCTGTAGTTTCCTTTTAGCTTTTTCTGCTTCTTTTTATCTTTGTTTTGTGGACCAAGTTTTTTATTTTAATAAAAGAGCTAGTCCCATACTTTAATTTTTTTTTAAAATCGGGATTTGATCCTTCACCTTCTAAGATTAAAAGCCTTCAACATCCACTCTTAACCAACACACCACAAGAGACTGATATATTGTGGGTACTCACTACTTCTTTATATCCATTTGCTTAATATTTCTATATATCTATATGTACTTTATGTCCGGCCGCAGGTAAATGAGTGCTCGAGCACCCACAACTTAATATGTAGGTCCGCTCCTGCCTATATATATATAAAAAATAGAATATAAGATAAAGCTACTATAAAAAGGTAGGATTAAGAATAAAATAGGATAATTGAATAATAAGCAAAGATAGAATGAGAAGAAAGTATTAAGGTAACGACACAATTACACTAAATCGATCGGTACAATAATGAAACTTTCTTGTTATTACCTAACAATGAATTTAAACGATACGACTCAATAAAATTTAAACAACAATCAAAATAAACATAATATTTAACTTAACAATACATTAATACAATACAATTATTTATAACAACCATCCAAACAAGGTGTAAATGTATGTGACTCATACTTTTTAATAGAAAATATAAATATATACCATATAAGATAAAGTAAACCTTATTACGTACCCACCTTAGCACTTGGGCACAGTCGTGTGGATCTGATCTTGCACTAACATTAAAGAACAGTGCGTTTAAATATGATTAAAGAACAAACTAATACCACTAATGTTTTCCTAATACTAAGATTTTGTCCATATAAATATATTTAATATTTAATCATATTACTTAGGCGTTAATATGCTCGTTTTAACATTTAGTTGGCAAGTTAATATATAACAATCATAATATTATAAAATACCAAAATGTATTATGTTCCTTCAAAATCATAAAATATATTTTAAAATGTGATTGACGGAGTTATTGAATCTTTGAGGTTATAAACTTATGTCTTTTTGATTTATTTTTATTATTCTAGCATAAAATAAAATATTATTGACTTTTTTATTTTAGCTTCAAAATCAATAAATATATTAACAAATGCTTATTTTATTCAAATTAGAAAATACTTTTTTTGTCTCAATTTATATGTCATTTTTTATTTTTCGAGAACTAAACAACTTAAATTTGATCAGAAATTTACACTTAAAATCTTTAAAATCTTTTAAATGAAATTTATATATATATAAACTACGTAAAAAAAAATATCATTAGTTCAAAATATATAAAAGATATATATATTAAAGATAGACTAATTTGAATTTTGAATTTCGAAACTCTCACGTAAATTGGAACAAGGGGATTAGAATATTTCCTATTTTATTACTAGAAAAACAATTTGATCATTCTGCTTCTCTCTCCTCTCTGTCTTCTTTATAGTAATCTTGTGAAGCTGGTACAAGGAGCAACGCAAGGGGAATGTGATACAAATCAATGGATTCCACGCGAAGTTCTCTGGTAATTTGCAACAACTCATTTTATTTTTTACATAGAATTCTAGTTAAATTTCATTGATTTTTTTTTTATTTTTTGTGTTTGTGGATTCTTCAGAGTTGGAGTTCTTTTACAATCTCAGAGAAAATTTGTGCTTCATTTTTCCCCATTATTGCACTCATTGAAGCTTGTATCTATGCTGCTTCTAGTTGCTTCGAATGTCGCTACCCTCCTAACAACAAGTTTAATTACGACTACGCGGACCTTGCTCGACTTGCCGGTGAATCTCGATGTAATTAACATTCCACTTTCTTCTATTTTTCCTTTTTACCCGAAAAGTGATTTGGAACTGTAATGGTGGAATCATTTTTTGTGAATTTTGATTTTCAGTTAATGTAAATGAAGTGGAAGCATTATTCGAGTTGTTTAAGAAGTTGAGTTGTTCAATTATCGATGATGGTTTGATACATAAGGTGATTTGTCCTTTTTTTAGGGTTTTGCTTTTGTTATCCCCATAATTTGTGATATTATTGCACTTGGACTAATTCCGTATTTTTAGCAATTTCACAAAAAGTACATAATTTGCAACTTGCCATCCAAAATGATAAAAAAGTAAAAAAAAGTTACTCAGAATATTGTTTGGTTCTTCTTAATGCTGCTCATTGTTAAAGTTACTTTATTTGATAAAAAGAAAGAAAGACCAATCTGTCTGATTCTTGGAGCTGAACTAGGACGATAGTTTTGTGACAGAGTTCTATTGACATGTAGTTTTGCTAGAGAAAGAGAAACTGATGCAAGGATCAAGAGTAAGGAACAGGTTCCTCGAGTGAATACAGGAAACTATTAGTTAGTGACATTCCAGAAGTTAGTTAGAGTTATTGTTCACTGTAAAGTTAGTTAGAGTTACTGTTCACTGGAAAGTTAGTTAGGATTTTTGTTAGATTCTGTTACTCGTTCTTTTGATTAGTTGTATCCATTCATATGTGTATAAGTACGATTGTAATAGTCATTGTAAGGCATCTTATGAAATACAAATTCTCTTCTTTCTCTCTTCTAATATTTCTGTCTCAACTAAAATCTCAATTTTCCTGAGTTAGCTTCTCATCTTTCTCGAGTAATCTCCTGGATTAACCTTTTTCACGAATAAATTGTGCATCAGAAATCTTCTTGTCATTTGATGGCTCTGTGGAATGGAGTGTTGGAAGTAAAGGTGTGCCCGGCAAGCTTGCGTCTGGGTTTTAAGTTTGATGTAAGGGTTAAATTGGAAAGGAGATCTGGGTTATAGAGCTTAATTATGGGGTGTAGCTGAACTAAACAAATTCTCTACAATATGCACAATTTATTTGTGTGTGTTTTATCTGCTGACATTGTAATATATCTTATCCTGAAATTGAATGAGTCTTTATACAAAGAGAAACATGTAGGTGGAGATTTGTTCAATTTTCTTTCCTAAGTCCTAACCTTTCAGCGACATCTTTCTCAACTTTTATCTTCGTTTCTCTGTGAATTTTCACCTTTATGTTAGGCATTACTGGTGTAATGAAGGAAAGGGGGTGAATATAGTTTTTTGAACCTTTCCTTTCCTCTTATTTATTCTCTTTCTTCAGCTGCAGATAGATGATAACAGTGTTCTTATTCATTTTTTACTAAATTGGCTTATGCCACATATCACCTTTTTGCAGTTTTTAGATCCTTGAGTGGTCTTTTCCCTTCCCTCTTTACTTTTTCTTACTGAAGTATATGCAGAGTTTTGAAACTACTGTCATGCTATATTAATCTTTTGCTTTCTTTTTTCAGGAAGAGCTTCAGCTAGCCTTATTTCAAACTACATATGGTGAAAATCTCTTTTTAGACCGGGTAAATACACTAGAACTTCTGTTCCTAGTTCATCTCATGTTCTCTCTTGGAAAATCTATCTCCATTCCATAAGAACAATGCTAGCACATTATATATGGATTCTGTGTTAGAATTGAATATGCTAAGTATGCCAATTTACATGCACTTTGATGCTTCAACTGAAAAAGACAGGTTATCTGCTGGTCTATATATGAACTGCTAGCCTTGGGGTTCTTCATAGATATAAATATGTCGCATTATCATAGTTGTCTGTCCATGTCATTTATCAGTATATTTAGGTGGCTCAGATGGATCAATCATCTGAAGTTTGCCATTTTCTAAAGAAGTAGGGTTAGTTATTTGTTAACTGTTGTTAGCTTTGTGGTTCTTTAAACGTAGTAGCTTGTTGAACTGTATTGAGGACATACTGCTTTCTAACAGTTGAAATATATATCAGGGATAGCTTAAAAATGAGGAAAGAGTTAAAAGAAATCTGCCTTTCCATCAACTTTGGCTGACCTTAATTTCTTCATCAAGAAATTGTCTTTAGTTTCATGTTAATGAACTTTCTGAGTTCCTTTTCTGCAGGTTTTTGATCTTTTTGATGAAAAGCAGAATGGAGTCATTGAGTTTGAGGAATTTATCCATGCACTTAATATCTTCCATCCATATGCTCCAATAGACGACAAAATAGACTGTAAGGGGTGTAAACCATTCTTTTATTTAATAGTTGTTCTATTCAAATCATCTGGTGTGTGTAATTCATTATAATCACTTTTTTTCTCTTGCAGTTGCCTTTAGGTTGTATGATTTACGACAAACTGGGTTCATTGAGCGAGAAGAAGTGAGTAAACAAGTTTGAGAATTTCTGTCAACAGCTTTGAAGTTCTTTTCAACTCCAAAGATGTGATATTACCAGATGCTTTTTAAATAACTACCCCTTCAGTTCGAATCTAACAATTGCTGATAACCTGCACTCTTAGGTTGCTGGCGTTAGTGTTTTAAGTTCTGTTCAGAAATACTGGAAGCCAAGGAGTATAAATTTCTCTCACATAATTGCAGGCTATAAACTATATAACATATGTAAACGTAGAAAGTTGATTGATTCTGAAACTGAAACTGGAATATAGATCTGACTGATGATGTCTCAAAAAATACTTTGGATACAATGATTTGTTAAGTCAGATGGGAATGGTATTGCGAAGTGATTGATTCATTAACTTAGAGAGGATTATATATATATATGACAATATCATACTACTCTGCGTGCAACGAAAGTGGGACAGAAGAGTGAGACCATACAAGGTTCATACAGGATATTTCCTCACCAGTCATTTACTTCAACTTATTAAAAGATGTTACAGGTGATATATACGAAGCACAAGCATTGAGATTGGCAATATTTTGGCTGCAGCGACCAGTTCTTGATAGCATTATATGCTTAGAAAGCATGTTTAACTTGGAAGTTTCTAAACTCCTATTTTATGTGATCAATTCCATGACTGATACAATGCTGATCAAATCTTGATCAGATGTCATCAGTTATCCTTCTATTAAGCCAGAACAAACTCCTTTTTTTCTTCTATTGTTAAATCATTGCATTTGAAATAGAAGGGAGTATATTGATGCAATAATGGTAAAAAGGAAAGTACATATTTGGATGGAACCATTGTTGTAGCTAATTAATATTTGTGCATATGTTGATGCAATAAAGGTTGAAATCCAGAGATAGCCTTTGAGTTTATGTTAACTGAAAGTACATCAGCAGAACCCTGTGCATAGCTTAGGTCTATGCTGTAATCTACTTTCAGTGTTCTGTGTTAAAGTTGATGTCGAATTTATTTCTAGATGCAGTTATCCATGAATTGATTGGAAAGTTTCGTCATTTAGGTTAAGAAAATGGTAATTGCAATTCTGATCGAATCTGATATGAGGCTATCTGATGAACTGGTTGAGGAAATTATTGATAAGGTATTTGTCAAGACGAATCTGTTCTCCAAACCCATCTCTGCATATCATAATCTTAATGTCTCCATGTTTCTGATAGACATTTGCTGATGCTGATACTGATGGGGATGGTAAGATTGATAAGAAGGACTGGAAAGAGTTTGCTATTAGATACCCATCATTGCTAAAGAACATGACTCTGCCCTATTTGAAGTATGTCAACTGTTCTTTTATGTCATGTCTTCTGTGCTTTTATTATTGTTGATTTAGCCACCTGAAATTAGATCTCAATTTGAATTCTTTTCTTTTCTTGCTGTCTTCTGTTTCTCTTTCCCCACACTTGTTTTGTTAAATAAGAAAGGGGAAAACTAAAGAAGAAACTAAACCTCCCACCTCCATCGATCTCCTCTCCTCCGTCCTCTCCACCAGATTCTCATTTGGCTCTACAGGGAATTGTTGAAGGTTAATTAGGAAAAGAATATTCTGGTGTTTTGAACCCCAATCAAAGAAAGAAGGACTCTTGTGGTATCTACTCATTATCTCATTTGAATATACAAAAATTTCTGTACACTAGATATGGACATCCTCTATCATCTGTATTCCTTTTTCTTTGTCCTTTTGCCTTTATGAACTCTCTTTTGTTCGGTGGGTCATTTGCTCTGCCAAACTCTCTCCTCTCACTGGAAGAATACCTTATATGCATAAGGCCAAAAGAAAATTGTTACTACTGTGCTGTTTCGCTTCCTTTCTTTTGTAGCTAACCAGAGAAGTCAAAACTTTTCTATGTTCTCTTCTTACATCTCACTGTACATACCATGAAAACTGTTGAATTTATTAGCTAGAAGGAAACCTCTAAAAATATTGATATCTTGTGCATCATTTACAGGGACATCACTACTGCATTCCCAAGTTTTGTCTTCCACACACAGGTTGAAGACTCGGAGAAAACCCTATTGTTATGACAAGTTGTGTACTAGCCATAGCATGGAGATATGATTGGTGCTGGGAATTCCGTTAATCCGGCTAAATGGTTTGTGCCATCCCTAGAAATGTCCTCCATTACAACAGGGAACATGCTGATCATCAAGTCTAAAGCACCAGCCAGCAGCTTTTCTTCTATTATAATGGCTTAAGCTGTCATAGGCACCTCATTCATTTTCACAATCAGTCTTCAAAGTCTCATGTGTTAGATGGTGATTTAAGAAGATCGATTGGTGAATCACCAAATGTATATTTCTGCCCAAAAAAAGGGAAAAGAAATTGCCATGTACATACATTTTTGCCATGAATTTGTGTATCTGGTTGTTATCAGTTTTCCAATTCAGTGGCTGATGTCCTGTTTAGATTGCTGCTGAAGTTTTACTCCAAGGTTCATCTGTTAAGGTCCAATCTTCATACTTTTCTTATCCTTTCTTTTACTGAAGTTCTCCTGAGGAGGTTTTTACTTTGCTGCATATTGTAGGTGTGTGGTTTTTCTGATCTGTGTTTGGATGGACTAATGGTCAATAAATGAGTTTTCCATCTTCTTTTGCAATGCTTCCTAGTAGAGAATTGTTTAAATTTAGAGAACAATAATATGGATAAGATAAATTAGGCTAAAACTCAATAAAAACCTTGACGTTGGTGCTCTGGAAATCAATTTGGCCGTGGGATATAATTTTATTGAAAAGAAATTGGTTTGGATTTGATAGAAGTCAAGGAAGATTTGGTTCAACTTTAATTTTTGAGGAAATTTCATAAACAACTATAACTTGGAGAATAATATCATTAGCTATAATTTGCCTAATTACGATTCATAGCTATTATTTTGGTATTTTGGTATTCCTTGTATACATGATATTGAAATACTAGGCAAATTTTAGGCCGTTTAAATACTTGCTTGCTTGTTCAATCTTTTTTCAAATATATTCATTTTCGAGGATACCTCGAAGTACTTTGTAAAAAGAAGCGGACAAAAGGCGTTTGTTCCTGGAAGACCCCCGGATGTCGGGGATTCCTTAGTTTGGATAGTATAGGTAATGTAGATTTACTTTTTTTTGAACTTTTCTTTTATTTTGGACTGAAGCAATTTGGACATTATTTCAAACTCCGCTTATGCACATACTTGCTTGTATGTGAGTTTGTTTTTAAGAAGATACAAATTAATAAAGTAATCAGGTTAAAATTATTAAATTCGAAAGTTGTCTCACACATTATCTTTGATCAACAAATTTTTTTAATTTGAGTCTCTATTGATGATCAGCTATCTTGAATCAAACTGTTTACAAGAGGGATAAGTGTTTTAAATGACAACTTGGCACACTAAAATCCATTGCCTGTTTAGAAGAGGGATAAGTGTTTTAAATGACAACTTGGCATGCTAAAATCCATTGCCAAGTAACGGGTCTTTTATTTTGATAAATTCTTTCTTTGAAATACATTCTTGTTACTTTAAAACTTGAAACTCTTTTGAACTTAAAAATATCAAATGTTTTGTGAAAGAAAAGTAAAAAAACTTTATGAGGAATAACTTAAATTCACTTAATATATATATATATATATATTTTTTTTTTTTTGAGGCTCAATATAACTTAATTTAAAAGGTAAATTTGTAAGTTTTAGATCCAATATAAATAAAATATGTCATTAATTTAAATCGTGACATTTAGTATGATAGTATGATGATAGAATAAGCCTCAGCAAACATATTGAGTTCGAAAATAGAGATGCTTACCATTTGAACGTTCTCTTTTGTCATCGTATATTTTAGAAAAGAAAATCAGCTAAGAACAAAGGGTCCTTCAACAACTCAAGAAAGGTATCAAAGCTGTGAGTCGTTAACATACTTCTTCCATTTCAGTAGAGTCAACTTTCTCATTCTCACACTGAGACCTCAAAATCTCTTGTCATCGCCCACTTTTTTCTTCTCTCAAAGCTGCTCAATATCTCAATAGCTTCACTTTCTGCAACTTTCCTCTCCTCTCTGCCTCTCACCCAATGTCATCGACAGCCTCTTCCTCGAAAACCGACGATGCCGAAGCTCTACGCCGCCACCGTATTCTATCTAGCCACCTATATTACGATGTGCCTCTTTCTAAGGTACAACCCATACTTGCTCGCCTTCAATTTTGTAAGTAATTTCTCGAGGAATCTCTCTGGTGTTAATTTTTTTTTTTTCATCAGGTTCCGTTGATATACTCATCATCCTACGACATTGCTTTTTTCGGGATCGAAAAACTGTAAGAATTACTGCTGTTTATGCTACCTTCAAAATGAAATTTGTTCGAAAAGAATTTGTTGAATGTCATGTTACTTGATTGCTAGATTCCATATCTATACCTAAAAAAGGGAAGCATAATTGTCCTCAAGAGAGAAACTTCTAGGAATGGTTAGGTCTAACGTGTGTAGTTTTGGATGAGAGAAAATAATTGGTGAAATTCGAGAAATGCAATAGAAGTGCAAAAGCTGGTTATTTCTAGCTTTGTAAAATTTGCATTTGACAATGTTTGGAAAGTATTGACATTTGTTCCTGTAATGTGGCCTTTGTTTAATTGAAGAAAGTTATTTTTTCTTTCTTTTGTGAAAGATATGGAAGCCACAAATGTGGAAATTTGGCAGCCCTATTTGTCAAAGATTTGGCAGTCATATTTGTTAAAGATTTGGAAGCCATAATAGTTGATATATTCACATTGAAATGTTGAATTTTTGTATAACATCATCCATGACATCAACAAACCTACTTTATCATGGTAACTAGTTGGACATTAGTTGAAACACACCTTGAAGCATATGAAAATATTTCATTGCTTTCTTTCCTTGTCTTTCCATTAGAGTAATTTTGTAAGAGAGTTAGGGTTGGGAAACACTTGTGTGAACCTTTTTTTTGGAGTGATCTTGTGAGATTATTCTCTTTGGGTATTTGAGATTATAATTAGAGTATTTATTCTAATTTTGTATTCTCTTTTGTACTTTTGTTGATATAGTGAAATTGTACTTCTCCTCCTATGGACTAAGTCACACCGACTGAACCATGTTAAATTTGTGTCTTCTTTATTTGCTTTATTTTCGTTATTATCAACTTACTATTGTCTTTGTTATTGTCATTATAACATTATTTGGCTAAATTCCGCACTCTTCGAGCTCTCGATCTTAACAATTTGGTATTAGAGCCGGATCTAATCGGGTTAATATCGGTAGCCAAAAATGACAGTAACAAAGTCTTATGTTGAGAAATTTGACCAAAGTGCAAACTTCGGGATGTGGAAATTAAGGATGGAGGCTATCCTAATTCAAGATGGCCTAGAAATGACACTGGAAGGAAAGGAGAAGAAGCCAAAAAATATGACAGACACAGAGTTTGTCGTCATAGACAAAAAGGCAAAATCAGGTATCACTTTAAATCTCTCAAATGAGGTTTTACGTGAAATATCTGCTGAATCCACAACCAAAGGAATATGGAAAAAACTAAAAACCTTATACATGAAGAGGACAGTGGAAAACAAACTTTACCTAAAGCAAAAGTTTTACGCATTTCGTATGGTTGAAGGTACTTCTATACTCTCACATGTTGATCCATTTGATTTTATGCTTATGGATTTGAGTAATATTGATGCTAAAGTTAATGATGAGGATTAAGTTGTCTTATTACTTATTTCCTTACCCCAATCATTTAAGCATATTGGAGACACTATGCTTTATCTCTCTTTCAGGGAAATCAAATTTATCTTAAAATCAAAAGAACAGATAAATAGAGATATTATTGGGGAAAGTAGTGGAACCCACGGGGAAGGTTTATTTGTAAAAGGTAGATCTAATAAGAAAGAACCAAGTAGTGAGAGGTCTAAATCAAGGTCAAAGTCCAGATACAGAAATGTAATGTGGTGTGCAGATATTGTCAAAAGAAAGGTCATATTATTTCTGAATGCTATAAGTTGAAAAACAAAGAAAAGCATTAGGAAAACAATAACGAGCACCAAAATACTAACCCCACTGAAGCAAGTGTAACTACTGATGAGTCTGCGGGAACAATATTCTTAGCTACTAGTAATAGTTTTAAATTTAATGATGAGTGGATTTTGGATTTGGGTTGTTCTTATCATATGTGTCCCTATAAGGATTTGTCACATATGAATATGTTGGAGGTGGAGTTTTCTTGATGGGCAACAATGCTCCCTGCAGAGTTTTTGGTAAAGGTACAATTCGAATCAGAATGCATGATGGTGTGGTAAGAACTCTCATCGATGTTAGATATGTTCCTGACTAAAAGAAAAATCTCATCTCATTGGGCACTCTAGAATCTCTTGGGTGCAAATACAGAGGTGAAGGTGGAGTTATGAAAATCTCTCTAGGTGCTCTAGTGTTCATGAAAGCACACAGATTTGGTACATTGTACACTTATTGGGATCCACTGTTACAGGTGCAGCTGCAGTTTCATACGAAATGTGTAAAGCTTTTGTTTAAGGTAAAGTTTGTTTTCCACTGTCTTCTTCATGTACAAGGTTTTTAATTTTTTCCGCATGCCTTTGGTTGTGGTTTCTGCAGATACTTCACGTAAAACCTCATTTGAGAGATTTAAAATAATACCTGATTTTGCCTTTTTGTCTATGATGGTAAACCTTGCGTCCGTCATATTTTCTGGCTTCTTCTCCTTTCCTTCTAGTGCCATATCTAGGCCATCTTGAATTAGGATAGCCTCCATCTTTAATTGTCACATCCCGAAGTTTGTACTTCGGTCAAATTTCTCAACATAAGTCTTTGTTACTATCATTTCTGGCTATGACTCTGATACCAATTTGTTAGGATCGAGAACTCGGATAGTGAGGAATTTAGCCAAACAATGTTATAATGACAAGAACAATGACAATAGTAAGTTAATAATAAAGAAAGTAAAACAAATAATGAAGACACAAATTTAACGTGGTTTGATCGGTGTGACCTAGTCCACAGGAGGAGGAGCAATTTCACTATATCAATAAAAATACAAAAGAGTACAAAATTAGAGTAAATACTTTAATTAATCCCAAATACCCCAAGAGAATAACCTCACAAGATCACTCCAAAGAAAGAGTTCACACAAGTGTTTCCCAACACTAACTCTCTTACAAAATTGTTCTAATGGAAAGACAAGGCAAGAAAGCATTGAAATGTTTTCATATGTTTCAAGGTGTTTTTGAACTAATGTCCAACTTTCCTATTTATAGAGATAAAATGGGCTTGTTCATGTCATGGATGATGTCTTTAGAAGATACAAAAAATTCAACATTTCAATGTGAATATATCAATTATTATGGTTTCCAAATCTTTGACAAATATGGCTGCCAAATCTTAGACAAATATGATTGCCAAATTTCCACATTTGTGGCTTCTAAATCTTTCACAAAAGAAAGATAAAATAATTTTATTCAATCAAACAAGACCATATTACATTGTTGGAAAAATGATAATCTCACCTGGGATAATATTCATGCTAAATAGCAATTGCAAGAGAGTAACAACGATACCAAATATTATAACAGGGTAAATATGATACCGAGTAGAGTAATACAATAACACTGATGACAACTTGGTAGTGTCAAAAGACAATTACTCTTTTGTAAGAACAACGCTCTTTTATTTCTTACAACTTACAATAATATTACTCCCACACTATTTTCTCACAAATTAAGAAATAGCTTGTGGATTACTCTCACTACTCTCTATTGTTTTCTCTATTTGATGTATTTTCAAATGTTTAATTGCTACTCTATTTATAGAGTTATATAAAGTTATTGAACCTCTTGCTTACATCACTAGTGATACAAATGTAGCAACCAATTTCCACAAACTTTGGCTGCCAAACTCCACCAAAATTTGACTACCAACTTCCACAAATGTGGCTGCCAAAGTTGCTGCCGAGCTTTGATCCCACAAATCTCTCCTTTAATTTTGATTTTTCTTCTTTATTCCGAGGCTCGATCTTAATCTCTGAAAATCTTCAAACTTGAGAGGCTTTGTAAAGATATCTGCAACTTGATCGTGGGATTTCACATACTTTAGCTCTACCTCTTTCTTGGCAATGCATTCTCTGATAATGTGACACCTTGTGTCTATGAGTTTGCTTCGGTCATGATACATGGGATTCTTGGCAAGTGCTTGCGCAGATTTATTGTCCACACAAATCATTGTGGCTTCAATCTATGGCAAGTTAAGCTCCTACAGCAATCTTCTCAGCCAAATAGCATGACACGTACATGATGTCGCTGCCACGTATTTAGCTTCACAAGTGGAGAGAGTAACAATGGATTGTTTCTTTGAACTCCAAGAAATAACATAATCACCCAAGAAATATCATCAATATCTCTCGCATAATCACTATCACAATATCCCATAAGGTTAAAACCATTAGAAGAAGAATAAAATAGCCCAATGTCGATCGTACCTTTTAGGTAATGAATTCTTCTAGCGACCTTCAAGTGAGTAGAGGTGGGATCTTCCATGAAGCAACTTACTACTCCAACTGCAAAGAGTATATCTGGTGTCGTACATGTTAAGTACCTCAGACTTCCCGCGAGACTTTTGAACATATTGGAGTCCACCTTTTCTCCATCATCAAACTTTGACAATTTTGTTCCACTTTCCATTGGGGTGTTCACAGGATTGCAATCGAACATGTTGAACTTCTTCAAAATCTCATTTGTATAACTTTCTTGAGATATGAAGATGCCTTCCTCCATTTGCTTCACTTCTAGGCCCAAGTAATATGACATGAGCCCTATGTCCGTCATCTCAAACTCAGGGGACATGACTTTCTTGAAAGCTTCAAACAAAACTGGGTTATAACCCCGTCAGAATAAGATCATCAACATAAAGGTAAACCAGCAGAATATCTCTATTAGTATGAACTTTAATTTAAAGAGCTTATTCAAGGAGAACGAGTTAACCCGTTGTTTTAAAAGTACTTGTCAAAGCGACTATTCCACGCCAGTGAAGCTTGCTTCAACCAATACAAGTCTTTCTTCAACCTTAACATCTTATCTTCATGATTTTTGACCACAATGCCCAATGGTTGCTCAACATAGACTTCTTCTTCAAGATATCCATTCAAGAATGTCGATTTGACATCTAGTTGATGGATTTTCCACTTCATTTGTACCGCTAAAGAGATCAGCAGACAAATCGTCTTTATGCGGGCAACAGGTGCATATACTTCCTCGTAATTGATGCCATGCCTTTGCTTGTAGCCTTTAGCCACAAGTCTTGCCTTGTATCTCTCTATCTCTCAATGAGCATTTTTCTTTGCCTTGTATACCCATTTGACTCCATTTGCTCGATGATTCTTAGGAAGAGTTGTTGACTCCTAAGTGTTGTTCTTCTCTATTGACTGGATCTCCTCCTATGTGGCTTGTCTCCACCTTTTGTTTGTAACGGTTTCATCAAAATTCATTGGTTCACTATCAGCAAAGAGACAACACAAAAAATCAAAATTAGTAACTTCTTATGTGTCATCATAGAGTTCTTGGATGCTTTTCATCCATTGTGGCCTTTCACTTGAACTCTCTTGAGTAGACGGAGATGCAACATTTGCTGGTGAAGGAGTTGGTATTGCATCTTGTGCAGGTGCCATGGTCTCATGTTCTTCTTCGTCTCCAAAATATGGAAGAAAATCATATGTTCTTTCTTCCTGAGCCTCCCAATTCCATGCTGCTTTTTCATCAAATTTAATATCACGACTCATCACCACCTTGTTATTGCTTGGGTTGTATAATTTGTAGCCTTTTGAACTCACGTCATATCCAACAAACACATACTTAACACTTTGATCGTCAAGTTTAGCTCTTCCTTGATGTGGAACATAAGCATAGGCCATGCTCCCAAAGATTCTCAAGTGTTTGACACATGGCTCTCTTCCACTCCATGCTTCTTGAGGAGTTTGATCTCGCACATTTTTTGTTGGAGACCTGTTGCTCAAATAAACTGCACAAGAAACAGCGTCGACCCTAAATTCTTTTGGTAGATGTTTAGCTTTCATACATCTAGCCATATTAAGAATTGTTCTATTCTTTCTTTCTGCAACTCCATTTGTTTGGGGTGAGTGAGGTACCTTTAAAGGATGACGAATTTCATTAGTTTGACAAAAGTCATTAAAGATTTTTGAAGTGAATTCTCACCTCCTCTATCGGACCTTAATGCTTTTATTTCATAGCCGCTTTCTTTTTCTACAAGTGCTTTGAAATTTTTAAAAGCAACAAAAACTTCAGATTTTTGCTTCAAGAAGTATACCTAAGTCTTTCTACTTAAATCATCAATAAAGAGCAAGAAGTATTTACTTTTACCAAAAGAAGGTGGATCGATTGGACTACACACATCTATGTGTACAAGTTGGAGTGGCTTGGTTGCTCTTGACGTGGTCTTCTTAAGAAAACTCCTTCTTGCATGTTTTCCAAGAAGACAAGCTTGGCACAAGTGGTTTGGATGGTTGGTTGACGGTATGCCATCAACCATGTTCTTGTCTCCCATTGATTTTAGTGCTTCAAAGTTCAAGTGCCCAAATTGCATATGCCAACACCATGAGTCATCTTGCACATTAGCCTTCAAACACTTTGCATCGATGGTCTTAAGATTCAGAGGGAACAACTTATTCTTTGCCATATGCACTTTAGCAATTAAGTTGTTACTTGAATCTCTAAGTCAAAGATACATATTTTTCATCTGAATATCATATCCTTTTTCAAGAAGTTGACCCAAACTCAAAATATTTATTTTCAATTTGGCACATAATAAACCTCGTTAATTAATTTATGGCCACCATCTTTACAGGATATTAGAATCATACTTATCCCTTCAATTTGAATCTTTGAGGTATCTCCAAAAGATTCATTACCTTTCACCATCTTCTTTATCTCCACAAACTTGTCTTTGTGTCCACACTAGGTCTGCGTATCGGTCGGTTCGGTTCGGTTCGGTTCGGTTTTGAAGTTTATCGATTTGACTTATTGGTTATCGGTTTGTAGAGATGCTAAGCCATTAAAGAATCATTAAGATATTGACTTATCGGTTATTGGTTTATCGGTTATTGATCGTTATCGGTTCGGTTATCAGTTTAACCGTTAAGATTTGACCCAAAAAAAGTCATTAAAAATCACTTAGAAACAAGGTGACAAACCAAATGAACCATGCACATGAGTTCACAAATAACATCTTGCTAAAAAGCAAACACTTTTACATTGTAGAATACCCAAGAGTTTGAGACAGCCAAAAATAAAAGTAGGAAACTAAACTCTAAGTCAATGACTTTATATACAAAATGATAAAAATATAATTATTTAATTTACTATCGGGTTATCAGTTAATCCGTTAAGAAAAAACCTCAAACCGTCAAGAACCGATAACAAAAAAAATCAAAACCGTTATTAAAACCGCTAAACCAATAACCTATTATTGATAAATAAATAACTTTTTTTTCGGTTCGGGTTATCGGTTTTGAACAACCCTAGTCCACACATATGGTTGCTTGCTCCATTGTCAAGATACCATGAACTACAATCATTTGTATCTTTTTCTTTGAGTGCTAATAACAATGTTGACTCATCTTCGTCTTTGTTGTTGTCAACAAGATTAGCTTTCTCTTTAACATTACTGCGACATTCCCAAGAGTAATGTCCAATTTTATGACAGTTATAACACTCAATTTTGGATTTGCCAGACCTCATTTCATTGGTACCTTAATAGGCTCAACGTCCTCTACCTCCTCGTTGTCCATGGCTACGACCTCTGAATAATTGGTGACTTTTATCTTCATTGTTGAATTTGTTAATATAACTTCTTTCTCTTCCACGGCCTCGCCATTGTCCATTTTCTCTATATAACTTTTTTCGAATTTGAAGGATGCCTGAGTTTTAAGAAGTTGCTCTAGTGGCTCTTCCTTTCATTTTTTCATCTTTTCTTCGTGGGCTTGTAAAGAACCTTCCAATTGCTCTATCATTATAGAGTCTAAATATTTAGATTCGTCAATAGCACACACCACATAGTCAAATATAAGTGTTAAAGAGCGAAGGATCTTTTCTACCACACGCACATCATCAACTTCCTCCCCGTACCTTCTTGGTTGATTCAAAACAACCATCAATCTTGAACAAAAATCCGAAATAGATTCTGATTCTTTCATTTTTAAAACTTCAAAATCAGCTCTTAGAGTTTGAAGTTTTTTCTTTTTCACCTTATCAACTCCTTGGAGAAAATTTTACAAAATCTCCCCAGCTTCCTTTGAGGTGGTTGCATTAGCCACTTTCTCAAACATGCCATCATCAAAACACTGATGGATGGGAGTGAGGGCCTGGTGATCTTTCTTCCTTGTCCCTTACAAATCATCTTTATCATTTTGGGACAAAGTTTCCTCATTAGCGGATTTTGTATATCCTTTGTCTACAATGTCCCAAACATCTTGAGAGCCAAGAATGACTTTCATTCGTAGACATCATTTTTCATAATTT
Source organism: Solanum appendiculatum (assembly GCA_018342035.1). Taxonomy (NCBI): domain Eukaryota; kingdom Viridiplantae; phylum Streptophyta; class Magnoliopsida; order Solanales; family Solanaceae; genus Solanum; species Solanum appendiculatum. The sequence continues at coordinate 408,471 of JAGDQO010002082.1, forward strand.
TCTTTTGTGAGATAGGGTACTGAAAGGACAGTGGACTATTATTTGCCATGACTCTAATACCACGATGTTGGGAAAATGATAATCCCACCCAGGATAATATCCACGCTAAATAGCAATAGCAAGAAAGTAACAACGACACCAAATATTAAAATGGGATAAATATGAAACCCGAATAAGTAATACAATAACAGTGATAACAACTTGATAGTGTCAAAAGACGATTACTATTTTATAAGAACAACAATCTTTTATTTCTTACAATTCACAATAATATTACTCCCACACTATTTTCTCACAAACTAAGAAATAACTTGTGGATTACTCTCACTATTCTCTATTGCTTTCTCTATTTGGTGTATTTAACAAATGAGCTAATGAGCTTCTTTTATATGGAAAAATCTATCCATTTTGTTGTCATTGATGACATCAATGAAAAAAACAAAATTCCAAGTATTCATTGTGAAAGTCTTCATTTGCAACTTAGTAGCAAATGAAGACTTTTGTTCTAGCAGCAAATGAAAACTTGTTCCAACAACAAATGTGGACTTGTCTTGGCAACAAATGAGGAATTATATTTACATGTGATGGACCCTCACAAATCTGTCCCTTAATTTTTATTTTTCTTCTTTATTCCAAGGCTTGATCTCAATCTCTGAAAATCTTCAAACTTGAGAGGCTTTGTAAATATATCTGCAACTTGAACATGAGATTTCACATACTTGAACTCTACCTCTTTCTTGGGCTATTTTATTCTTCTTCTGATGATTTTAACCTTGTGGGATATTGTGATTGTGATTATGCGGGAGATGTTGATGATAGAAAAAGCACATCTGGTTTTGTGTTTTTCTTGGGTGATTGTGTTATTTCTTGGAGTTCAAAGAAACAATCCATTGCTACTCTCTCGACTTGTGAAGCTTAATACATCGCGGTGATATCATGTACGTGTCCTCATTTGCTGCCAATACAAGTCCTCATTTGTTGTTGGAACAAGTCTTCATTTGCTGCTAGAACAAAAGTTCTCATTTGCTACTAAGTTGCAAATAAAGACTTTCACAATGAACACTTTGAATTTTGTTTTTTTCATTGATGTCATCAAAATGGACAGATTTTTCCCTAAAAAAGCAGCTCATTAGCTCATTTGTTGAATACACTAAATAGAGGAAGCAATAGAGAGTAGTGAGAGTAATCCACAAGTTATTTCTTAGTTTGTAAGAAAATAGTGTGGGAGTAATATTATTGTGAGTTGTAAGAAACAAAAGAGAATTGTTCTTACAAAAGAGTAATCGCCTTTTGACACTTCCAAGTTGTCAACAGTGTTATTGTATTACTTTATTCGGTATCATATTTATCTCGTTATAATATTTGGTGTTATTGTTACTTTCTTGCTATTTCTATTTAGCGTGGATATTATTCCGAGTGAGATTATCATTTTTCTAATAACATGGTATCAGAGCCATGATAAATAATAGTCTACTGTCCTTTCAGTACCCCGTCTCACAAGTGAAAATTATGAAAAATAGTGTCTACGAATGAAACCCATTCTTGGTTCTTAAGATGTTTGGGACTTTGTAGACAAATGATATACAAAACCCGCTAATAAGGAAATTTTGTCCCAAAATGATAAAGATGCTTTGTTCTTAACAAAGAAGAAAGATCAACATGCCCTCACTCTCATCCATAGTGTTTGGATGATGACATGTTTGATAAAGTGGCTGATGCAACCACCTCAAAGGAAGCTTGGGAGATTTTGCAAAATTCTCTCTAAGGAGTTAATAAGGTGAAAAAGATAAAACTTCAAACTCTAAGGGTTGATTTTGAAGTTTTAAAAATGAAAGAATCCAAATCCATTTCGGATTTATGTTCAAGATTGATGCCTATTGTGAATCAACTAAGAAGGTATGGGGAGGAAGTAGATGATGTGCGTGTGGTAGAAAAGACCATTCGCTCTTTAATACCTAAATTTGATTATGTGGTATGTGTTATTGAGGAGTCTAAGGATTTAGACTCTATGGCTGTAGAGCAATTGGAAGGTTCTTTACAAGCCTACGGAGATAAGGAGAAAAGAAGAGCAACTTTTTAAAACTCACGCATCCTTCAAAGGATTTAAAGATTAAAAAAGTTATAGAGGAAATGGACAATGGCGCGGTCGTGGAAGAGGAAGAAGTTATATTAACAAATTCAACAATGAAGGTAAAAGCCACCAATCATTCAGAGGTCGTTGTCGTGGAGGTAGAGAACGTGGTGTCTATCAAGGTACCAATGAAATAAGGTATGACAAATCTAAAATTGAGTATTATAATTGTTATAAAATTGGACATTACTCTCGGAAATGTTGAAGAGAAAGCTAATCTTTTTGACAACAACAAAGACGAAGATGAGTCAACATTGTTATTGGCACTCAAAGAAGAAGATACATATGATTGCAGTTCATGTTATTTTGACAATGGAGCAAGCAATTATATGTGTGGACACAATGACAAGTTCGTGGAGATAAAGAAGACACTGAAAGGTAATATGTCTTTTGAAGATACCTCAAAGATCCAAATTGAAGGGATAGGTGCGATTCTGATATCATGTAAAGATGGTGGCCATAAATTGATTAACGAGGTTTATTATGTGCCAAAATTGAAAAGTAATATTTTTAGTTTGGGTCAACTTCTTGAAAAATGATATGATATTCAGACGAAAAATATGCATCTTTGGCTTAGAGATTCAAGTAACAACTTAATTGCTAATAGCAAAAAATAGGTTGTTCCCTTTGAATCTTAATACCATCGATGCAAAGTGTTTGAAGACCAATGTGCAAGATGACTCATGGTGTTGGCATATGCGATTTGGGCACTTGAACTTTGAAGTGCTCAAATCAATGGGAGACAAGAATATGGTTGATGTAATTCCATCAATCAACCATCCAAATCAGTTGTGCCAAGCTTGTCTTCTTGAAAAGACACGCAAGAAGGAGTTTTCCTATGGAGCCCATGTCAAGAGCAACCTAGCCACTCCAACTTGTACACACGTGTGTGGTCCAATCAATCCACCTTTCTTTTGATAAAAATAAATACTTCTTGCTCTTTATTGACGATTTCAGTAGAAAGACTTGGGTATACTAATGGGAGAGGTAGATAGGAAAGATAGTATAGTGATAGATCTGGTACTGTCTTTTGTTTGTTTTCAGAATCTGAGTTGGATGTATTCTTGATGTTGCTTTTGTGAATAAGAATATGTTGGTTTGTTTGACCAAAAAAATATATATTTCAAAGTACTTGTAGAAAAACAAAGCGGCTATGAAATAAAAGCAATAAGGTCCGATAGAGGAGGCGAATTCACTTCAAAAGAATTTAATGGCTTTTGTCAAACTAATGGTCTTCGTCGCCCTCTAACGGTACCTTACTCGCCCCAACAAAATGGAGTTGCAGAAAGAAAAATATAACAATTCTTAATATGGCTAGATGTATGTTAAAAGCTAAACATCTACCGAAAGAATTTTAGGCCGAGGCTGTTTCTTGTGCAGTTTATTTGAGCAACAGGTTTCCAATAAAAAATGTGCAAGATTAAACTCCTCAAGAAGCATGGAGCGTAAGAAAGCCATGTGTCAAGCACTTAAGAATCTTTGGGAGCATAGCCTATGCTCATGCTCCACTTCAAGGGAGAGCTAAACTTGACGATCGAAGTGTTAAGCATGTGTTTGTTGGGTATGGGACGAGTTTAAAAGGCTACAAACCAAGCAATAACAACGTGGTCGTGATGTTGAATTTGATGAAGAAGCAACATGGAATTGGGAGGCTCTAAAAGAAAGAACATATGATTTTCTTCCATACTTCGGATATGAAGAAGAACTAGAGACTGTGGCACCTGCACAGGATGCAATCCCACCACCTTCACCAGCAAATGTTGCATCTCCGTCTACTCAAGGGAGTTCAAGTGAAAGGCCACATAGGATGAGTTTTTTGTGTTGTCTCTTTGCTGATAGTGAACCAATGAATTTTGACAAAGTCGTTACAAACAAAAGGTGGAGACAAGCCATGTAGGAGGAGATCCAGTCAATAGAGAAGAACAACACTCGGGAGTTAACAACTCTTCCCAAGAATCATCAAGCAAATGGAGTCAAATGGGTATACAAGGCAAAGAAAAATGCTCATTGAGAGATAGAGAGATACAAGGCAAGACTTGTGGCTAAAGGCTACAAGCAAAGGCATGGCATCGATTACGAGGAAGTCTATGCACCGATTACCTGCATAGAGACGATTTATCTGTTGATCTCTTTGGCGGTACAAATGAAGTGGAAAATTCACCAACTAAATGTCAAATCGACATTCTTGAATGGATATCTTGAAGAAGAAGTCTATGTTGAGCAACCATTGGGCATTGTGGTAAAAAATATGAAGATAAGGTGTTAATGTTGAAGAAAGACTTGTATGGGTTGAAGCAAGCTCTACCGGCGTGGAATAGTCTCATTGACAAGTACTTTTAAGACAACGGGTTAACTCGTTGTCTCCTTGAATAAGCTCTTTACATTAAAGTTCAACTAACAGAGATATTCTGGTTGTTTACCTTTATGTTGATGATCTTATTCTGGCGGGTTACAACTCAGTTTTGTTTGAAGCTTTCAAGAAAGTCATGCCCCATGAGTTTGAAATGACGAACATAGGGCTTATGTCATATTACTTGGGCCTAGAAGTGAAGAAAATGGAGGAAGGCATCTTCATATCTCAAGAAAGTTATACAAATGAGATTTTAAAGAAGTTCAACATGTTCGATTGCAACCCTGTGAACATCCCAATGGAAAGTGGAACAAAATTGTCAAAGTTTGATGATGGAGAAAAGGTGGACTCCACTCTGTTCAAAAGTCTCGTAGGAAGTCTGAGGTACTTGACATGTACGAGACCAGATATACTCTTTGCTATTGGAGCAGTAAGTCGCTTCATGGAAGCTCCCACCTCCACTCACTTAAAGGTCGCTAGAAGAATTCTTCGTTATCCAAAAGGTACGATCGACCTTGGGCTATTTTATTCTTCTTATGATGGTTTTAACCTTGTGGGATATTGTGATTGTGATTATGCGGGAGATGTTGACGATAGAAAAAGCACATCTAGTTTTGTCTTTTTCTTGGGTGATTGTGTTATTTCTTGGAGTTCAAGGAAATAATCCATTGTTACTCTCTCAACTTGTGAAGCTGAGTACGTGGCAGCGCCATCATGTACGGCTCATGCTAATTGGATGAGAAGATTGCTGAAGGAGCTTAACTTGCCACAGATTGAAGCCACAATGATTTGTATTGACAACAAATCTACGCAAACACTTGCCAAGAATCCCGTGCATCATGACCGAAGCTAGAACATAGACACGAGGTATCACTTCATCAGAGAATGCATAGCCAAGTAAGAGGTAGAGCTCAAGTATGTGCAATCTCATGTTCAAGTTGCGGAAATCTTTACAAAGCCTCTCAAGTATGAAGATTTTCAGAGATTGATATCAAGCCTTGGAATAAAGAAGAAAAATCAAAATTAAGGGAGAGATTTGTGGGAGTCTATCCCATGTAAACATAATTCCATATTTGCTGCCAAGACACGTCCACATTTGTTGTTGGAACAAGTCTTCATTTGTTGCTTGAACAAAAGTCCTCATTTGTGTTTCTCATTGATGTCAGGTAAAAGAATTGTTGGTTGTAAATGGGTCTTCAAGAAAAAGGATGGAATTCTAGGGGTCGAAGATGCAAGGTATAAGACACGATTAGTTGCAAAGGGCTATAGTCAGGTACAAGGAGTTGATTTTAATAACATTTTCTTACCTATAGTTAAACATAGCTCTATTCGTGTCTTGTTTGCCTTTGTTGCCATGCATGATTTGGAATTAGAACAACTTGATGTTAAGACAACTTTCTTTCATGGTGTACTTGAGGAACAAATATACATGCATCAACTTGAAGGATTTAAAATTGAAGGAAAAGAAGATCATGTTTGTTTGTTGAAGAAATCCGTGTACGGATTAAAGCAGTTTCCAAGACAATGGTACAAGAGGTTTGATTCCTTTATGTTGGGTCATGGTTACTTGAGGAGCATGTATGATAGTTGTGTTTACTTCCGGAAGTTAAATGATGATTCATTTGTTTACTTATTGTTATATGTTGATGACATGCTCATTGCTGCTAAGGATTTGACAAAAATTCACATTTTGAAAAGTCAGCTGAAAAGTGATTTTGAAATGAAAGATTTGGGAGCAACTAAGAAAATCCTTGGCATGGAGATCAAAAGAGATTGAGGAGCCAACAGTCTATTCCTGACCCAAAAGTAGTACTTGGAGAAAGTCTTGGAGAGGTTTGGCATGAAAGATGCTAAACCAGTGAGACTCCTCTTGCTGCTCATTTTAAGTTATCAGCTGCTCAATCACCGCAGATAGAGGAAGAAGAGAGGTGTATGACACAGGTACCATATTCCAATGTAGTGGCAATATTATGTATGCAATGGTGTGTACACGTCCAGACTGTGAAATGGATCCTCAGATACTTGCGAGGTACTTCAAACACATGTTTGGAGTTTGGGAGAAATGCTAACACTTAGGTTGGTTTTGTAGACTCTGATTATGTTGGTGATCTTGACAAAAGAAGATCACTAACAGGCTATGTTTTTTGCATTGGTGGTTGCGCTATCAGCTGGAAAGCTACATTACAACATATAGTAGCTTTATCTACTACCGAAGCAAAATATATGGCAGTGACCGAGGCGATCAAAGAAGCCTTATGGTTGAAGGGTCTATTTCTGAACTCAGCTTACACCAAGGTGGTATTATCATTTTCTGTGATAGTCAAAGTGCCATTCACTTGACTAAGGATCAGATGTATCATGAGAGGACGAAGCATATTGTTATCAAGTATCACCTCATTCGGAAAACCATTGCTGAAGGAAAGGTCTCTGTTCAAAAGATTAGCACTAGAGACAACCCTGCTGACATGTTCACGAAGTCTCTTCCAGTCAGCAAGTGCAAGCAGAGCTTGAAGTTGATTGGCATTTATGAAGATAATTTAGCCCATATGGGCTTCTGCCGAGAGAATGGAACAAATTTACTATATTCACCAAACTCAGACCAAGGTGAAGATTTGTAATGTGGCCTTTTTTTGATTGAAGAAAGTTATTTTATCTTCTTTTATGAAAAATTTGGAAGCCACAAATGTGGAATTTGGCAGCCATATTTGTCAAAGATTTGGAAGCCATAATAGTTGATATATTCACATTGAAATGTTGAACTTTTTGTATCTTCCAAAGACATCATCCATGACATCAACAAGCCCATTTTATCTCTATATATAGGGAAGTTGGACATTAGTTGAAACACACCTTGAAGCATATGAAAACATTTCATTGCTTTCTTTCCTTGTCTTTCCATTAGAGTATTTTTGTAAGAGAGTTAGTGTTGGGAAACATTTGTGTGAACCCTTTCTTTGGAGTGATCTTGTGAGGTTATTCTCTTTGGGTATTTGGGATTAATTAGACTATTTACTCTAATTTTGTACTCTCTTTTGTACTCTTGTTGATATAGTAAATAAGTTATTATCAACTTACTATTTTCTTTGTTATTGTCATTATAACATTGTTTGGCTAAATTTCACACTACCCGAGTTCTCGATCCTAACCGTTCCTGATAGGGAGCCTTAAATTATGCAAATTTGATGTAAACTGAAAGATAAAAATAACTATTTTCTATTTACATGAGTGGAAGAAAATAGTAATCTTGCGGAAGGTGGAATGGAGTGTAATAGGGGATAAATAAAGGAGAAGAGATAACAGAAGTATAATTGACTCCAAACTGAATGAACAGTGTCTCTATATTTAATGGAGATACATTCCCTCTGCCCTGTTTAAGTCCATTCCATTCTACACTAAACGGTTTGTCTGACAAGAATTTGCTGTGTGTATGTCAGTTCTTCCTGTTGTTCTATTATTAGTTATATCTGCATTAATTCCAAGAGTTTGTACGTTACTAGGGATTACTTCCCTTAATGTGATATCATCTTTACCTCGTTCTTTTTATCACAATCAATCGTCATAATTACCATATTGTCAAACTTAGTGACAAGACACAATGATTTTAGAGGATATGTGAAAATCATATCATGTGATTTTTTCTTATTTTATTCGTTCAGTCTTGATAAGTATATGTTGAACATCCAAATGTGACAGCATTCATCTTGTGTATACATTGTATAATGATGTTATTATGTAGAGCTTGTGTTTCTTTATTTTTTTTTCATAACCTTCTTTTCTTTTATTTCTTTTGGCCATCCCATAAAATGGAAATGGTTAGAGAGGACTGGAATCATGGTTTTGATATTTTTCTTTGCTTCAATTTGAAGCCAAACATCACTTCTCCCACTGATTTTTCACCTTTTTGTGTGAATTTTATCTGTACCATTTCTCAGCCAAGGGCGCCTAAGAAGGTAGAAATATGCATTATTGAAACTAAAACATTGTGTCACTCATCAACAGAACAACCTAAAATCTCTCCTCCCCTGAACTCTCGCTTGCCTCTGGGAAAGATTGTTATAAAGGACATGGGGGTTGGGGGGTGAAAACTTGAGAATAGAGATAGTAGCACTTACATATGAAGGTCATGGGTGTGACAATATGGCAAGGGCCTCACATCTATACCTTGCATTTCGTGCAGGTCAAGTGAGTTATCCTTCTTTGCGGTGCTGAATTTCTATTTAGTTTTTTTTTTTTTTTTGTGAGGGAGTAGTGTCTTATTAGTTTTCCTTCTAAAAAGATATTATTATTACTCTGAAAGAGCTACTGCCTTATCTAGGTTTGAATTTAACTGGATACCTCATTCAAGAATTTAACTTCACAGGCATCCATTTGACTCTTCTAAATGGGGTCGAATCTGTCAGTTTCTCACTAAGGAAGGTATCATGGACCAAAAGCATGTAGTTGAGCCTGTGGAGGCAACAGAAGATGATCTGCTAGTGGTACCAACTTCTACTGGTTAATAGCAACATAGTGATTTATTGAGTTATTGAATCCTTTTGTATTGTTCTTCGGACAGGTTGTTGAGTCAATTGGAAACATGCTCTTTCACTTTATCTCCCTTAAGCACATTCATGTATTCTGCATGCTTGCACCTTTGTGGGCTATTTTAATGAACTTGAATGAACTGACATTTTCTCAGGAGCACGGTATCAGTACCTTTGGTATCTACGTTATAATCACCTCCATTCAACTAAACCTAGATATATGATATTCTGATCCCATCCACCAGTTACTTGAGTTCACGTTATCCAAGTTTTGAGGATCAGTATTCTGAATAATTACTTTGGAAGCCTTGTTATGCAAATTGTCTAACTACCATTTTTAAGGCGCCTCATTTTCCTATGTTTTGAGTCCATAATGACGAGGTCAATCTGCAATTTTGTTAAGGTGATAATATAATATATATCTAGTTCTATTTTCTTGTTTATTTGCAATATTTTGTCATCAAAACAGAATGTTGTTGCTCTTTGATCTGATCTAGATGCTGTCACCAATAATACTTGAGCCTTGTGCTGCAATTTTTAGTCAAGTATGAGGCTCCTCATTACTTCTGTCTGAGTTCATCAATGTCGAGGTCCATCTGCAATCTCATTATAGTGGCTTACAACACATCCACTTATACTTTACTTGCATGTACTGAATTTACTAGTCACTCTAGGATACTCTTGGTCTTTTATCCAATCTAGGTGCTGTAACTCTACTTTATCTGTCAACTGTAGTCGGTGGGACTAGCATTGTTATGGACTGCCCTTGTACCTGCCAATGTAGATAGGTGACTGATACATTTCTGGTGTAGGTGCATTCTGAATCATACCTGAAAAGTTTGAACAGCAGCTTGAATGTCTCCATGATTGTTGAGGTAAGAGTCAGAACTCATGTTTGCTGCTGTTGGTGTAGGTGCAGAACCGTACCTTCTTTTACGCATTAAGCGTTGGTTTTCTTGTTTCCATACTCTTTATTATCTCATGACTAGACCTTTTAGGTCCCTCCTGTTGCGATGCTTCCTAATTGCCTTGTGCAAAAGAAAGTGCTTCACCCATTCCGCAAGCAGGTGAATTTAGTCATTTGCAGATAATTTTCTTTTTCCTAATTCTCTGGTTCAGATTTTGTTGATAATTCTCTGAAGGTGGGAGGAACAATTTTGGCTGCAAAGCTTGCAAAAGAACGAGGATGGGCTATTAATGTTGGTGGTGGATTTCATCATTGCTCATCGGAGAAGGGAGGCGGTTTTTGTGTTTATGCTGATATATCTCTTTGTATACATTTTGCATTTGTGCGTTTAAATATCTCAAGGTACATCGAATGGAAATTCATGTATAATGTGTGGCTATGCACAGTTGAAGGTCATGACATCTCAATGAAATCAATAATGAACTTTTTTCTTGTAGAGTCATGATAATTGACCTTGATGCACACCAAGGAAATGGCCATGAAATGGACTTCTCTGATGACAGTATGTTTCTCGTCATTCATCTTGCATTTTTTGTGCCATTTTAATATTTTTAATTGGTGTTGGTTGGATGCATGCAGGAAGAGTCTTTATCCTTGATATGTACAATCCTGGAATTTATCCACTTGTGAGTTTCCATCTTGAATAATCTGCTGCATCTTGAATGAACAGTTACTTTCCTCTCCTTTCCTTGTTTCTCACATGCCCCACCCCTTACCCAAACAGTTGTCTGTTGATTTCTGATTCTCTTTCAATTGCGCTGATAGCATCAAAAGGTAGCAGTGTCTGATCAGATCTGTTATGAATCTATTGTATTTCTTTTAGGATTTTGAAGCCAGGCGTTACATTGATCTAGGAGTCGAAGTTAAGGTTAGATTCAAGTTTATAAAATAAGTTACTTCTCTACTCGAACTACGCTGACATCTGCGGCTACTAACTTTGGCAGAGTGGGACTGCGACAGATGAATACTTAACTAAGCTAGATCATGCACTTGAGGTGTGTAATTGGACTTTTTGTCACCACTTTCCACACATCATCTTCTACTTAATAGTGTAAGTCGTTGTTGCAAGTTAAACACTTGCAGACTTTGTTGTGCCCATGTGCTGGTGACCTGCCCTAGCACGTCTAGCACAATTGGTTACTGTTTAATTTTAAGTCCTCATGGGAACTCAGCAGTTATTAATTTTATTGTTTGCTCTAAATGAGGAGGATTTTCCAAGGATCAATGGAGCGGAAATATTTGTTTTTTCATGTATGTAGCTGTAAAATGATTGATGGATTTTCGCTGGTGCTGATCTAGCTGCAACTTTTTAACTTTATTATTTGAACTCAAGTCCTCTATTTTGTGTTTAGTACTACTATCTTCCGATATAAAAGAAATATTTGTTTTGATTAATGGAAATGTTTAATTTCCTCCTATCATTGCAAAAGTTCCATATGTTCATTTGTTAGATGGCTACAGTTAGGAACGTTGCAAATAGTTACTAGTGAAGTTGCAGATTATTATGTCAACATTGTCACTAATACCTTAATTTGTTTTGGTGATTTGATTGCGTGAGGAAATAATGTACCTTGGTTCTGACCATTGCTTAGGGATGGCAATGGGGCGGGGCAGGGTGGGTGTGGGGCGGGTTGAGCTTAACCCGCAAAAATTTTAACCGGCCCTGCATAAATTTTTGAATATTTGCCTTTTTAATTAAGTTTGATACTAAAAATAAAATTCATAAAACTAAAATCATTTTCTCATTAAGTTGTATTAATTTAATAGATAATAACTTAAAATTTTATTTTTTAAAGGTAAATTGGGAAGAATGTAAGAAACCATCTTAGTTTTTATTGAACCATTTTCATTTACTATCTTGAATATTTTAGTAACTTTAAAGAAATTATCTTAATAAATAATGCTTTGTTACTCTTATAACATGTAAAAAGTTAAAACTAAGTTTAAACCCACATTAAACCGCATAGACCCGCCCCGCCCCGTATTAGTTTTTAAAAAACCCACTTCAACTTGCCCCACATCCCACCCGCCCCGCACAACCTTAAAACCGCCCCACCCCCCCCGCATAACCTTAAAACCTTCCCGCCTCACATCCGCCCCGCCCCATTGCCATCCCTACCATTGCTCTTGGCACAAATTCTACAATACAGTCTTAGAAAAACCACAATGATTTTCTATGAATTAATTCTGCAATATCTCGTGTTAATGAAATCGCCTAGAACTCTCTAGGAAGAATGCTTGTGGGGTGTAGCTCTTTGCTTTTTTGGTTGAGATGGAGTCGGAGGAACAAAGAAACCCTTAAAGGTATCGAAAAGTGCATCATGAAGAGTCAAAAGCTCCCTTATGAACTGTGTACAGTTAAATTTTTGGTGTAAAGAAAGATATGTAGAGATACCAAATCTTTACTAGATTTTTTAGGAGCCTTGTAGCAGCCTTGTAAGAAGAACAAGGTTATCCTTTTGTTTTAATCTACATTGTGAATATGGCATCTAGCATTTCCTTACTGATGAATATACTGTTACTATTCTGTAAAAAACAAGGGAGTCAAAAGCTCGGTTTTATTCCTAAAATACTTTTTGTGTAAGAAAGGCATTCGCTTTTGTGCAGTGGGATGAATATCTTTGGAGCTTTGACATAAAACCATTAGTAGCTTGAAGTGTGTGCTTCTTTGTTGTAAAGGAATCATTTGATATAAAAGCATTAATGCCTCTGTCTACTGATTCTTCTATGTTTTTTTTATTCGTCAGTAACATTCAGACGTATTTAAAAGATAACTTTTTTTCCTAGTGAGTTCTCCGCTATTGTGTTGAGTTACCCTTGTATACATGACTGATTGTTATCCTAATGGACTTCCAGGTTGCAGAGAAGAAATTTGATCCTGATTTAATTGTTTATAATGCTGGTACTGATATCTTGGATGGGGATCCACTTGGCAGGTTGAAGGTAAGACCCACCGACGGGAAACAAGCGATATGTGGCTTGCATGTCTGTCGTTATGGAAAAGCCACATAGGAGATGGAATTCTAGACTTTTAAATTATTACAAGCTTATAAAATCTTGAACATTTTTTATGCAGCTAATTGGAAGAATTTTTATAACAAGAAATAATCATAAATTTTGGGATGTAAGAATTTAATCTTTTTTCCTTTAAATCAAAATATAAAAGGATAAACTACATGTTTTCCTCTTGAAAGAGGGTGAAGATATTGAGATATCCCAATTCTGCTCCAAGCATAAGACACAATGGAGAACTGAATTATGGAACATACATGAAGTAACATATTACATTCCTTCAGTCTAATTTTACCTGATATCATTACTGGACAAGTAATTTTAAATATTAGATCAACTTGTATACAAGTGGTGGAGAAAGTAGTTGAGCAATTGGTGAATATTAGCTTGGTGGAGAAGTCATAACTTTGATGTTTATAATTTTGATTAGTTAAATGAATTTGGATTCTTGATACTTGTGAATTGCAATAAATAAAATAATTAAATGGTGGCAAACATTTCAGTATGTCTCATAATAGAAAATTTATCATATAAAGTATGATTGTTATTTGTTCGGGTCTAAAGGATTTGTGTCTTTGAATTTTACGAGAACTTAGTCGCAGTAAGGTGAAATGTCAATAATGCTCCTCTCTTTTCAAATCTGTCAAGTAGCCAAAAACTGGTGCATGCCTTGAATGTGTAACAATACTATTTGATTTGATTGAAGCAGTTTCAGTTTAGGTAAGAACTAAGTTGCACGGGCTCTTCAAAAATGTTGTTGGGTGCATATCAGATCCTCCAAAAGTAGTGCATTTTTGGAGAATCCGACATGGGCGGGGCAACATTTTTGGAGAGTCCGCACACATTGCGTATGAATGAAGCTGTCAGATATATTACTCATACAATTGCAGACCATAGAGTCTTGTTCATTGCTATGCCAAAAAAGGAAGAGTGACGAGTTTATGCCAAATCTTGTGTATATACTGTCATTGTTAATTACATATATGGCTGTGCAGATCAGTCCTGATGGCATTGCTAGTAGGGATGAAAAAGTTTTCAGGTTTGCTCGAGAGAGAAACATCCCCCTCATCATGCTCACATCAGGTCAACCCATCTCTTATTCTATATTGCACCTTGCTTAATCATTTTGGTGAACTTGTGCCATATGTTACCTGTAACTGATCTTTTTTAATTACATTTTCAGGCGGTTACATGAAATCCAGTGCCAAAGTTATTGCTGATTCCATCGTAAATCTCTCAAATAAATCCCTGATAGATATGAAGAGCTTACTAACTGGACAAGCATTGTAGGTGAATGTCCTTGCATAGCTACTTTGAAAGGCCTGAAATTGACCTATGTGGTAAAGTCGAGATTGCTCATTTGTGTTGTAAAGAGAATAATTTCCCTTGATAGTGAATGCTTGTATTATATGCTATTGGGATGCTAGAGATGGGAAAAACAAGAAAGAACTTGTTAAAATTTGTGTTCCTTATTGCTTTTAGCCAAGAATGTAAATTGTGTATGTGCTAGTTCATGTATGAAGCAACTCACGTAACTTGAAATCATCAATACATAAGGATATGGTTTGTGTTGTCATGTATTGTGAATGCAGGAAGGAGCATAATTCAAAGTTATGGTTCAACTCTTGGCAATAGATTGAAACCTGTGCGCGCGTTATCGTGCTTATATTGATTATTTATACAGCTGTGCAGTCAAGTTCTTGTTGTTACTCCTGTAGTCCTATTTCATGTTTTCAGCAGCTCATATGATGTTAACTGATATCCAGAGACTTCATTTATGTTGGTCTATATATGCACCATCTCTAATTCAAAAGGAAATGTTCCCTCCATTTCCTTATCATGGTCATCTTTAACCCTAACAATTTATTGTCGCTTTCAAATCATTGACACAGCTCATAAATAGGGGGTGTGCAAAAACCGAATCGACCAATAAACCGAACCGAAAAAATGTTATTGGGCTATTATTATTGGGTTATTGGGTTTATAAAAAAAAGTTATTGGGTTATTGGTTCGGTTTCGGTTTCGGTTTTTACTATTGGGTTATTGGGTAAACCGATAACCCAATAAGACGGTAATAATTTACTACTTTACCCTTCCTAAATATTAAATATTAATAATTTAATATATAACTAGACACTATAACTATATCAAATTATCAGTATTCTACCCACTTCACACTAGGCCGCTTTAGTCTTTACTATTTACTCAAAACTTAATGCCTAAAGTAAGGATTCATAATTGTAGCTATTTGATTTTAGTTTTAGTCTTGTTGGACTATTTGATTTTAGTTTGTAACTGTAAGCTGTAGTTTTTGCAATAACATCATAAATTTCATACTATGTTTGGACAGTGACATGTAAGTGTAGCCTTCGTATTACATTTGCTCTTATTAATGCAATTTCTCATTATCTTTCTTGTTTCACTATATCAAAGCATTTAGAGAAGTGAGAAGTCATATATTATTTTATGGACATTTTCTTATTGGGTAAACCGAAATTGAACCGAAAACCGACAAAGAATATCTTATTGGTTTGTTATTGGGTTAGCATATAAAAACTGAAAACCGATAAACCGAACCGATAATACATAAGATCGATCTGAACCGACCGATGCACACCCCTACTCATAAATGATATCAAACTAGTGTTGTGCTGAATTTGTTAAGCTGATATAATCGTATCAAAATAATATTGTTGCTTCAATATAATGACAATTTGTTGCAATGCTTGAAATTTGAAGAAGATACCAAAAAGCAAATTTGATTTTTTTTTGTAAACAGACAACAATAGATTTTGCATAATGCAGTAGGTTTGACTATTTGGAAGATTTTAGAATACTCAATAATAAGAGAATTACTCGGATGTTAAGCACCGCTCACTCCCAATCCTAAGGCCGTGAGTTCGAGTCACCAAGGAAGCAAAAATGATGGGAACTCTTAGGGAGGGG
This sequence comes from Solanum appendiculatum, assembly GCA_018342035.1. Taxonomy (NCBI): domain Eukaryota; kingdom Viridiplantae; phylum Streptophyta; class Magnoliopsida; order Solanales; family Solanaceae; genus Solanum; species Solanum appendiculatum. The sequence goes on from JAGDQO010002082.1 coordinate 424,400, forward strand.
TAAAAAAAAGAAAAAAGAAAAATGGAAGAATGAACAAAAGAAATATAAGAATAATAATGTGGGCTCGTGTTAACTTTTAGAATATAAATGATGCAACAAAATAAATAGTCACATAAGAAAGGATACTATAATTACCTAAAAGTTATTCTATTATTTAATTATTAGAACAATCCCACACTAAATAAGGTAAAATGTTACTATAATTTCTAAATTTAACAGTACGTGATTTTCTTACATATATATATATATATATATATACATTTTAAATAAAAGTGGGGGCCTAATTCTTTGGGGACCCCTAAACCATTACTTTAGTGAACTTATAGTCGAGCCGACTATATCCTACTTTATTGGAGTATATGAATGTTGCTTTAGTTTTTGGGTTAAACAAACTAGGAGGAAGATTACAAGGCTAGTGAATTTATAATCGACCCGACTCTACCCTAGTCTATTGGAGTATATGAATATTGCTTCAATTTTTGCGTTAAAAAATCCAAAAGGGAGGTCAATGAAATTGAGAAGTTGATAGATTAAAAAAATAAAATATTATGTGTGTCACACAATTAATACTAGTTGGGTGAGACTTTATTTCATCTAACAAATTAGTGAATTTAAGTTTCACACTTTTATGTCTATTAATTTGTGAAATGAAGAAAATCTAATATAATTAGTGTCATTTGAATTTGAATAAGATATAAAACAAAAATTTCGTAGTTCACATAACAGTTCTGAACAGTTAAGCAATGATTTGGTTAGTAATTACGTGAATATAAACCTGTGTTCACTGTCTTTTGTTAGCTTGTCATATATTATTATTAGTAAGGCTGGGCGTTCGGTCGGTTCGGTTTTCGGTTTGATAAAAATGTCAATCCAAACCAAACTGAAATAAATTTGGTTCGGTTCGGTTTATTTCGGTTTATGAGATTACATTGAGTGTTGATGAACAAATTTACTTCCTATTCAACTTCTATCAGCAATTTTTACAATTTTCATACATATATGTGCTAGGAAAATTTAGCTCAGTGTTCTAACTTCTATCAGCAAAAAATTCAACATTCAGCAAACTTGCCATTTGCCAATATCCAAACCCCATATGAAGTGTGGTACCCGTTGTCTGTTGTTGAACTGCCAAACAACCAACCGAAGACAGTTCACAGGCAACAAGAGGCATCAAGCCATCAACAACACAACAACCAACACATAGAAAGACCAGAGCGAGGACGGAGGCGAAGTCTCAGTCAGACAGTCACTATGTCTACACTTGACAAGTGACGAGAACGGAGGACGGACGGAGGCGATGGACTATCAGACGAGTGTAGTGAGATGGGTCGATGAGAGTCATTGTTGTCTTGTCGAAATGTGAGTTGTGAGAGTTTAGTATTTAGGGATTTCAATTTCCATGTCTACACTTGACAAGTGACGAGAACGGAGGACGGACGGAGGCGATGGGCTATCGGACGAGTGTCGTGAGATGGGTCGATGAGAGTCATTGTTGTCTCGTCGAAATGTGAGTTGTGAGAGTTTAGTATTTAGGGATTTCAATTTCCATGTCTACACTTGACAAGTGACGAGAACGGAGGACGGACGGAGGCGATGGGCTATCGGACGAGTGTCGTGAGATGGGTCGATGAGAGTCATTGTTGTCTCGTCGAAATGTGAGTTGTGAGAGTTTAGTATTTAGGGATTTCAATTTCCAGTCATGAGAGTTTCAATTTAGGGATTCAGAATTGGGAATTGGGTAATTCATAAGTGTAGGAACTACGGTGAGTCACTCCCAAATGCCAAATTGGGCCAAATTTTAATGGGCTATTGACATTGTATAGGCTGGGCTGTAAGTGTAGTGTAGTGTTAATGTATTAAAATTCGGTTAAATCGAATTAATTTGTTAAAAATCTAAATCAACCGATCAAACCGAAATCAAAATTAAAAAATTTCAGTTCGATCGGTTTTTTCAGTTTGAACCCAAATATGCCGAGGCCTAATTATTAGTAGTATTAGATGATTAATCATAACAAATTGACCTTAGCCTGTACCTCCAAAAATAGTAGAAACAATAAATGTTGCATCTCTTGGGGACAGGGACACAAGTGTCTTACCTTTTGGTCAATTGTTGGATTAATTAGCATTCATTATACTCCCTCCGTTCAACAATAGTTGTCTACTATACTAAAAATAATTGTCCAACAATATTTGTTCAATTTAGAAAATGAAGAGATAATTTACCTTTTTGATCTATTTTACCCCTGCTATTAAATACTATTTATCATATAACATATTTCTCAAAGTATTAAATTTAATAAAGTCAAAGTATAATATAGTAATATTACTCATATTATTTATTGTTTCTTAAGAAGTGTGTCAAGTTAATAGTGAACAACTATTATTGGAGGGAGAGTACAAATTATGTTCACCTAAATGAGAGTAGTTAGGTATAACTTAATGTGTCAATAGAATCTTCATCTCATAGTATTAATTAGCCGTGTAAGCTTCTTCAATAAAAATTTAATGTGTGAATGGAACCTTCACCTAATTTGACAATGAAAGCCTAGCATGCGGGTGAACAATTGGTTTTTATAAAAATAAATCAATTTCTTACTTATTTCTTTTATTTTGGTGAAATAAAAAATATCTCATGAAAACACTTCATCATATATTTAGATATCTTATAAATAATGAGAGAACTACTAAAAACACTCCTAAATTTGATGCGAATCATTAGTTTTATTCTCGATCTATTGATAGCCTTAAAAACACCTTTTTACTTGACTAATTGAACTTAGATACACCCCCGATCTTGCAACATGAGTGAAATACACTCCTAAATTATCGCAAAGTTTAAAGGTATTTTCAACACTTAGATTGAATTTTTACTAAAAGCTTCATGCTTCTACAAAAATTTAAGACCACTTGATATGTCATGTGACAGATTGAGATATAAAAAAGTTTAGTTAGTCAAGTAGATAAATGTTTTTAGACTGTCAATAATTTGAGTACAAAACTAATAGTTTACGAAAAAATCAATCATGTTTTCAATAGTTGTCTCTTTAAATAAATCATAGTTTCAGCGTCTAAACAGAATTTTGGTTTATAAATTTGAGGGGCTCGACATCTTACACATGGTCACGTGAAAACATCCCCCAACTGTCTTAATCATCCTCATTAAGTCCAGTAATTCAACTGCGAGTGGTTAGATCTCTAGTTAAAATCTAACCATGGTTACATTTTAACCTATCCACCAAGTGTCTAATCCTACAACAAAAATTCATTCAATGTCCCTCTTCTCAACACACAGTATGGTGTGTCAGTGTGTGTTGTATATATAAATAAAAAACAATGTACAGTGTAGTACTATCAACTTCTTCTTCTGCTACTGAGTAGAGTTTGTTGTTGTACACCCTGTAGAAAGTGACCAACCGACACCTAAACACTACTCTTAATCCACTGCTTTCCGCCGGCGCGGTTGCCGTCGCCGCCGTGCAATGACTTCTCGGAGGAGATCATCCTCCCTGTTGCAATCCTTATTTGTGAAGCTCTCTACTATTTCAGCAATTACAGTATTGCTGCTCTGTCTCGCTTTGGCATTTGCATTTGCGCTTCCAGGATCAGATCAGCTGCTTAGTGTAGGAAGTAATGGCACACGTAATGGTAGTGAATTCAGCAGTGGACCTCGGAGTAGGCCTAAAGAGGATAGTTTTGCTGATATGATTGATCGAGCACTTGAGAAAGAGTTCACTGAAAATGATAAGGATGAAGGTTTTTGTTCTAGATCTGAATTTCTCACAGTTTATATAACTTCGTTTTATTTTTTGCTCAGAGCGTTTTACAATTTGTCACTGTTGAATTGGCAACTGGAGATATGCGTTAAAGTTGTGTTTTAAACATAAATCAATAATCTAATCAAAGTTCACTGAAAATGATAAGGATGAAGGTTTTTGTTCTAGATCTGAATTTCTCACAATTTATATAACTTCGTTTTATTTTTTGCTCAGAGCGTTTTACAATTTGTCACTGTTGAATTGGCAACTGGAGATATGCGTTAAAATTGTGTTTTAAACATAAATCAATAATCTAATCAAAGTTTCTCTAGACTGACATCTTGGTTGTAAATCTTCATTTCTGCTTTCATATACCTTATTTGTTAATGCGACCTGGTATATAGTTCCATTAATTGCTGTATCTAGTAAAATAAATAATATGTATGAAGATCTGCTTTTGTAATCATCAGATGTAATTTTGGAAGGTTGGTAAATAGAAAAAGATTAGCTACTAACTGATTGAGCATATATTTTTCCTATTTAATTGGCAGCTAATGATGTGGGCAGCTTCAATAATAGTGTGGCCGAGCAGCAGGTGTGCACATCTTACATTATCTCTCCGCCTCTTCTTAGTGAATTATATTCTATAAAGTGATTGTTATAAGTTTCATTTGAATTGCTATGTGTAATTATTCCATTAAAGAAGGTGACTTGTTCTAAACTACTTAACTGTTGTGGTAGAGTTATTCGGTATACTGGTAAGAGGATGAGCTACTTCTGTGAGTGATGTCTGCCAAATTATATTCTCAAATGGGAATAAAGCAGTCGCTGTCAAAATATAGTAACCCAACTAGGTTAAAGTCGAATCCCACAGAGAATGTGGTGAAAAAACTTACAATTTGCTATTGAAATCCAATCTAATGACTCTTGTACGAAAGCAATAACTAAAACTATGAACAATTATGAAGTAGTTTGTAGCAAAGAATAATGAAACCTATTTTCTATTGATAAGGCGTAACGTTTAAAACATTGTCCTTGTGATCTATTTGTAGTAGTGGAAAGAAAATCCCAATCCCAGTTGGACTCTGCTTTGACTTTGTCAAATCTGGTTCCTCATAATATAGATGTGCGGTGCAGATCCCATAACGGAGCAGGAGGCCCACGCCGCGAGGGCCATTGCGAACTCCGTCTACTTTTCAGTGCGTCGCTTGTCCGTCGCCAGAACTTTCAGTTGCTGAATCTTGTTTTCACTCAGGTGCAATGCGGAGGCCAACATGAGGTGCATGCCCCGCAATGCAGACTATCTTCTTCAACCTGTCTTGGCTGCATTTTAACCCGGGTCTAGGGATGGCAATGGGGCGGGGCGGGGAGGGTTTAAGGCTATGCGGGGCGGGGCGGGTTTAAGGTTGTGCGGGGAGGGTTGAAGTGGGTTTTTTTTAAAATTAATGCGGGGCGGGGCGGATTGCGGGTATATGTGATTTTATGCGGGTTCAAACTTAATTTTAACTTTTTACATGTTATAAGAGTGATAGAACATTTTTTATTAAGAACATTTCTTTAAAACTACCTAAATATTCAAGATAGTAAATGAAAATTGTTCAATAAAAAATAATACAATTTTTTACATGTTTCCAATTGATCTCTAAAAAATAAAATTTTAAGTTATTATCTATTAAATTAATACAACTTAATGAAAAAAAAAATTATTTTTATGAATTTTATTTTTAGTATCAAACTTAACTAGAAAAAGAAAATATAAAAAAAATTATGCGGTGCGGGTTTATGCGGGGCGGGGCGGGTTGAAAATGAAAAAAATTGTTATGCGGGGCGGAGCAGGTAAAAATTTTTGCGGGTTAAGCTCAACCAGCCCCGCCCCGCCCCGCCCCATTGCCATCCCTACCCGGGACGCTTTGCTTTGAGTTGTAATCCATCTTTTGGGTCAATTGCTTTTTTTAGCCTGAAATCGATCTAATCATGTATATTAGATCATCACAACAATTATACAGAAAACACATGGATTTATGTGAGTTTATACTCAGAACTTAGCTAAATATGGGTAAAATATGGTGCTTGGATGCATAAATACACCCCAGATCATGGGGCACCAAAGTCATCAAAAAAGAAGGTTGAAGAATTTCCAATGACGAGGGAGTAGATTTAAACATGATATGTAAGTAAAACATCATAATGTCTCAACAATCGAAGGAACTCACAAACTCGTAATTTGTCCTATCATTGTCTCCACTAGTAAGTATTTGGGAGTTGGCCTTTCTTTTATTCTTCATCACTTTTTTCTGTTACTCCTCAGCCGGTTTTGAAGAATAAAAGTAATTACTTATCTTACAACTTGAACCAACTGAATGGTGTATTTTCCATTGTTTACTCTCAGGTATATAAGTTTCATTCTTCTGTTTATTCTGCTGAGGTTTGTTACTGGTTTAAAACTTGTCACATATTTCTAGTTCACCTAGTGGCTAATAATATGCTGATATGTATTTGAATTGTGCTTATACCATGACTGACATTCTGATTGGTGTTTCTCTTTCATAACTATTATACCATTGTACTGATACTCCTTTCTCGCTTATAGCTGTTTGAATATGTGTCGCTTCAATGTTTTATCCCTTTCTTTTTCAGGCGGTGTTGGAGACTGTGGCTAGAGTTAAGTCCAAGAAAAATGACACAAAGAAAGAGGACAAGTACATACTTCGTATATTTTCACTAATTAACTTTCTACAGTATTCATCTCCTTCTTGATTCATGGTTTTTATATTTTGTACAATTACTTTGTAGATCCTTTCAGCTTCATCATGTTTTTAAACTTGATAATGACCATGGAGCAGAAGAAACGCCAACATTAATAGATAGGAAGGTAAGCTTTTAGTTTTGTTTGCTTCTGTGCATGAGTTGATTGATGGTTATGATTTTTGAAAATGAAGATCCATATACTTGGAATGTAATGCTTGATATTTTTTTTAATCAGGACAACGTCTTTATCATATCTAATTTCAAGTCCAAGTATCCGGTATTACAGTTAGACTTGAGGTAAGCTTTCTACATTTGTATGGAAGCTGACAAGCATTTGTATGGCTCACTGTTGCTTGACATGTGTAATGCGTAGGTTGATATCAGATCTGGTAGTGGTTATTGTTTCTGCAACATGTGGTGGAATTGCCTTTGCTTGTGCGGGTCAGCCGGTTGGATCACTATCTTTTACTGAGTTTTTCGTCATTACTGATAAACAAAATGACCGATATTTCTTCATTCCAAAGTACACAATAGTGGTTCTTCTTTTGTAGTTGCAAGGCATTCAAATTTCTAATTCTTAATTTATATTTCTCAGGTTATAACTGGATACTTACTAGCAGGATCTGTTGTTGGACCTGGAGGTTTTAATGTTGTCAGTGAAATGGTGCAAGTATGTAGCTTTGACAAAAAAGATCTTATTATTTGTTTTCCTAATACAGTGGAGTTGTTCTTTCCTATAGTCTGATGGTTCTAGCTGAGCTTGTAGTACTTGATAAGAAATGTGAAAGAAACTGCTTTCACAAGGTTGGGCCTGTTTAAGTGAGCATCTCAATTTTGTTAGCTTAATCAGATCTCATATGGATTCTAAATGATTGGAAAATGGAAAATGATGGAGACTCGCAATTTCTGAAGAACTTTTCAGCTTGGTGGTTTCTATAATTGCAATTAAGAACAATATCTATGATCTTTAGCAACTGAATTAATGAAAGTTATCTGCAGTAATCAACTTAGTGTAGTTTTCTTCTTAGCTTGTAATTCATTTATCAAGTTTTATGTCACTTTCAACCTGTCTCTGCTTATAGGTTGAGACAGTGGCTCAGTTCGGTGTAATTTTTCTTCTTTTTGCTTTGGGGCTGGAGTTCTCAACCACAAAGGTTTGCTAAATAGAAAGAACATTACATATTTCATTTTCATTTTCTTGATAAACAGTGCAACCATTATTTGATTTATGTTATATAAACTATGGGTTGACACTGATTTTTGTGTATTATCTAGCTCCGTATTGTTCGAGCTGTTGCAGTTCTTGGAGGCTTACTTCAAGTTCTTCTTTTTATATGTCTATGTGGAATTACAGCCTCGGTAGGTCTAAAATTTTCTTGTTTTATGTGGTCTGCTTTTTATGTGACTATGGGTGCACCATTTCTTATTATTCTAGTGGTCGCTTTATTGCTATGCATTGATCCCTGTTACTGGGTAATCTTATTAGAAAACATAGTGTTTAATATGTGTTGTTGTATCGGAAGGACTGCAAAGTTTGGTGCCTGAGTAGAGAGGGGGTGGGATGTGGGTCGATGTGGTATCTCCTTGTGCTGCTTTGATATTACATTATTGAATCTTAAACAGTAACGACCAACCCTTTTTTATCATCAACAACAAGAAGCTAAGCCTTAATCCCCATCTAGCTTGCCAGCTATTTGAATCCTCACTATCCATTTTGCTCCATTTACCATTTCATTTAAATACGTGGGGTTCTACGCTAACTGCTCTCTATATTTTTAGTGACATTCATATCTCTAAAGAAACTAAAGAGACCCTAGCAAACATTGAACCTCATGTAAATCTACACCATGATCAAGTTTTGGTCCCAATTTGCCAATATTGCATATGTGGACTTTTTACTTCTATCATGTTTTGTTTTTTCGCTAAGTCTGCCGAGATTTTGAGTGACTGTTGTGTTTTGAGATAACTTCCTTCAATGTGATTTTAGGTCTACCCTTTCCCCATTTAACATTGGGCCAGTTCATTTGGAGGTTTAGGTAGGGTGCGATAAATCCTCTCAAACAGCATTCTCTCTTTTATCCTCTCTGTGTTCTACTTTCACCTTTTAGATCTTGTTTAACTTTGTATAAGTGCACATCTATCTGAACATTCCATTTTGATGACACTAATCTTGCGGTACGTCGCACCTTTGAGGTCCAGCATTACCTAATAACAGTGTTAGTCTTCAGATGAACTTCCTTTAAGCCTGTGAACTACATGTTGTCACAGGATCAATAAGCATATGCTTTGAATGTGATGCGTTGCCATGCAGGGAATGCATTTCAAGTGCAACTCGGTGCTTTTTTTTTTAAAATTTCAAAAAAAAAAACCTGAATGAATTGTACCAATTCATTAGACTAAAAGCATCAAATGCTGTATTTATCTTACGCGGGTGAAATCTGTTGGTTATTTTTTTTAATGTGGAAAATTTTGATTCTGTTTTATAACAGAACTAGTGAAATTTAAATTGCATTCTGTATTTTAGTAACAGAAAATGTATCCAATACAGTCAATTAAAATGTAGATGTTTTCCGCTTTACCTCATTTTATGCGTAGTAGGTCAGCTGAATAAATTGTTGAGCATTAAGATGTATACGCTTATGTGACTGGCACATGCTTCTTAATTATTTTGACACCTATACATGTTGTAAGATAGGAGAAAGTTTCTCCAGAACAGTACTATGTCTCATCTTTTATGTTTACTGTTCGCCAAAAGTTTTTCCCCGTTTGTAGCAATATAAACTTGTGCAACTTGATGATTTTGTAGTTGTGTGGCGGTAAACCTTCAGAGGGTGTATTTGTTGGAGCATTTCTCTCAATGTCTTCTACAGCTGTGGTAAGCTTGTCCACGTCCATTCTATCTCCTTTAGGGTATTGTGGACACTGGAGTCTCTGATCGTAACTGACCTTTTTCCTTGCCATAGGTGTTGAAGTTTTTGATGGAAAAGAATAGTACAAATGCACTTCACGGCCAGGTTACAATTGGTACTCTTATTTTGCAGGTGCTTTGTCTTCTGATTCATCTCCTGCACATCCTTCTTTCTTTACAATTTGCAAGATCTCACAGATTGAGACCTCTTTGAGTTTTTATTCAGCACTTGATTGATATCTACTATTTGGAAGTTCTAGTTGCATATTATTTTATTGAAAAGAAGTCTAAATGGCACATGCCAGTTCAAGTTACAGAAGGAAAATAGTCTCACCACTATTTCATCATCACAAGAATAACACTCACTAAACATCAAACCACTGGAGCTATTGATTTTTCACCACCCATAAGATCTCACCACATAAGAATGGATCATAGTTAACTTCATACTCTTCCTTGGCTCAAAGAACAGGAACGTGGTGTCTAAAGTCTAAATTCCAGGTACTTTCTCGTTCTTTCAGGATTGTGCTGTAGGTCTTCTGTTTGCTTTGCTTCCAATCTTGGGAGGCACTTCCAATATTTTGCAAGGGTTAATATCCATGACAAAGTCGTAAGTTTGCTTACTTGACTTTGAGCACTTTCTATTCCCTCTCTGTACATGCTTTGGTGCAGGTCAGCTATATTTGTAAGAGTTAGTTGGTTTCTGTTTGCTTGAATTCTCTTTAGAATCTTCTTAGTGAAAGGAAAAGAGTGTCCTCGAACATAATTTAGACTGTCTCATGAGAACTATAGATAGATAATTGTAACGCTAGAAAGATAATAGGTTTTATTGTGTTTGAAGCTGATCAATCCTGCAAATCACCTCTTTTCAGAGCTCATGACTGTATGAGAACTGTTTGTTCAATGCTATTAAGTTGTCTTGTATGTCTAGGCATGCATTTCATAAGCAGCGCTTGCCTAGAGGCCTCTGTTCAGTTTGGTAGATTTTAGCAACTTGACAATAGAATACTTTAATCAATAGCTTTCCCAGCTGAGATGTTGTAGGCAGGTCCATATTATTCGACAACATGCTCATGAGTTCTGAATTTAGATTTAACTACTTAGGAGTTCAATTTGTCCTCTAGAATATGGTAACAACTTGTCATTATGTCACTTGAGGAGGGAGGGTCAATTGTTCTTTTCTGCCAAAGGAATCTACCACATACTATCACAAGTGCTCAGATGGTTGTTGGGCCATGCATCCAATTCTGGTGATTGTAGAATATAAAATGGTAAACAAAGACATTGGCGAAATACCAATTCACTATAGAAGTGTATGGGCAGAGAACATGTATGTAGGGATGGGGACTGGGAAGTTTAATGCCTCTGGATCTGAAGTTTTATGCAGATGCTCATGAGAAATTGACAAGCTCCAAAGTGGAAAACTACGATATATGCTTGATATAAACACGTAAACTCGAATCAAATAAAGGTACCTTAGGTGATCTACCTGAATAATTGCATCTTTACCATCAAAATGAAAAAAGCAAAAATGCCTATGTACAAACTTATGCATTATTATCTTGACGTAGACATATAAGGCCTAGAAAGTATGTTGAAGATAGAGGTCCAACTAAATTATGCAAAGTGAAAGGTGGATATATCAACAAGTGATTGTATCAATTGTGAACATGTATTGTCTGCCAATACTTCCTAATTTGGAAGGCAAGGAAGGTCCATTCATCCATCTAAATCATGATTAGATGGATATGCAGGGAAAAACTAATTTCAGAGTCTAGCAACCCATTAGTATATTGTATAAGCGAGAACTCTCTTTGCAGCGGATGAACTTATTGAAGAAGATATATTTTCATGAGAGTCTTCTAAAAGAATTTAATGGAAGTCAAATTTGATGGGTGGAGGGGGTTGATGGACATATTCCCTACGAGAGATTGTATAGGAATCATTTTTTATTGGTTTAATGTGAAAGGCATAGAGAAAAGAGATTATTATGATGAACATGGAAATAGTTGATCATCAAACAAATACCTATGGGAAGGTAAATCATAAAGAATCGCTACATGATTGTAGCAAACTTTCACCTAAATTCCCCAGGTTTTTTTTTTTTTTTTTGGGTGGGGAATGAGGGAGTTAAGGATTGATTCCTGAGAGCCATATAGTAATGCTTTACCTTCTTAATGATTCTTTGCATTTAATCCTGTCTTCTGAGACAGCTGATATAATTTAAATATTCTGTAGAGCAATTAAAATGAGATCAAGGCTTCGGTATTTCTGCGTATTTTTTGCTAAAATTCTGCAACTTTGGTACTTTTATTCTTTTGTCCTACTCTTTTGCTAAGAGGCAATGCTTTTAGACTGTTGTTAGTTGTGAAATGAGGAATAACCTTTAAATTTTTAGCATGGAGAATTTGCAAGCATGGCATACTTATTGATTGGTCTCATGTAAAGACTAAAGAGCCCCATTTTGGGTATCCTTGTGAAGGAGAAATTTACTTCAAATGGAATGAGCTTATGAAATTTTCTTTTTGCAACGAAAATTTGCATTTCTTCTTTGAGTGGTTGCGTTTCAGCAGAAATGTCAGTTTCAACATGCCTCAGTTCTTTATGGTATTGTAGTAACACCAACGTGACTCCATTCTATCATATGATGGTTGTTGGCCCTATTACGTAGTCGGCATATACTGAACTTACTGCCTAGTGGTGTATTACATAACATATATAATTAGCATACTGATACTGGTGTACCACTGTATTGTTTGTCCTCCATAATTGAACTTCTGAGAAATGTGGAAGGTGGGATTCAGAAAAGTAGATGCTAAGCTAGTACTTCTGGAATTTCGGTGCTTTAAATTGTTTGAATCTCTTGCCTGATGTTAATTTTGCACCAATCCTACTTATTTATTGCATTATACTGATTCATCTATCAGCCAGGTTGGTCATGTTGCTCTCATTTTTGGCTATTTTGTCAATATTATCATGGAAGTGTGTTCCATGGTTCCTGAAGCTGATGATGAGCTTATCATCACAGGTATGAACTTCCTGACTCTAAATAAGTACCTTTGTTAGGCAATAGCACTTAAACATATCTGTTGGGAGAGGAAGAATTAGAGAGAATTAAATTGAATTCTGACAAAATACGCCAAACACCTATTTATAGATCTGTTCTATTGTAGAAAGTAGAGAATCAGTTAAGACCTTACTCTACAAAGTACAGCGGTGCATTTATTGCATGCTTGACCCATTTATATGGTCGCACATTTATTGTACTGCTTGACCCATTAATTAGGCTGGACTGAAACTACTCCATGAACATTGTTTGTCAGTTTTCATGAGTTCTTCATGATTAATTGTGGGCATGATGGTCACTGGTATTTAAGATTTTTCTGAGAATTCTAATTATGTCCTTTATTTCGCAGACTAATGAACTGTATCAATTGGCTTCAGTGGCATTTTGCCTCCTTGTAGCTTGGGTTGGTTATTCTTCTATCTCTCAGCCTTTGTACTTGTGCTATAAAATATGCATTTGGATTGTCTTTTCTCTGCTTTCTGGTTATGCATCAATTCCTGCTGAATGGTGACCCAACCTCTTTCTACATTCCCTGGTGGAAAGATTCAGGACTAGGACTTTTGGAATTGGAGTAAATATTTGTTATGGCCTCCTCAACATGTTGCAATGTTAGATGTGATTGTTTTTATCATTTTTGAATTGAAACCTTGTTAGAATGCTCTTCACAAGGATATGTTCATATTGCCAAGATATTCCTAGTTCAAAATTCCTTATCTCTTTACCAAACAGCTCCTCAACTGTGCTGCAGTCAAGAAGAGCTCAGAACAGCTTGTTAATGCTTGGTCTGCTTTTTCAAAGTTTTTTATTCTAATTTCTTCGTCAAGTTTACCAACTGTGCTTTATTAACATGTTCACTATATAGTGCATATTATTTTAGTTCTTGAATTTTTTACTCAAAAAGGTGCATGTTGAATTTGGTTCTCTTGGTGCATGCTAAGAACTGGTTTTTTTTTACTTGTTTTCTTATCAATTATCTTTTTATCTATTGTTTGTACAATTTCAGTGTAGCGATAAGCTAGGTCTAAGCTTAGAGTTGGGTTCATTTGCTGCTGGAGTGATGATTTCAACAACTGATCTTGCCCAACATACTCTTGAACAAGTAAGACTTCATTATGATTTTTGTTTTGCCATTACAACGTAGGGACAAGAAGGAATCATGGAATCAATGGGCATTAGGATATAATACAAGAAGCCTATCTGATATTTGAATAGAAGTTTCTAACTTCTATTCGTTTGATATTGTTGCTGAGAATGTGCATTTGCCTGGTATTGAACTACTGATACAAAAATATACTTCAACCATGCCTGGTGAAGATTTGATTCTTATTTCTACCTTCCGAGAAATAATTTTTTCTTTTTAGTGTCCAAGATGTTTGATCTGTGTATACCCTGATTTCAGGTGATCACAAACAATCTTCAAAATGCTGCTCTTTGTCCAAAGCTTTATTTGTTCTACTTGCTAAATAATTCCAAGCGTAGTCTATAATCATTAGTTGAAATGGGAGGGGATAGTGTTGGTTTTTAAACAAAAGAATTAGCGAAATAACAGGGAAAGGCTTAGAGGGAAGAAAATTGCAATGTTGTCAAAGAGAATTATTTTATTAATAACACAGAAACATACATTTATAGCTTCGATTTCCAACTAAAAATTAGAAAAATATGCTACTAACTTATCTACAAATTCAAATAACAAAGAAAGAGGAAACTAACTCCTAAATTCAAGCTACAATGGACTCTAATAAAAATAATTTGAAGTCCTAAAAGCTAGCAATTGATAAACTGAATTTCTGCAAAAGAAATCTTTTAGAGATAATGCAGCTAGTTGTTTTATTTCTACAATATTCTGAGACATATTTTCAACACTCCTCCTTGGATCAAGAATCATAGATTGTAGTCTTGGATGAAAGTGACCTCGTGATTAAATCTGTCAGTTCATATTTGGTCTTGCAAGACTTGTGTTCATCTTCTATTGGATTGAATTAGAAGTTTCTACCTCTCATTTCAACTTGTAAAATTTCCTGTTAGTGACATCACTGATTTGACTATACTTGTATTCAAATGACAATTTAAATCATTTTTCCATTAGCTTGCCAACGCAACAAGTTTTGATCAATATTAGGCATGTAGAGAACATCTGAAATTATTTTTATACCTGAACTTGTTTTGATTACAATGCTCCCTTTTTCTTTTGCAGGAATAGTCATCATTTCTGATTCTGATTTTCTGATTTTTCTATTTTAAATAGACATGAACTCTTAAAAAAGATTTATGTCATATTATTATTTATTTGTGTCATAAAAAAAAAAAAGATTTATGTCATATGTCATGTGTCCAACCTCTGCCAATCATCCAAAAATCACATTTCTTGGTTGAGAAGTTTATAGCCACACCATAAGTGGTCTTCTCTTCATTGACAACTTGGGCATTTGCTTTTGCAAATCACAACTTCATGACCAAGCTAGTTGTGGATCTTGCAATGTGCATCTGGTCTCTTTTAACATTTAAATGGAGGATGAACATTTTTGCCATAATGCTGACAAGGTGGGTAATTTTTCCTTGAACTATTACCTTGCTTTGAGTCTTGTGGTTGATTGCCAAAGCTCCTTCAACCATCCCATCTTGCCTCATAAGCCTCCTTGGTTCTTGTGCCTTCAATGTAGTTAGCAATTTTGTCAAGGTAATCTTGGACAGATCTTTACAAGGTAGTTATGGATAATTCATATCTTTTCGGCATTGTAACAAGAACTTTTTCAACAATTCTTGAATCTTTGAATTTAGTGTCAAGCAATCTTACCTTGTAACAAGTTGGTTTGAGTACTCTTTGACGGTCTCAGATTCCTTCATCTTTTGCAACTCGAATTCCCTTATTAAATTCAATATCTTCATGCCTTGCAATTTTTCTCCCTTGTGTATTCTTCCTTCTAATAATCTCAAATTTCTTTTGCTGATTTGAGAGCCATAATTCTTGTGAAAATTGTTGCAGACACCAACAAATAAAGTTGCTTTCACCTTTGATTTTTTTATTTTTCTTTTTCTTGGGTCTTTTGATCTAGGCCACAGTGGGATTATTGAGTTTTTTATGGCTTTTGATCTGGCCATAGTGGGATTATTGAGCAGCGAAAAAATGTCATAATCCTCTTCCAGGACCCCAAAGATCTAAAGCCTCAAGATAAGTCTCCATTCTTAGTATCCAAAGTTGGTAATTTTCACCATTAAAGACAGAAGGAACTATTTGGGAAAAACTATTTTCAGAATCCACCTCACTTGCAGGTCCCTCGAGAAAATGACTCTAGATATCAATTGATGGTTTTTAGCAAAAGAATTAGGGAAGTAACACAGAAAAATACTACAATGCTGTCAAAGAAAATTATTTTATTAGTAACTCAGAGACATACATTTATAGCTTTAATTCTAACTTAAAAAATAGAAAAATGTGCTACTAACTTATCTGTAAATTGAAATAACAAAGGAAGAAGAAACTAACTCCTAAATTCAAGTCACGGAGGACTCTAATAAAAATAATTTAAAAATCTTAATAGTTAGCTGTTGATAAACTTAATTTCTGCAAAAGATATATTTTAGAGATAATGCAACTAGCTATTTTATTTCTACAATATCCTGAGACATTTTCAACAGAGAAATATTTAGTTTCTGAAGATTGGTTGCAATGTTAAACTAGTTGTAAGTTGGCTATTTAAAGCCCTCCTATGTTTAAGAAAAATATTGAGAGATAGCCCCCAAGGCCTAGCTCGAGTGGCAAAAGGTGGAGGATTTGTGGCTTAGGTCGCAAGTTCAAGCCCCCCGGTATTTAAGTGGAGAAGGGTAGACGGGTGGGCCCATTATCCACCGAGTTTAGAAGGCTGTGATTGGTCCAAAGGGCGGGTCACAGACGGATTTCTCGGTTATCAAAAAAAAAATAAAAAAATTGAGAGATATTTCAGTTAGTACTTTTAACCCTTTCTGTTGCACCATCTCTTAAAAAAAAACAAGTTTGTTTCATTTGTCATCAGGTGATGTGATACACCTTCTATTTATTTTAAGTTGGTAAAAGTAAAGGTCATTGTGGAGTAAGAATTTGATTCACTTGGTTTACAAATCAAACCACAAAAAGACTGCATCCATATGCATAATTTGTAACCAATTGTAGTTCTTTTGGAGGTGAAAATAGGATTGATCTTATTAAGTTCACTAGTTATAATATCATTTATTGATGTTCTGGAAAATCGATGGGATTAAGAATGATTCTCACGTTCTTCCTCATTATGGAAATTGCATTGAGATAGTAATGGGATTACTATATTTGCTTTTCTTTTGACAAATAAAGAGACATTACGGACACAGCTATTATCGTCTAATTTGCAATGCGCTGTGTTCTGAGTCCATAGCAGATTCCTTTTTATGGCCTGACTGTTTCTGAGCTTTTTGAATAGGTTTGGTGGTAAGTAACCCAAAACAGGGATTTCTGCTTCCTTAATCCACATAAGGATCTAAAGATTGAGCTTTTCAGTTTGAGTAAAAGGTCTGGTGTGTATTCATCAAACAGAAGTAAAAGTTCTGGCGTGTGGGGAAGTAATTGGTGCACTCTAAAGAGAAACGACTCATTGTCTTGTTGTACAATCTAGTGCAGAGATAAGACTTAAACTGTTTCTTCCTTTCTCTGCTTGATACATTTGGTTTACAATCTAGTTCAGAGATAAGACTTATGCTGTTTCTGCCTTTTTCTGCTGGATACATTTGGTTAAGGTTTATTTTGATGCAGGTTGAACCCATACGCAACTTCTTTGCAGCTCTTTTTCTTGCCAGTATTGGGATGCTCATCCATGTTCATTTCCTCTGGAACCATGTTGATATCCTACTTGCATCAGTGATATTAGTGGTCATTGTTAAAACTGTTGTGACTTCTGCAGTTGTAAAGGCCTTTGGCTACAACAACAAAACTTCACTGCTAGTATGACTCCACTTCTGTGTTGAGTTTTAACTTTTTGTTGTATAAGTAACTAACTTTTGTTAACAAAGGGAGATTGACATTTTGTAGGTTGGAATGTCTTTAGCACAAATAGGAGAATTTGCTTTTGTGTTGCTCAGTCGTGCTTCTAATCTTCACCTAGTTGAGGTAATTGATACTACTGTTATCTATGTGACCGGATTTTCTAGTTGCTTATCCAACTTTAAACAGAGCTTAAAAGGATAAAAAGAGAACCTGCTGATAGGAATTCATTAGTTTGATTTAAATCCTTTCAGCCTGCCATTACTTTCCAAATAAATCCCTTCCCCAGCACTTCTATCTGATAGGAATTCATTAGTTTGATGGATGAATGTGCAATTTCAACTTTCAGGGTAAATTGTACCTGCTGCTTCTAGGGACAACAGCTCTCAGTCTGGTATGAGCTATTAACTTTCTTTTTTATTTCCTCAAGGGGTCTCTGTTCTGAATGAATACCCATAACACATGTCTTCTCTTTTCTTTCACGTATTTACTTCTATGTTCGGAGATTGACTTACTTGTTATTGGTGAAGGCTTATTTTCAGTCTCTCTGTACCAATTACAGAAAGATTATTGCATATGAAGAATAACTCATTTTCTATTCAGTCTGTCCTTAGTTCTGTTTTTCTAGCTGAATTATGACAAATCTTTTGGCAGGTGACTACGCCATTGCTTTTCAAGCTTATACCTGCTGTAGTCCACCTTGGTGTGCTGCTTAGGTGGTTCCCACCTGATAGTCCAAGTGAGGTAATTACTCCCTTGGTGGTCATGCCACGAGGACAAAGATTCACCATTAGCACTAGTTTAGGCTCATGAGTATCTCATTTTATTAAATGTTCTCTTGGACTTATTCATTTGCAGTTTGGATTCAAAAGTGACAACTTCCGATCTGATAGTGCTAAACAAAGGATTGCACTGATATCCAAGGATCTGATTCATGAAGGTTAAATTTGTGAGGAAGGTCTAGATGACCTATTTTGCTTGGAAAAGTGTCCTAGTTCACAGCTTGAGTGGTGCTACAAAGTTGTGGACTCTACTATTTCTTGCCTCTTCCTAATGCGAGGGACTGGATATGTTTTTCTTGTTATATATCTTGACCAAACTAGAGAAAGGCAAAGCTATACATGCCTCCAAAGGGGGACAGACCTAGATACAGAGGTAGTTTAACTGAAAACACAGCTAACAAGTCGAAGCATCATTCACCTAAGGTAATAGATAGTTTTCAAAGTTACTTGATTCTTTCTTATTTGTTCCTTATAAATGTAAAATAATTTTGGTATATGATGTAATTGTAACTACTATATGAATTCTCACTCTAATTTCATTTATGTTCCACATGTAGTTTCCAGAATGTAACAGTTCAAGTTTTTATGATATGAGGTCAACTGTATAAAAATGTCATACCTTAATTTGTTGTTTTGTGAAAATGATATTGTTCTTTACTTCATCTTTTCCTTGGAAATTTTGACATGGACCAATTTTCTTTATGATCACGCCCCATCTATTAGCTTATTATGGTAGCTAGCTCTTGCAGAAACCAACCAAAATAAATTACAAAAAAGGAAAATCAGAAACTAGTGAGGTTTGCTTGCTCGTCAGTTTCTATCATCTTAATCTTCCATTTGCACTGAATGGTAGTTTGACCAGTTAGTAAATAGCTTTTGGGGAAAAGGTATTGATACTGTGATATTCAAGTTTGACGAAATTATGTCACAATTGTTCAATACTCAAGTTTGCATGGTAAGTGCAGATCACTTGCAATCTTCCATTTTCAATACTACAGTGAAGTGCATTTACCTCCTGGTTATTCCGTCCTTATGCTTACATGGTTATAATGTCGATATTGTATTCTTTATACTCGTGAAGTGTCAAATGTATTTGGAAATGAGAGTCTTTAGATCTAGTGGTTGCACTTGCCAGCAAAATTTCACGTAAAAGTTATTGAAAGCTACTGTTCTTACATTTGATTAGATGCACGGATTACGCAGAGGTGGTCTTTGCTTTTATTCATTTTTTTCCCTTTGAAAGTTTAGTGTTTATCTACTAATTTAGTAGTGGGTAAAATGCAGATTTCTCGTTGTTGTTTGAACTTCCGTGAGTACATAAATTGTGGTTATGTTGACTTCACATTGTTTTCTTTCCAACATGTTTTCTATGTAATTCAGAAGAATGAAGTCACTAAGCAAGTAGCCAATCTGTTTTCTAATGTTTATACTTAAGTCATTTATTGTTTTCTTGTGTTGTTGACTAATTTTGTATGTATTTAATCCAATGTTTATGAATTAAGAAAGGTTTTAGTAAACAATGTGTTATATTTTTATCGGAAAAGGGTAAAAAATAGAGAAAATTTCATAAAACAAGCTATTATAGAATTCAATTACACAAGGGAGTAACAGTTTCACAAATTGAGTGTCAAAGATAGATGTGTCTTAGAATAGACCGAATCGAAGGTGCTCTATTAGGACCCACATGATTCATTCTTGCGAATAATCTTTTATGCTTTACTCACCAAGTTGTGCTTAAATCCAAAGCTAAAATGATTGTCATGTGTGTGTCGTGCATATCTGCTGATGTCTAGGTGCTAGCCCCTATATATGTTCCAAATGTAACAACAATGATGATATGCATATGAAAGGTAAAGTTTGAGAAGTTCTTTTCATGATAATTTGCCATGAGGAGCCTTATACTTATTTATTGCTCAGTTCCCTATGTTCCATTTGATATGATGCCCTGTGAGGCCAGTATATATGTGTTTCTAGTTAGGTGACATCTTTTAGATAGTCATGTTTACAGAGGAAATTTTGAAAAAATCCTAGAATAAGACTTTTATTGAGGACTCTCATTCGAAGACTAATGATCCTATGGTGGGATAATTGTAACACCCTAAAACTTGGAGCTAAAGTATGACTAGTTAAATATAGATAAAACTATCAAAAATTGAAAGGATAAAGAGGAAATTGAGCAAATATGTTAAAAGTTTAGTATACCATAGCTAATGTGGTGTAAAAGAAAGTTTGAAGGTTGGGAAGAACCTTAGAATAAAAGCTAATGGGAAGTTACATTTTTTTGTGACAATAATTTCAAGTGGCCTTGCATATGGTCTGATTTTAAATGAGTATATCTTCCAGTATATGAAGCTTCACATGATGAAAGACAATTCAAATTAAAGGCTTACAAGTCTAGTTTTGAACAAAATAAACCACTTGTCAATCTAAATTTTGCATCAAAAGTTATGCACATTTACATTGGAGGTTGTAGAAGCCTATACATGGACAAAAAAATTGGACTTTTACTCACCTTCTCTCATTAAGGATGAGAGTCCCCTTAGGTTCTCAAGGAGATTTTCTCTCCTCCAAAGCTTCAAGGTTCCCATTATTCACGAGGTGCTTGAATTGATTCTTCTCCGGTTATAGTTATTCGAAGGTTACTTCAAGGTGAAGTAAAGTGAAGAAATCATAAAGTTTTGGTATAAAAGGCAAGATTTCACCTTCCCTTCTTATGTGAGCATTCAAAACATGTTTTTAGTAAGAACTCATGAAAAGGTGGTCAGAAGTCGTGAGTTGAAGTTTTTCTTATTGTGTAAAGGAGTTTTGTGGCAATTTTAAGTACTATTTTGTTGTGAGAGTGTGGTCGACCTCATGAGAAGGATCGTGTGAAATTATTAGAAGAAGGGTGTGGTGAAACACCATTCGTTTGAGGGTTGTGCAGACTTGCTACCCGTTGTGTGTTTGACGTACTATTTGTTGGGCCCACACTTGCTAATATTAATTAGCTTCATTATGCACTTGACATTGTATATTAGCTTCCCAAAGAAAGGGTCGAATTGAGGTATGTAAAGCTAAAACCTCTTTCGCCACAACTTCCATGTCATATGTTTCTCTTAATCATGAGTCAAAAGGACTTTAGACTACACATGAAAAGACTCCCTACATGCTACAAGCTTCATTTTAACTTGTTGCCCCTCTCTTAAACTCGAGCTTTCATATCACTTGATACCATCTTATAAGCCCTCCTTGAGTTGTCCCCTCCTAATTATACTGAATTATTTTATTTATATATACACGGTAGAGATTAATTCGAATTCCCCACACCTTAGGCTCACAGCCTAATGATGATGGCTTGAATAAATAAATAACGTTGCTAGAATTGGGATCTCATTCTAAGAGAAAAACCTTAAATATCTGGATTTTAAAAGAAAATATATTAAATGGAAACTTGTCGGCCAATGAGATCACATTGAGTCGTTTTTTAAAGTTTAGTAGACTTCCTATCTACTCCTCCAACAAAGACACTAGAGGACTCTAATTTGACCACAATTAATCAGTAAGAATATTATTCTAATATTATATTGCATCTTAATTAAGATTATGTTCATTTTAGGAAGAACAATTGCTTAAGTCCTAAGATGGAAATTGTAGGTTCATTTTGATTTAAGGAATATTACCACTACAACAGAAACATCTTTTAGCGGCAACAAAGAGTGCTAATTGCTGCTAAAAATACATATTTAGCTGTAATTAAGTTATTGCCTTTAATGAATTGCCACTAAAGATCATTTTTGGTGTAGTTTATGTAGTATATGAGCCCTACCAATGGTTAGAAATTCGTCATAAGTTTAACATACGCAAAATATGTCGACATCTAAAATTGAAAAAATAATAATACGATAGTAAGTGATATTATGCTTAGTAGGATATGATGTAATGTAACATGAAAACTGAAAAGTAGTAAAACATTGACCTTTGACAAATCATTACAATTATTTATGGAAACTTTATTCATGTCTTTTATCACTGATGAAACATTTAAAATTTTAAAATGGAATAGAAAAATGTATTTATGGGTGTGGGGCGGGGGGGGGGGGGACCAAGGGTGAATGACGCTGGCAAGGCATATCTATATTTATGATGTTACATATTAGTCATATTAATAAATGATTATTTTTATAGACATCTACTTAGTTAATCAATCTCTAATTTGTTATAGTATATAGTAAATATAACCAGAATTATTCTTTTTTTAAAACTCAAATGACAGTAATTGTACCTCCAGCAAGAAGAGCAGTACTTTTTCTTGTTGGAGCAGCAAGTGTGAGCTCAAGATCTGGCACTGGTGAATCTTGAACTGAAATATCATGACTTGTAAAAGTATTTGTTGAATTAATAAATGGAAAATTGTTGGAAAATTGTTGACTACTTGACTTTGAATCTTTGCTTGATGAATTTGTAGTGAAATTTATCATGGAAATATTTGTTTCATCATCATCATCTGGCTGTGACTGGTCACATGAAATATTTGTCTTGATTTCCTTTTTATCAAATAGTAAGATAGTTGATTTATCCATGCCAACCTGGTCAATATATACTAGGTTATAATTACAAATTGGAAAATAAGTAGAAATTACTAGCTGAATTTAAAAAAGAATATAGGAAATTATAGATCAATGGATAATTATAGAGCTGTTTAATATTAAAATCTGAAAATGGAACTATTCAAATTTAAAGTTTTCTTTAGTGTATATATCGATTTGAAATCTAGCAATCTGATTAATTTGACTTCATATCGAATATGATAGATAGGGGTTTAAGGTTTTCTATGCAAGAATAGTACCTTCAGAATTTGAATTTGAGGACATTCAATAAATTAAGAGAGAAGTGGTGAAAACATTCTCAAATTTGACATAAATTATTACTTTCGTCTTTGAATTGCGGCCAATACTTAAAACACTCGTGAGCTTGACTAAATGAACTTAACAGTACCCCTGATCTGTCATATCTAACTATAGTGTTTTCACTCACGGTCCAACTAGACATTTATGCTGATGTGTTATTTCATAAGCACATCACACACACAAATTAGATCGAGACCACTTGTTATATCATGTGGCAGATAGGGGATGTTTTAAGTTCATTTAGTCAAGCCTAGGGGTATTTCAAGAACTAGGCATAGTTCAGAAACAAAAGTAATACTTCATGCAAAGTTTGAAAATATTTTCACCACTTCTCTCTAAAATTAAAAAGAGATCATATCAATCATGCCATCAGACTTTTTTTGAAAAAATAATTTTACGCAATTTTACCAATAAATTTGAGGCATGGTAAAAGAAGATAGATCGGATCGATTAAGTACCTTGTCAAAGAGACTCCGTCGACGTTTCTTTTTATCATGGCAATTTTGGCGAAGAAAATATTTTTGGGCATGACTCGCAACTTGGGTTGGTGTCCTTGTGGTGACAAAGTTCCTAGAAATGCCTCTCCAGTCTCCTTTACCAAGTTTTTCCAATCCAACTAGAAATATCTTGTGTTCTTCCTCTGTCCATGCAACTCCTAAAGAAATTTCCACAAAAGTTCTTGCTTGGAAATTGGAAATACTTGAATATTATAAATTAGTAAAAGTAAACGAACCTAATCTAGTCAGAATAATTGAATCATAGTAATTTGAAAAGTAAGAAATAAATAGAACTTCATACATACTTACTATTTGTTTAAAACAGTTAAAAGTGACGATACAAAAGATATTTATTCCATCAAATAACTTATAAATTATTATAACTAAACTCTATGATAACATTATTACCTAATAAAACTAGTACTTGTACTTGTAAATTATAACTAATATAATATTATAGGTTTGAACTACATTACTAATATGACAAAAAAATAATTATATTATCATATATATATAACTTAAATCCTTATTTCAAACCATAGAGATAATTGCGCATATATCATTCGTTTTTAATTAACGTTCTCTTTGAGGAGCCAGGCACGATTCCCACTAGGTCATTTGGCAATTTTTTTTTTTTTTAAAAACAATCAGCAATTTATCACATGTCACTTGATAGTATTTCCTTTAATTTGTGTTGATTTTAATAATATGATTTAGTACTTATTATTATATATTTATTTATTAATCATTTTACTAGTGCTGGTATTACTTGTTTTGTTGATATAAACTTCAATTGAAGAAAGAAGCTAGCCACATAACCAAGTTGCAACTCTAACTAATGACAGTACAAAACTGCTGTTTTTTTAATTGAGAGGATTTTTCATATGGTCATTTTTTATTATTTTCTTTGTTGAAGGAAATTAATATTAAGAGGATAAATAAGTTTATGAGATAATAACTATCAGTTGTTTAAACATATGAGAAATCAAACTTCTTAAATTGACTTTTGGTTTGAAAGAAAAAACATTATCATGTGAGGAACTATGGAATTCCTCTTTCCCCATTCCAAAGAAAAGAAGAAATTCCTAAACATCAGATCCATACACTACTAGCTAGAAAATAAGAAATTGGTGACAGATAAATTTCATAGCTAAACAGTAAAAATTTCATGCTAAATTGCTAATCTCATTTAGCTACGAACTAGTGACGGATTATAAGAAAATTCAATTAGTTAAGAGCTATTTAGGAGCGGATCATAAAACTTCATATAGCTAGGAGCTAATTAGCCGGGGATTACCAATAAATTTCATAGCTTATTCCATATTTTCTAGTAGTGGTATTTCCAAATTGCAATTTGTCTGACGGTTTACTCATAATTTTTTTTTTAATACAACAAAAATTCTAATAATTATATCAAAATTTATTGGAACTGACCAAAAAAGATCAAGTAATTATTACAGAAAAGAAATTTCTCATAAATTAAATCCATATTTCCCTCCAAAAAGAAGACAAGGAAAAACAAAAAGGAAACCTTACATAATTATATCTTTTGAAATTTTTCATAAGATGAGTTGTACATCTAGAGATAAAAATACTGTATATTATCTATAGACCAACCCCAAATCATAAAAGCTTTATGAAATTTAATTTTTTGGCTATAGATTAATTTTAATGAAATATTTGAAGTAAACAAGGAAAAAATAATAATACATATACATAGTACATAATTATAGAACACTAACCTTTTTTCTTATATGAAGCTCTTCCAACATCAGAAAGATAGCCATTTGACATGTTACAATAACTAAAAGATGCAGCCATTGACGATGAAATTTTCGACGAATTCGAAAGGCAATCAACACTAAAACTCTTCTTCATCCATGAAGAAGAAGAAGAAGAAGGTACTTCAAGCTTCACTCCAAAAAGTTTCATCATACCAATATTTGTTGTATGATTAATTATTTTTTCATCTTCATTTTTTGTTTTATGAGTTTTGCAAGTTCTTGAATTGTGACCTGTTATACCACAGTGTGAACATTTCCTCCCCATTTATTAATTTGATATGATATGAAAGCTCAAAAATAGGAGAGAGGACAGAGCTTTTTTGTATATGAAATATGTAAATATAATATGAAGTAGTGGGGGAGAAACTATGAATTATAAATAGAGTATTTAAATTAACTATTCTTAATTTATTGCATATTTTCCAACCATGGGTTTAATTAATTAAAGAATTAAAACTAGCGTTGACCCTCTTTTTCTTTTTCTCTCACTATGGTCAAGGATAAAAAGCTTGTTTAATAATTAGACTATAGTATATATAGAGTATTTTATTAGTACTATGGGAATCTACTATAGCTAGTACAAGTACAACTTTTACGATGGATATTTTTATGAGACACGTACGGGGTATAGGGAGGAAAATACGAGGTTTTGAGTTGATACGCCGTTTTAATGAAGTTAGAAATAAGATTTCGGTTTTGAAAAATACTCCCTTAGTCTCATATTACTTGATTCATGTTATTTAAATTATATGATCCAAATTATTTGTCAATTAATAAAACAAGATAGAATTAATTATACTTTTTTCTATTTTTCCCTTGAATTAATTCTTTTTAAAACTATAAATAATATAAAGTTTCAAAATAAAGCTCTGTCATTGTTAATCTTAATATTGATTTTAATGGATAACACACAAATAAAGTGTATCAGAAAAAAGTTAAAAGGATAAATTAATAAAATTATCTTTTTTATTTATGATTTCATAAAAAGCGTGTAAAAAAAAAGTGAATAACTGATATGGAACGGATGAAGTAAGATATAGGGAAGAGGATGAATTTTCAAGTTTTTCAAGAGCACCGTGTACTTTAAAGCATTTAGGTTATATACTCTCGATTTTTTTTAGTTGTTATGATAAGATTTTGTACAATCCTTAAAAAATAATAATTAGGAGTTACTATATCCCTTTATTAATTCTTTAATATGTCTCTTAATTCTAAAATAATTAATCCTAAAGGAAAAATTGATTATTTATTTATTTATTCTCTCATGATTATTTAAATTGACAATTATTTTAGAACAAATATTTTTACTATAGTGACAAGCAAAAAGGAATAGGCTGGGAAAGTATGTGCTATGTAAAACTTTATACAATTTGGTCAATTATGAAATAATTGCATATAAATATCGATGATAAACACAATAGTGAAAATTACAAGAATATACTATTTAAGATCTTAATTAATTACAAAACTAGTTTTTTAATTACAAACATAACAAAAAAAAAATTAATTTTTGAGATTTAATTAAATAAATATGTAGTAGTATTTTTTCCTTCTTTTTTGGGGTTATGTGCAGATTTAATGGGATTGATAATTATCGTATTACTTTTTATTTTTTCAACCACAATTTTAGTCATATACGTTACCTATTTTGTACATATATTAATTTTCTCTCTCTACTTATTTTATTCAATCTATGTAAAAAAGAAATCTCTCTCTTCCCTCTTACTAGGGTAATCTGTATTCTCTCTCTTCTTCTTTTATTCAATTTATATGAAAAATATATTCTATCTCTTATCTTTTATTTTCATCTTCTTCAAGAGAACAATACTCCATTGTTATCTTATAAGAATAACGATTTTCTTCTCAACTATTTAATAAACAAATATTTTAACCAACTATAAAATCAACACTATACCAACAATTATTGTTATATATACCTTTAGATATACCATTGTATAAGAAACAGTTTTAACATAGACTTTTTCCCAAAAAAAAATATTTAATACCATGAAGTAAACTTGTAACTTTTGATAATGGGTAAACTAATGTTTCAACACTAGAACGAATACCATTCACGAATATTAAAATCGTTAATACCATTAAATATTCAATTGCAAAAAAACATTGTTTTAAATAAATTTAAAAAAATTCAACAATATTAACTAATATTTGAGATATTTGTGGAGGGTAAATAACAAAAGGAGGAAATTAAGGGAATTAGAATATTACTAAATATTGAATTGTATGTTTTCCTTTTTTTGATTTTCCGTTTTTATTTATTATTTATTATTATTTTTGTGTTTTGCAAAAAAATTATTGCTATACTGATGAAAAGTAAAATTACTGTTATACAGTGGTAATTTAGATGCTTATTTTGTATAGTTAAGTTTTTTACCCTGAACAATAATTGATAATTGACATACTATAATAGATTAATCTAGTAACATATACAGTATTTTTTAGAGTATCATATACTAAAAAAGAGATACAAAGGTACCATAAACATATCTTTTCTTGAATAAAGCTTCGAAGGCTTCAAGAAATTAAAGGGTTCAAGTAAGTAGATTCTTTTTTTTTGTATGATACAAGTAAAAATAGATTGATTAATGTTTGAGCACGTTTAGATGATGCATGGATTGAGAAAGGGTGGTTGGGAAGAGAGATAACTTAGAGATGAGAGGAGCAAGTGTCTCACATTTGGACAACAATCTCTATTTTTTTTTACTGAAACATGGAATCTTAATCAATTAAAGCAAGAATATTTTGGCACTTCCAACTATTTTCTTGGGTTGTAGGGCCATGTGAGATGAAATTATAATATGAAAATATGAAATAAAGTTGAAATTTTGTTGGACATGTAATTAAAAATTTTAAATTGTATTTTTTGTTTATAGACATTAATTTTTTTTATAAGTTATGAAAATTATTAAATTTTCACGTTGTGCATATGATTTCTCGATCGAATGACCGAGAAGACGAACCAACATTGTTACTTAGCTTTTAGTTGTTTGTTAATTGTTAGTCAATATTATTAGTAATTATATCACTGTGTTCATATTCTGTGATTATTTCATCACTTTTTTGGTATTTTCGCAAAAGATTATGTCGATATAAAATGATGATTTTTTTTTTACAAAATATAAACTATTATGGGTCAATTTTTCATATTTGAAAAAATCTTGATATGAGTTTCTTAAATTAAGTTTTTTTTTGGAGAATTTGAGATTTCATTTCATGATTTGAAATCACGAGATGAAATTGCATGTTCAAATATTGATTTCGTCTCATAATTTTAAAATCAGAGATGAAATCGCATGTCCAAACACATATTTAGTACCACTAACATGCATGGGGTTAAGAACTATAACAAGATACTTGGCCTCTGATAAAATATTTAAAGGATGTGATGGTAAAATTTTCTCTAAACAAATTCTATTTTTTTTAATAAAAATAAATGTAAAATGCTGTTGTGGAAAGGTAAATTTTCTAAATTATAATATTGTTGATGTTGATCAACCAGCGTAATTTAGTTGAAGGCTTGGAAAAAAGTGACTTTGCTTGCTCTTCCATTCAATAATCTTAATGAATTAGCGTCATCACTTGCCACCTTTCATTATCAAAGTTGGATTATTTTAGTACCACCTTATTATAAATCAAATCTAGTATTATAATTTATATGAATAGTCAAAATCTGAATCTTTTAGTGGTACGATATTCATATATTTCTTCCAATCAATATTATCATTTTCTTTAAATATAACTATTTGGTAGGTAGATCTTTCCATTCTATTATAGTTATCATTAATTAAACATACAACTTTCTCAGTTATTAATTAATAATGTACATATTGTATGGAACTCTTTGGTATGGGTAGACCAATTAATCAAGAGAATGGCACAAGACAACAAAATATAACAAATTTAGTAGGACAACACCTCATATGGTGGTCCATCATACTATCGAGGATAATATTGCTCACCTACTTTATTTGTTGTAGTTTAATTTTTTCAATATATATATATATATATCGCATAAACTTACTATATATGTTACTAGACTAGATGCCTGCACCCATTATTACGTACTTGAGGCTTAATAAAGGTAAAATGATACTCTAGAATCGGTAAGGTTCACTATGCTTCGGAATGTAATTCAATTCGAGGCAGATTTAAAATTTCAAAAATACAAGTGAACTGTCATGAATAAGAGTATTTATGTTTTTGAAACCTCTAGGTCCTTATCATTAAATTAAATTGTTAAACTTTAATTTACCTTGTGAAAGTTGTGCAAAATCAAAGAGTCATAAACTTCCTTTTCAATCAAGCAATACTACTTACGCTACTCCTTTTGATTTAATCCATAGCGATGTTTGGGGACCTTCTCCAATTATATCTCGTTTGGGATACAAGTATTTCATCTTATTCATTGATCACACATCTCGCTATACATGGATTTTCTTTTTGAAACACAAATCTGAGGTACCAAACATTGTCAAAATTTTTTATAACCTTATAGAAACCCAATTTGAGAAAAAGATCAAGATTTTTCGTTCAGATTCGGGAGGAGAGTATGTCAATACAAACCTCACTAATTTTTTTCAAGAAAAAGGTATTATTCATCAGCGTTCTTGCCCTTATACACCAGAACAAAATGGTGTTGTGGAACGTAAGAATAGACATTGTTGAAACTGCCTTAGCTCTTATTGATACTTCACATGTTTCAAAAATATTTTGGGTCGAAGCAATCCAAACATCTATTTATCTTATAAATAGACAATCATCCTCGGTTATGAAACAAAATTGTCCATATTTTCTTCTTTTCAAAAAGTTGCCGGACTATTCACATCTCAAAGTATTTGGTTGTGTTTGCTTTGTTCTTCTTCCAGATCATGAACGTCATAAATTATCTTCAAAAGCTGTTAAGTGTATTTTTTTGGGATACAGTGATATTCAAAAGGGGTATTTATGTTATGATTCAACACGTCGTTTATTGAGAATTTCTCGACATGTTATCTTCTTTGAGAATTCTTTTATTTATGATAACAACGACTCTCTATTTTCTACTATATCTTTCTTGAAAAAAATTTCTACTCATAATTCTTCTTCCCATAGCCACCTAGTCGATGGTCCATCTTCGATCATGTCCACTGCCACAACAGGTACTACTTATGACTTTGATCCTTTTTGTGATAATGATACTACTTCAATAAATACTAATCCTTTACCTCATCAACCTACCATATATAATGCTTTATTAAACCTTAACCACCAACCTTCTCCAACACGTTATGATTGACCCCATTAGACGATCTTCTCGTCATGCTCCTCCTCCAGATCGATATGGATACTCAACAGGTGAATATGCGCGATCTTATGCCTTACTAACAACCTTGAATTCTATAGTTGTGCCAAATTCTTACATGCAGGTTAGTGGTCAGAAATGTTGGGAAGATGCAATGCATGAAGAACTAGCTGCCCTTGAGGAGAATGATACATGTGATATGGTGGATAGACCAACAAATGCAACAATTATTGGAAGTAGATGGGTGTACTCAATCAAGATGAAAGCTGATGGATCCCTAGATCGATACAAGGCAAGATTGGTAGCTCAAGGATACAAGCAGGAATATGGAATCGACTATGATGAAACATTTGCTCCAGTAGCTAAGATGACAACAATACGTATATTACTGGCTTTAGCATCAATAAAAGGTTGGAAGTTACATCAAATGGACGTCAAGAATGCTTTCTTGCATGGAGACTTGCAAGAAGTTGTCTACATGAATCCACCACCAGGTTAAAACTTGTTTAATAAAAATCAGGTGTGTCGTCTTAAGAAATCTCTCTATGGATTAAAACAGGCTCCTCGCTCTTGATTTGAAAAGTTCCGCACTACAATCCTAGGTGCTGATTTTACTCAAAGCAGCTCAGATTACTCATTATTTCTACGTCAGTCCACCTCAGGTATTACTATTCTTCTCCTTTATGTGGATGACATGATTATCACAGGAAACGATGCAGTTGGAATCTCTCATTTGAAAAATCTGCTACATTCCTCGTTCAAGATGAAGGACCTAGGAAAGCTAACATATTTTTTGGGTTTGGAGGTAAGTTATGGAAAAGAAGGCATACGATTGAGCCAACAAAAGTATGCAGAAAATCTAGTCCAGTTAGCTAATATTATGGATCATAAGAAGGTTCATACTCCAATGGAAGCGAATACAAAATACAAAAAAAGAGGAAGGAGAGATTTTTGGCGATCAGACCTTGTATAGACGTCTAGTTGGGTGACTTATATATCTTACTATGAGTCGTCCTGACATTTCTTATGCAGTACAGGTGCTAATTCAATTTGTTACCAAGCCTTACAAGATGCACTACATAGCTTTACTCAGGGTTATTAGATACATAAGAGGTATTGTGAATCGAAGTCTCTTATTCCCATCATCTTCATCGCTGGACATGGTAGGATACGCTGATGCAGATTGGGCAGGATGCCCTGACTCAAGACGATCCACTACAGGTTGGTGCATGATGCTCGGCTCGTGTATGATCTCTTGGAAGTGCAAGAACAACCTCGAACATCGAAATCATCTACAGAAGCAGAGTATAGAAGTATGTCTGTTGCATGCTCTGAAATAATTTGGCTACGAAGGTTGCTATCAGAACTCGGCATCAAAATGGAAGCATCAACCACATTGTATGGAGATAACACTAGTGCAATCAGAATAGCAACCAACCCCGTTCATCATGAAAATACCAAGCACATAGATGTAGACTGTCACTACATCAGAGAACTGGTTGAAGATCGGAGTATTAACTTGAAGTATATATCCTCTAAAGATCAACTGGCTGATTTATTTACAAAGGCCATGTCAAGAAGTAGACACAATTATCTTTTGTCCAAACTCATGCTTTGTGATACACATCATTAGTTTGAGGGAGGGTGTTGACTTTACCTTATTTATCAGTCCCAAATAAGAGATCTCCCCAAAACAGAGATCTCCCCAAATCAGTCCCAAATCAGGGATCTGGCATTATGGCTAACAGTCACTAGCTTAAAATCAACAGACAATTAGGACTCTTAATCCTTGTATATATCTCTTGTAAATCCTACTGTTTGATTAATAAAATACATTACAATTCTTTCATTTTCAGCCTTCTGTCAACCGCAAAAATTTGAGGTTACCCCTTTACTTTGGACATGTTCCTACGAATCTAACTTTTTCCTTTAATTAATTTTTTTTGCAGATTTCGGATGGAGCGATACGACTTCGATCCTGCAACATGATGCACTTTCGCGATCGAGATTCGCCGCATCTCCTTCTTGAAGTAATGGGTGATCAACAAAATCTGAATGCCAAAGTCCTTCTTTAGGAGGTTCAGCCTCTGGCTATCGGCGTTTTCTCCCTTGTTAGTGAGACATCTGATGAATCTCTTCTCCTTAAAGAATGGTCAAAAATGGATACCAAAGAAGTCATGAGGAACTTCTCGAGCAAGGCTACTCGTATGAAAGTTTCTTTACTAAAATCTGCAATTCATCATGACGTAACATCTTCCAAATCTTCTCATTCTGATGGAAGTTTCGGCAATTGGAGTGTTCCCTCTTCTAACTTTCGGCAATTGGAGTGTTCCCTCTTCTACACATCTGGTTACCCCGCCACAAGGAGATTTCGGGGCTTATCAAGGTTTATGATGTTGTATATACTTCTTTGTTCACCTACGACTATGACGACAACGTGCTAGCTAGCTCCATATGTTTTGTGAGCTTTGGTGGAGACGAACCACACTTGGTGCATTTTTATTTTTTTTGTAGTCGCAACTTTGATGACGAACCACACATGATACATCTTCTTTTGCAGTTACGACTTTGACGACGAATCACATTTAGTGCATCTTCTTTTGCAGTTGCGACTTTGATGACGACCTACACATGATGCATCTTTTTCTACAATCGCGGCTTTGATGATGAACCACACATGATACATCTTCTTTTGCAGTTGCGGCTTTGACAACGAACCATATTTAGTGCATATTCTTTCGGTGTTGCGACATTGATGACGAACCACACATGATGCATCTTCTTTTCTAGTTGTGACTTTGACGACGAACCACACTCGGTGTATTTTTTTTTTTTTTTTTGCAGTCGTGACTTTGATGATGAACCGCACATGATGCATCTTCTTTTGCAGTTGCGACTTTGATGACGAACCACACATGGCACATCTTCTTTTGTAGTTGCGACATTGATGAAGAACCACACATGATGCATCTTCTTTTGTAGTTGCGACATTGATGACAAACCACACATGATGCACCTTCTTTTCTGGTTGCGACTTTGACGAGAACTACACTTAGTGTATCTTTCTCTAAATTGCAACTTGGCAATGAATCACACTTTGTGTCTCTTCCTTTGTAGTTTCATTTTTTACAAGAAAGAGATTTTGGTGTAGTTTGTCCTGGTTTTGGAGAGCAACAACTTGACAAATGATCAACTCCACAAATCAGACTTCAAAATAGCCCCCATGCGAAAGATAAAGGCTCGTTTATGATTGCATTAATCCATAGAAGAAAATTCACAACTTGAAGTAAGAGTGACAAAGTAATGAACTTCTTTTTTTTTGTTGGAAAAATAACTTTGAGAACTTCTATCCACATAAAATTCATGTTCATATGCTTTATGGATTAGTACATATTTGCCTTTGAAGCCAACACAAAATCTGGCGTGCTCGACTCTTTAGCTTTCTTCAGCTTTGCGCACATACGGAAGAAAATTCATATCTTGGAGTAGGAGCGCCAAAATAATGAGCTTCTTTTTTTGTTGGAAATATGACTTCTAGATCTTCAGTTTGAATAAAAATCACATGCATCGGCTTTACGGATTATCACAGATTTATCTTCGAAGGCAGCTCAAAATCTGGCGTGCTTGACTCTTCAGCTTTCTTCAGCTTTGCGCACATGTGGAAGAAAATTCATAACTTGGAGTAGGAGCGTCGAAATAATGAGCTTCTTTTTTCGTTTGAAAGATGACTTCTAGATCTTCAGGCTGTATAAAAATCACGTCCATTGGCTTTACGGATTAATACAGATTTATCTTTGAAGTCAGCTCAAAACCTGGCGTGCTTGATTCTTCAGCTTTGTGCACATGTGAGAGAAAATTCATAACTTGGAGTAGGAGCGTCGAAATAATGAGCTTCTTTTTTCGTTGGAAAGATGACTTCTAGATCTTCAGGCTGTATAAAAATCACGTCCATCGGCTTTACGTATTAATACAGATTTATCTTTGAAGTCAGCTCTTCCTGCTCAATTTTTCAGCTTTGCGCATCTATGAGAGAAAATTCATAACCTGGAGTGGGAATGCCGAAATAATGAGTTTCTTTTTCCATTGGAAAGAGTACTCAAAGAAATACTACATGCGTAAAAATCACAATCAAATCCTTTACGGATTAGTACAGATATTGCTTTGAAGTCGGACCAGAATTCTGTCTTGATCAACTTTTCAGCCTTGAGCGTCTACGGTAGAAAATCAATCACTCGATGTAGGAGCTTCGAAATGATGCGATTCTTGTTCCATTGGAAGCATAACTCAAAGACATACAACATATGTAAAAATCAAGGACAAAAGATCTCCAGATTAGTACAGATATATTTTTTTCTCGCACAACTCTTCAGCTTTGAGCAACTTTGGGAGAAAATCTATAACTCAGTGTAGGAGCGATGAAACTATGAGATTCTTGTTTCATTGTGAAGAGCGCATCAGGAACAACCCTACGTATAAAAATTACAACAAAATTCACTCCAATTTGACGGGAATAATTTTTTTTTTTCAAGTTGATTATACACTTAGAATGTTAATTCCACAATTTTGTGCATCCTTGCCAAATGAAACAAATTTATCTCTTGAACTTGGAGTGTTCACATCATGACCTTTGCGCGTACTCCATTTCAACATAAACAAGTAGAGCTTTGATCCGAAGAGTATACCAATTTGATGTTGTGGATAACGATGCCCCTAATTTTGAGTAAATTATTGAAGCAACAATGAATTACGCAAATTTATCTCTACCGCGAGCAAAAAAACTCAAATTGAATTGCAAGTCGCTTGATCCAATAACAATGGAATTCAACAGCTTTGAACGATCATGGTAGAAAATCAATAACTCGATGTAGGAGTTCCTGAATCGCAAGCTACTTCTTTTGCTGCGGAGAGGGCTTCAAAGACTTTTCTCCTTTGCTCATCTATGACACATTTGAACTCATATGCTAGCTATGTAATTTTAAAGAGTTACTATGATGGTCGCCCGATCTCACAAACCTTTTTTTTTTTTTACTCATGTGACTGAGCTTAGAGTGATTATTCCAAGCGCCTACGTACCTCGGTGAAGAGGATCAAGTCATATCGTAGTTCAAGAAAGTGAGCTTTTGAATTAATTTTTTTTTGTGTCCTAACTTTTGCCTAGGCCGCCTCTTTCGAGAATTTCAACCTAGCGGACTTTTTTTTTTTTTTTTTGGAGAGCCGTACACAGTTTATACTCTTGCGGGCCAGGAGTGTGACGCCGCTTCAAGGATAGTACTTCTTCAAGAATTTTCCATTGATGGGACCAATCTGCAAGCCATCTGCATCCACAAGTTTGTAAGCCCCGCTTGAATAGACTTCTTGGATGACGTATGGTCCATCCCATTTTGAGGTAAACTTGCTTCCCGATTTATGAGATATGATAATTGGTCTTCTTACTGCAAGGACTTGATCACCAACTTGGAAGGACCTTAGGCGAACCTTTTTATTGAAAGCACGTGAAAGACGAGCTTGATAACATTCAAGACTTTGCTGAGCTTCCAACCTTTTCTCATCGAGAGCCTCTAACTCTTCAAGGCGCAGACAAGCATTTTCTTCTTCAGTAAGTCCCTCTTGGATGGCAAGCCTCAATGATGGTATTTGTCGTTCAAGTGGAAGGACTGCTTCAGTTCCAAAAACAAGAGAATAAGGAGTCGCTTGAGTTGGTGTGCGATGAGTCGTCCGGTATGCCCAAAGAGCTTCTTCCATCCTATCATGCCAATCTCTTTTAGATTTAGAGACGACCTTCTTTAACAAGTTGCACAAGGTCTTGTTAAATGCTTCGGCTAGTCCATTTGCAGCAGCATAATACATTGATGAATTACGTTGCTTGAAGCCAAAAAGGTCGCAGATCTTATCCATCAATTTATTGGCGAATGGCTTTCCATTATCTGTTAGTATATAACTAGGAATGCCAAAACGATAGATGATGTTCACCCTAATGAAGTTTTTAACATTTTCCTTCTTTACTTCTTTGAGGGCTACCGCCTCAGCCCATTT
Source organism: Solanum appendiculatum (assembly GCA_018342035.1). NCBI lineage: Eukaryota > Viridiplantae > Streptophyta > Magnoliopsida > Solanales > Solanaceae > Solanum > Solanum appendiculatum. Next base: position 461,149 of record JAGDQO010002082.1, read on the forward strand.
TGAGAAGTAATCTATCGCAGCCAAGATGTACAAGTGACCACCAGAAGATTTTGGTAGTGGTCCAACCACGTCTAGCCCCCAAGCATCAAATGGCCAAGATGCAACAGTCGGATGTAATACATCAGGAGGCTGGTGCATAAAATTCACATGAAATTGGCATGCTTGACATCTTCGAGCACAATCCAAACAGTCTTTTACCATTGTTGGCCAATAATACCCCATTCTTTTTATGTGAAAGTGCAACTTTGGCCTAGAATGATGCGATCCACAAACTCCAGAATGTGCTTCTTGCATAGCTTGAATTGCTTCTTCTTCCCCCAAACAACGCAAAAGGACTCCCTCAAATGATCTTTGATATAGAGTATCTTTGTAGTAAAGAAACCGAGGAGCACGACGACGAATTTCGGCCTTTCTCTTTGGATCTTCTGGAAGTATATTGTAACACAAGTAATCGATTAGGGAATGTCTCCAATCAACTATGTCAACTTGTGAAATGGCGACAAGATTCTCAAACTTGCTTTCTTCATCCTCATCTTCCTCCTCTGGTGGTACTATCCATTTTTGGCAGATAGTGATTTGTGCTTGGTCAGGCAGAGTCAACGTTGAAGCTGAAGCAGCTAAGGCATCGGCTTTCTTATTCACCTTTCTTGGGACATGTTGAAGAGTTACATCTCCGAGCCATCCAATCAACTTCTGTGCATAGTCACGATAGAGTCGTAATTCTGGTTTTTTGACTTCATAGCTACCCAACAATTGATTGATCACCAATTCAGAGTCTCCAAAAACTTGTAATTGCAATTGCTTTAGAACAACCGTCATTTCAATCCCAAGTATTAGGGCTTGATATTCTGCAACATTATTGGAGCAACATTGAGTTAAGGATAAGGAATATGGCAAGATCTCCTCTTGAGAAGTCACGAATATCACCCCAGCGCCGGCTTCGTCACGATGTGAGGCCCCATCAAAATACATCTTCCAAGGTGGTTGAATTTCAATGACCATTGCGTCTTTATCAGGTAGTTCATCAGTGAGTTCCCAATCATCAGGTATCGGGTGGTCTGCTAAGAAGTCTGCCAATGCTTGCCCTTTCACAGCCTTTTGAGGAACATACACAATTTCAAATTGTTGAAACTAGAGATACCATCTTGCTAGTCGATCATTGAGGACAGGTTTTGACATCACAAATTTGATGGGGTTTGCTTTAGAAATGAGGCGGACGACGTGAGCTTGAAAGTAGTATTTCATCTTCTGAATTGAGAAGACTAAGGCCAAACATAGCTTTTCGATCGGCGAGTACTTCAACTCATTTGGTGTCATCATCCTACTCAAGTAGTAAAGGGAATTTTCTTTCCCTTTGCCATTCTCTTGGGCTAAGAGTGCTCCTACTGATCTTTCTTGAGCTGATATGTAAAGTATCAACGGCTTTCCAGGAGCAGGAAGTAAGACTTGATGCTCTCGAATGCATTACTACAGGCTTGGTCCCATTCAAAAAGAGTGCCCTTTTTCATAAGACCTCTGAATGGTTGACATTTTCCTGCTAGATTCGAGATGAATCTCCTAAGATACGCTAACTTTCCTTGCAGACTCTTCAACTCATGGATGTTTCTTGGCTCGGCCATCTTCAAAATTACATCTATTTTGAGTTGATCAATTTCTATCCCTCGGTGTCGTACAATGAAACCAAGAAATTTCCCAGAGGTAACTCCAAATGCACATTTCAAAGGATTCATTTTAAGTTGATACCTTCGTAGTAGATCAAACACCATCCTCAAGTCTTGCAAGTGATCACTCTTTTTTCTTGATTTCACTACTAAGTCATCAACGTAACATTCAACATTTTTGTGAAGAATGCTATCGAAGATATTTTGCATGGCTCTTTGGTATGTTGCTCCAGCGTTCTTCAAGCCAAAAGGCATCACTTTGTAGCAATAAATACCCTTAGGAGTGCGGAATGCGGTCAACTCTTCATCCTTTGGTGACATGCGGATCTGATTGTAGCCGGATGAACCATCCATAAAAGGCATCGCCTCATACGCTGTAGTGGCATCAATCATAAGCTCAGGGATAGGAAGTGGAAATTTGTCTTTGGGGCATGCATTATTGAGATCTCTGAAGTCGACACAAACTCGAATTTGTCCATTTTTCTTCCTCACGGGGACAATACTTGAAACCCATGTGGGGTACTTAACTTCACGGATAAAGCCAACCTCAATAAGCTTGTTGACTTCATTTTCGATTACGGGGACCAATTCAGGCCTAAAGCGTCGTTGAGATTGCTTGATAGGACGTGCACCCTTTTTCACAGCGAGATGATGGACTGCTACCTTCGGGTCTAATCCAGGCATTTCTTTGTAACTTCAGGCAAAAACATCTTTATACTCTTTAAGCAAGTCAACGTAGGCCCTTTCTTCATCACCTACTAATGAAGCATTCACATAAGTGGGTTTTGGATCTTCATTAGTTCCAAGGTTGACTTCTTTCAATGCATCAACCGTCGCCTTTACTCCTTCTTCAAGTTCAAGTGGTGCATCCTTAGCATCTTCATCTTCTTGAGGTTCTCCATCTTTAAAAGATATATGATAACACCATGAAACATCCTCCAACTCTTCATCAATTTTAATTGGAGAAAAATTATACCTTTCATCTTGTGTAGTGACATGATATACAGAACCAACACTTTCTACATCTTCGTCACGTTGCTTGGTGTAGACCACAACATGCGACTTTGCCTTTAGTACTTCTCCACATGAGACCACAAGGTTCGTCTGCCGCCTCATTCTAGAAGGAATCAGACTTTGAAAGTCCTTAGGGACATTTTGAGATTTGGGTAAAGCAGATGCTTTCATACCTCCATTGTTTCTCCAAAACTTATTTTTCTTCTTCAATGGCCCTAACCTATCAAATACGGAGATCCTCGTCGTTGAGCTTCCCAGTCGCTTGAAGACAGAAGGCTTTTTGTTAGAAGCAACATGTTCATCTTCCGCAGTGATGTAGTTGTTGCTTACCCTTCTTATTGAGATGTGGATAGGCGGAGGTTGTTTGTAACCCAACCCTTCATGTTGTCGCCTCATAGCAGGTTCTGATGGAAGCTTCCCCAATTTTGATGGTTCATTAGGATCGAATCCAGCCTTTGCTAGAGTCTGTAAGCATTAGGATCAAAACCTTCTTCTGTCCACTTCATTGGGAGTGCTTCATATTGGGATGACTTAGGGGCCACAAATTTTTCGTAAAGCAATGACTTAGGAGCCACAGACTTTCCAAGTAACTTTGTAGATGACTTCATCATATCGATTCGCTTAACCGGAACGGTCAACCCCTCTAGTGCATTTTCTCGCAACTTGAGTGAGTGTCTTTCGTCCTCCTTAGCCTTCGGAACATAACAAAGAATGGGTGTCGCCTTTTTGCTTGAAGAAGCACCATTCACGTTAGACATTTTGTTCGGATTTCCAAACTTTGTATCTTCATTGCTTGCAGCTTTTGTCTTACCGACAGCTACCTTAGCCTTCTTATTAAGGAGCTCGACGTCTCCGGATGTAATGTCATCAACTTTTGTGGCATATTTCTTCAAGTAAAACTTTGCATCAACAAAGTGTGCTTCGGCTTCAGTGAAGGGATTATTATCTGCAACAATCCTTTTTGCAACTCCATCTTCATAATACTTCAAACATTGGTGGTAGGTAGACGGGATTACTATGTTCTCATGTACCCACGGCCTACCAAGCAAGATGTTATATGAAGTCTTTGCATCAATTACATGTAACCACACACTTGATTGCAACTCTCCGATGGTGAGGTCTATTTTGACAGCCCCTATGGCCCTTTGTCCTCCTTGGTTGAATCCTTGGATCATCAAGCGACTTTCAGTGAGATTTGTTGTTGAGATCCCAAGTTCTTTCATGGTGCGAATTAGAAGGATGTTAACTCCAGATCCGCCATCGACCAGGATTCGGTTCACCATTTTCTCACGCTCAAAACCAACCATGAATAAAGGGCGATTATGAAGTGTATCACCAAGTAGAAGATCATCGTCAGATAATGTAATTTTGGCCATGCATGCATTCTCGACTTCAGGAGATGACTTTGGAGAATCTTTTGGTGATGGACATAGTGAAGTTGCATTTTTTGCTTCCTTCTTATCGATATTAAAACATAGAGCTTTTGTGCCATCACATGTAAACTTGGTGTAAAACCAACTTGGCAAATATTCTCCAAATGTAATTGGTCGACGCAAGTCTTGGTAATGGTGTACCTTTATCTCCTCCTTCTTTGAGTGCACAATCAAAGTTTTTATTTTGGGTCTCCTTACCATCTTTTCCCTAATGTGTTGCTTTGTTGACTCTTTATGCGAACTCGCTTTTCGGCGTCTACAGCGAGTCACGAGAGTCCAGCCCCAATCATCAAGATGATCTTCTAGGTCTCCATCTTCTTTTGTCTATCCTTCTCCTATGAAAGTCATATCACTTAGCGTAGGAAGAGACAACAATTCACTTACGTCAATGGGTTCAAAGTCTCCAAACTTAATCATTCTTGTCAGATTTATGTTTGGAACATCTTGCCGCCCATTTTCTTCAACAAAATTGCAGGTCATGACCAAATTTGACAAGTCAGAAGCAACACTGACTTGGTTTGAACTCAATTTCTCATCTTCAAGTTCAATCTTCCCTTCGCGAGCTAAGTCCATGATTTTATCCTTAAAGACGAAGCACTTCTTGATGGGGTGGCCAACCAACCGGTGGTACTTACAGTATTTTGGATCATCACTCCTTCCTGCTTCATTCGGTCGTTTCATCTCTGGTAACTCAAAAAGTTTCATCTCAAGGAGTTCATCAAAGATTACGGCGACGTCTGAGTCAAGAAATGGGTAGTCCTTCTGCTGCATTTCCTTCAAGGACAGCTTTTGGCTTGTCTTTCCTTCAAAAGAAGTCGCTTTTACGCTCTGCGTATTGCCTACTTTTGTGGTGAACTTCAAAGGAGAAGCATTGACGTTCATGGACTCCTTGTTTTCAGCCTTGGGCAAATATCCCACTTTCTTGAATTCTTTCCTTTCTTTGCCTTTGCGGAGTTCGTTAATGGGTGGCGTTTCAGTTCCGACTGATGCCATGCTTAACTCCATATCATGAGCGCGAGTGGCCAATTCTTCAAAAGTTTTAGGCTTTATGCCTTGCAAAATATAGCGAAGACCCCAATGCATACCTTGAATGCACATCTCTATGCCCGAAGCTTCACTAAGTCTATCTTTACAGTTTAGACTTGCATGCCTCCATCGGTTGATGAAGTCAAAGACTGGCTTTTCATTTTGCTGACGTGTATTTGTAAGTTCTACCACGCTTACGGTACGTCTTGTGCTATAGAAGCGGTTGAGAAATTCTTGCTCCATTTGTTCCCAACTATCAATGGAACCAGATTCAAGGTCGGTGAACCAATCGAAAGCATTGCCCTTAAGGGAACGGACAAATTGTTTGACAAGGTAATCACCATACGTTCCAGCATTGTTGCATGTTTTGATGAAGTGTGACACGTATTGCTTCAGGCTTCCCTTACCATCGAATTGCTGAAATTTTGGGGGTTGATAACCGGCAAGCATTTTCAAGTTATCAATCCTTGCAGTGTATGGCCTTGCATATGTCAAGGAGGATTTTGCAGCAACCTCGTACTTGTCTTTAATGGTCCCCATGATGAACTCCTTGATTTGGTCGATCGGGATCATTCCTTCAGAGGAAACTTGGATCTCCTTAGCATCTTCCACTTGCTTTGCGGGATGATCGACTGTCTCTAGTACTTGCGGACGTTTTCCAGGTGCATGACTTGATTCTTCATCCATCATTCCTGCCACCCTATCAGTTAGCTTAATGATCCGAGCATCTTGATCTTGAACATATTTGGTCAAGCCTTCATAGCTCTCGTCAAGCTTGCATGTTGTTCTTCTACGGATGAAGCATTAGTCACCATCGCGTGAATTACCATCGTAGGTGATGGAGGATAACATCAATTTTCCCAAACATGAGATGCAGATATGTTATCCGGAGTAGATCCAGTGCTTAAGACATCATTGCCAACTAAAGTGAAGGACTTCTTGGATGTAGATAGACTCAATTGGGCAAAAACTCTCTCAACCGTTTCGGCGATGTCTTCTTTTGTAGCTTTTGCAGGAAACTCTACACCTTTTGGAGACGAGAAAACAATAGCAGATTCGGACGGCACTCGTGAGGCTTGTTGTTCTAGCAATTTGGCTTGGTTCCTTGTGACGGGTCGCATGCTTCCCGCAGTAACATCAAGGATGTTTTCCTCAGCAATGCAGAATTTGGATCCACCAGTTTTTGCAGATACGGATACTAATGCAGATAAGGATGCGGATACAGACGTAGATGCAGATGCAGATTTTGAGTTGATCTTCTTTGAAGCCATCTCAGTTTTTGAACTTTGATTTTCGAAGAGAAAAGATGAGAGGTAAAGATTGTCCCACTGGGTGTGCCAATTTGTATGCGACTAAAGTTTCAATCCTGAAATATAACAATCAAGAAATGAAAATAGCAAGCAAACAATAATATTTGAATTTGAATTTATGCGAAGGTTACAATCTTTATGAAATCTTTAAGAAAAGATATGTAATCCCCTGATTCTTCTCTTCACGATTGTTCTTGATTTGACGGAATATTTGCGGCTCAACACTTGGAGCGAAGACTTCTTTATATGCAGAAGACTTGTAGAGCACCACTGAAGAGCAAGGATTCTCTATGTATTTCTGTCTGTCTGGTCTTATGAAGACCTCTTTATATAGGCTTGAGCTAGGGTTTTAGGGGTATTTTGGTCCAAGCAATTTTGACCCTTGGGCTTGAAGAACATGAGTTGGGCTCATCTTGTCAACTTAATGGACTGGCCTAAATGTAATTTGGACTTGATTTAAGTCATATAATTTTGACTTAAATATTAATCCGACTTTATTAACCATTAATTTGACTTGGTCAACGTATCATGAATTTAAGATTTAATCCAAATTTAATATGAATTTATCAATAAAACTTCACTGTCTACAGTTTCATAACACGTTATCAATACGAATCTCTAACGTTTAAATTTAGTCATGTGCTTTGGTCGTGTCTAATCTTCTCAGCACGAATCTTTGGTTAGATCTACATTCGTTACAAAGAAAAAAAAAGTTCTAATCTCTATGTTCTAATTTAACTTGTCACTGTTGGAACATGGATCATGGATGTATATATTATATTTTAATCTTTTCTATTAGTGAAGTATGTTTATGCTATCCACGTGTTAAAAGAGAGAAATAAATTTATTCATATTAGCTTCTGGTCACTGGAATATATGCGCATCTTCAAAGGTATGCTTCTTCTACCTTTCCCTCTATATAATTTCCTTTAATATTGATTCTGAGCAGACAATAAATACTACTATAGTATTTAGATAAATAAGCATGTATTGATGGTGGCAGTATATATACCGTATAAACTTCATGTAATTGGAAAGCTTTTCCAAAGTGGTCTGCCCCCATGAGAGTAAGACATCCGGTTTGAGCCCTGATGCATCATGATAATAAGATGTTGGGTCCAAGTCTCATTGATTTATGGCCTAAGACACCTTTATATGGGTAAGACATTGGATTTAAATACCAATGAACTATATTGATGATATATTGACTTTATTAAAGCAAACAATGTGCTTTTGATGAAAATTAGTCATGAAACATGTTCCATTGAAATCGCTCCATTCCCTAAAGTGAATGTGGTAACAGTGTATAATATGTCTGAAAGAAGACAAGTGATTGAACAATGCACATAAATGTGGAATGAGGTACTAAAGCTAACATAATTTGATATGCTCAAATTATTGTGTTACATTCATGAATAATGAGAACTTTTGATAAATGCTACATATACAGATCTATTCACTAAAAGTGAATGTGGTAGCGGTGCATAATATGTCTGAAAGAAGACAAGCGATTAAATAATGCACATAAATGTGGAATGAGGTACTGCGCTATCATAAGATCATATGCTCAGATGATTGTATTACATTCCTGAAGAATGAGAACTTTTGATAAATGCTAAAAATATAGATCCATTCTTTGAAGTGAATGGGGTGTAAGTCCTGCACCACGCTAGGCGTGGAAAAGGTTGTGACCTTTGGTCGTGGATGTGGTATCACCAAGAATGTCTCTGGGCTAACATGTGTTATAGAAAAGTTCTCTACTTTATCTTCAAGTTTGTATTGGACAAGAATTAGTGCAATTGAGGCACACGATATAGTAAATTAGAAGTTTACTAATTTCACTACTTTCATACTTTGACATGATGGTCTGGGACATCATGCATGAGTCTATAATGAAGAGAAGAATTATAGAAAATTCAAATGGACATTCATTAAAGAACCTAAAGATTCTTTTGAATGGTGAAATTTTTGTACCGCTTGTTATCAAGACAAGTTAATTGTGAGATCATCATTGACGAAAATTGAGATTGAGTTCCCTGCATTCTTGGAACGTATACATGGAGATATTTGTGGACCTATTCACCCACCTAGTGGGTTGTTTAATTAGATGCTTCATGGTCCTCATAGATGCTTCTTCTAGATGGTCTCATGTGTGCCTATTGTCATCTCGCAACTTGGTGTTTGAAAAATTGTTGGCACAATTAATATGACTATGGGCACAATTTACTGATAATCACATTAAGTCCATTCACCTTGATAAATAATCATTGCCTTTCAATTGAGATTGAATAAATCCAATACTTAAGTGAATGTGATAGTGTAAAACAATGCTTATCAATTCAAATGTGCACTTTATTGTGATGGGATCGCAACTCACCTCCAAATGAGGTAGAGTAATTGAGAATAATCAAATCTAAAATTTGTTCATATAATAGCAAATCAGAAATTTACTAAAGCAAAAGGCATATGTCATGTAAACTTGGAATTTACTAGTACAAAATAATTTTGTTAGTTGGCATGAACGATTTGGCTATCCGGAAGATATGAATATTAAATATTCAACATATATTGAAGAACTAGAAAATTCTTCAAAAATTCTTTATGTTGCTTTTTCTCATGAAAGTTGATTGGATCAACTAATGTTTGGACTAAATCTCTAAATTCTGAAAAGTATTAAAGCTTAATATGGGCCCATTCACCTATCATGTGATATGATAAAGAGATGCATCTATAAGATAATCAAATGTGCGTTTGTTGTCAACCTGCAGTTTGACATTTGTAAAACTGTGTGCGAGATAATTGAGTTAAGAGCACAACTTTCAGAATATGTAATCAAGACAATTCATCTTGATAATATCAATAAATATCCGAGCTAATGTGACATTAAATGCCTCAAATAAATAGTCAATCATTGCTTATGAGAACTAAGCTTCATGGTCTGAAATATACTATATTGCATACAAAAGTAATTGTATGCATCAGACCAATAAATTATGATCAATTTTTCTCTTAATTTGTTTATGGTCAGGGACCAAATATTTACCATCTAATAATTTTGATGTGCGGTATATGATTAATGAATATACTATGATACACAAAGATAGATTCTCCTAAATATATTGAGATGTATGTTAGTTTATCTAACATAAGGGGGAGATAAGAAGCAATCAAGAGTTGCAAATGCCCCTATTGAATTTCCTAAAGAATAGAGTCTACGACATGCATCAAGCATGATAGACTAACGATTCTAAATAAAATAATCCTTGGAAAAGGGGAGGAGAAAAAGAATCAAAATGATCATAATAAGGAGGCAATGTTCTCTTAAAGAGCCTACGACATACCACTTCATGAAACCTCATGAGAGGGATAGCTACCTGAAAATAATGAAGTCATGAGATCTCAACAAGTTATGTCGTATTGTGAACCGATACAAAGTTATATTTCATCGACGATATATTTGATACAATATAGCGCAATATTGTAAAAGATTATGAGGATATGAATTCTACGCCTATTAAAGCATGCTGGCGTAGAAATAATTATCAAGTGAAAAGTGGAATGATGCATTTTGGTAAGCATAAAGCTTATTTGACTTGCAGTCTAGACATTAGAAGATGTCATGCTTTTAATACTTGATGTTGTCACTTGACAAAATTGATATGGAATATTTGAAGGATTCAAAATGCATGAAGCATATGCAAGTTTTTGGAAAACTTGTTTATAATCCTGTAACGACCCTGAAGGTCATTTTTGGTAATTGTTGTTAAATGACCATTTTATCCCTCCCGAGAGTTGTCCTGAGTCATGTTTGACTGATATTTGAAGTTAGTTTTGTGAAGTTCTCATTAATTTTTTGGGTTTTTGGAAAGTTTTGAATTCTAAAGGCTTAAGTTGTCAAAATATGGTTTTTGGGGTCATTCAGAGTTACGGATCTCGGATGGGGATTCCGTCGATTCCATCAGCTCCGGAATGTGGAATTTGGTCTAGGAGAGTTGACGGAATCAGTTTTGGGGATGTATCGTTGATTTGAGACCTTGTGTTGGGAAATTGTGAATTTTTGATCATAGGGTTGACTTTGGTCAACATTCGGAGATCAGATGCTCGGAATTTGATTCTGATAACTCCGTTGGATTCGGGGATGATTTTAGTCCTAAAGGTGGCCTTGGTTGAATTTTTAGAGGTCCCGAGGTTGTTTTGAGTTTTTGAAGCTTAAGTTAGTTTGATAGTGCTTTGTCGGGTTCTGGGTCAAGGAGACCTCGAATTTGAATTCCGACGGTTCCATTGAGTCCAGAATGTCGAATTTAGTAGAATTGCTTATCTGTTTTGTGTGCACGGGGTTCCGAACGAATCCTGAGGGTCCATTCGGAGACTTGTTGAAATTGCTGATTTTGGCTGTTGTCCGAGTTTTGGTGCAAGCTTCTCCGCATTTGCGGAGGCTTGACCGTGTTAGCGGAGAAGGCTATGAGTTGACCTCCGTGTTCGCGTGGTCTTGCTGCGTTCGCGGAGGGTGTGAGCCCTGACCCCCGCGTTCGCGGAGCCTTGGCACATTCGCGGAGGGTCAGCCTTTTGTTCTCCGCGTTCGCGGGCTTAGTGGTCCGCGTTTGCGGAGGTCATTTTTGACCTGAACAGTGTTAAGTCGGGATTTTGCCCATTTCCTCCTTTTTTAACATTTTGGAGCTCTCTTGGGCGATTTTTGAAGAGGAATTTCTTGTGAATCAATGTTGATATGTGATTTTTACCTTGAACCTTGATTACCCATTGATTTAAACATGATTTTAACTTGGAAATTGGATTTTTAAAGTGAGATTTTTGGGGGTTTTGATGGAACTCCGAATTTGTGATAAATTGGTGATTGTGGGCTGGTTTGGATTCCGTTTTCAAAATGGTTTTCACTAATGGTTTTCTAAAGCTTTGAGGATCACTTTCATGTAAGAATTTATGGATTCAAGCCCCGTTTTTGAAATTGGATTTTTGGGTTGTTTTACCTTTTCTTTCCGAATTTCGTGTTCTTGGCATTGTTAGACCCGAATTTTGATTGGGTGTCATAAATTGACTAGATTGTGTTGCTTTGGATTGCTCTCGGAAGGGAAAAGCTCCGGTTGTTGATTGATTGCGAATTCGATTAAGGCAAGTGAACTCTTAAAAACTTGTGAATCTTTTAGAATTCCGACTTCCTTTCTTGATTGCGTTGGGGAGTAATGGGATTGAGGTATGAGTGAATTCTTGTATTAATCAATCTAAAAATTGACCGGCGGGGTTAATAAAATGACTTCGTGTGCTAAAGTGATAGGCCAAAGTGTAATTGGCCATGAACTTGATATTATTGTGTAATTGATGAATTGCTATGATAGTCTCGATGTGATTGTGAACTTGATGAATATGTCTTTTGCTCATCGTGAACTATGGGACTAGACTTGAAAACTCTTTCTTAGCGATTGATCCTACTTGTGATGAAAGGAGTAGTGAAATGGAGACTAGGCAATTGTTCTTGCTTGGGTTGATGTATTTGATGATGTTGATATATTGTTGATAGTGTGACGTGATTTGCATTGATATGAATTGCGTTGTGACTGTGAGCATTATCGTTCTTCTCATTCTTTGTGTGAACATGCTTATGCGCATTGGTTCTGAAACACCATAAGGAGACACTTTGATGATTATGCCGATGGGAAATGGTTCTGACGAGTGATGATTATGTCGATGGGAAATGGTTTCGGCGAGTGATGATTATGCCGATGGGAAATGGTTCCGGCGATGCCGATGGGAAATGGTTTCGGCGATTGATGATTATGCCGATGGAAAATGGTTCCGGCGGATACATGGTCCATGTGTGGCCCCATGGATTTCGGTTAGAGATTCAGCGGATATGTATCGTAGGACAGACATACATTACTCTACTTTTCATTGCATTGCATTATACTGTCTGATCCTTGTTATTGTGGTGTTATATTTATGCCTTGTGACTCTGGGATTGACATGTTGATACAGAAATGGGTTCTTTGGTTGATGTTGTTGAGCTGTTGTTGACTTTTGTATTATTTGAACTGTGGATTGGAATCTTTTAGGTTGGGCTGATTTTCTGTGCAGGTTGTAGTTATCGGAGGTTCGATTGGAAGTCAGGGTTTCGTGATTCTATTAGATTTGCCTCGTTTTATTAGTTGATTTGCTGGGTACCGTGTTGTTTAGTACTCACCCTTGCTTCTACACTTGTGTAGGTGCCGAGCCCGGACCGTGATCTAGTCTTTCTTCTCCTTCTCCGAGGCTTTTTGAGGACTTTTGAGAGGTAACCGTTCGATACTGGCGATCTCTCTCGTCCTTTTTACTTTTCGCCTTGTTTCTACTTGAGATACAAGGATTTGAGATCTGTATTTTCTGTTAACTTTTGTAATAGTGGCTTGTACATGTGACAACCAGTCTTGGGTTGGTTTTTGTTAAGTGAAAGACTTCCGCTTGATTTCTTCTCTTCTTTTATTATGCTATTTTTGTATTGTTGGGTTTAGGCTGACTTGTCCTGGTGGGATAGGACAAATATAATCACACCCGATTTTTGGGTCGTGACAAATCCTCATATGGATTAAATCAATCTAAAATCTTTTGTATTGTTATGCAAGTTAATAGTTTGAATTGAACTCTTCAAGAGTTTTCAAAAGGCAATAGATTATTTGCATAAAGAAGTTGAAGTGAAGAACTTGCAGAATTATTTGATCCCGAAGATATGATTCATAAAAGGAGATAGAAGGAAGCACATTTTGCCAAAGTTTTTCTACACACATGAGCTCCCAAGAATGGTGATATCAACGTCTAACATATTTGTCCAAGTAATAATATGGCTGAATTATTCACCAAGTCTCTACCAAACTACAACATTTGAGAAGATGGCGCACAAGCTTGGAGTGAGAAGATTCAAGTCTTTGAATTGATGTTCATATTAGGGGGACTTAATATGCGATGTACTCGTTTTCCCTCACAAGGTTTTGTCCCATTAGATTTTCCTTGTAAGGTTTTTAATGAGGCATCATAATGAGTATTATTAGATAAGTGTACTCTTTTTCCTTCACTAGAATTTTTTTTTCATTGGATTTATCTTACTAGGTTTTAACGAGGCATATAATTTATCAAATAGACATCCAAGGGGGAGTGTTATAAACATATTTGTATTACAAGTGAATGCCTATTATGTGGAGTCTGTTAGAGAAAAATTAGGAACCCTAACTTTTGGACCAAGTCAATTTTCCTCTATAAATAGAGGGGCTCTCTTTATTGTAAAACACATCTATAAATCCCTAAATATCTTCAAGATGAATAAAAAGTCTTCTCTCTTCTCCCTACTTTATTCTTCTTCTTCTTATTTTATATAGTTTCATAACAGGTTTGTGTAAAACCTTTTTCCCTTTTAATTTCTTTTCTTTTCAGTTTTTCTTAACGGACAGTTTTTTTCTTAAGTAAAAAAACTTTTTCCGTTTTTAGTTCTAAAACACAGAATCCCAATTTGCCGAGTGTAGTTATAATGATACCGTTTATTTTAATATGTTGTGTTTGAGTGATTGTTACTTTTAAAATTTATTTTTAAAAAATCCAATTAGTATCTTTTTGTCCAATTATTATTTTATTGAAAATTCACAAATTGGTAAAGTGCTTGTCTGTGCTGAGGCTCAGTCACTTTTGGAAAATTAAGGTTACACAGTTTGAAGATGAAAAGTTGAGTACTACTCAAGATAAAGTATTGAACATATAGCAATCACACATAAATTTTTATCCTAGGGGGTAGGGGTGTGGGGATCGGGCAGCGGATTTGGAGAGTTATACAAATTCAATTATATCACTACAACTAAAGAGATTTTAATGACAATAGAGTTAATGTCATTATATCTAGAGTCGCTAAAGTCTCTAAACAATATTTATATAAAGTGTTGACGCTATACATATTCATATTTATTATTATCGTTAAATATAATATAGCTGTGTGATAATCTTAATACTAATTATTAATTTGTGTATCTTTTAATAGTTGTCCACAATGCTCATTGCATTACCAAGTGACATGTAAGCGTGTAAACCATGGAATAAAATATGGTTCAGATCTTCTCATTACCTATTTTTTAATCTATCAAAGCAATCCGTGATGTACTAAAACAAATTAAATAAAGATTACTAAAATTAAGAGGACATACCATACTGGAAATTTAATAATTGGTGAGCATTAGAATAATGCTCTAATTACTTTTGTGTCATTAGTTGATATGATGAAAATGGCCAGCTTTTGTGTTACAACTGCTTGCTTTCGGATTCTTTAAGCTTCAAATTTTGAGATTGGTGAAACTCATGTTATGCTAATCACTTTTTAAAGCTTAATTAACTAATTTTGAAGATTATATAAATATAAAGTAAGATAGATTCATGGCCTCTAATATTTTTTATACGTTTGGCATTATCATAGTGGGGAATCTTTATATAAGCCAAACATTATCAATATTTCATGTGGGTAAATTGTAGTAGAGACTAGAGAGATATTGCAAATGACCAAAATGAAATTCTTTGTTTTATTGGATGAAAGACATTCTGTTTGGTCCGATTTATCAGATTCTGATATTATTAATCGATTTGGACGTATATGTAAAAAAAATAATTTATTATTATAGTGAATATTTTAAAAAACAAAAGACTTTATATCAAATAAAGTATATATTTCGTCTTTCTTGTGCTAAAACTTTAACTCAGAAACACAAAAGTATTGTACGCATTTTTTGAAAAGATCGGGCTCGAAGCTTTTTTTTTAAAAGTGTGTTAAACTAGTGTTTTTGTTTTAATTCTCGTTGTTTTAATTTGTTTGTTATACTTTTTTTTTAATCTTTTTCAAAAAGAATGTGATCCTTTTATTTATTTTTTGACAATTCTTCAATTTCATGTGGCATGTTTAAGACTACAAAATTAAAGGGCATTTTAATACATTCTAAATATTTTTAGTTTAATACCATAAAAAAATTTACAAAACTCTTTATTTTTAAAACTATGGATAAAATTAAAATCAGATAAACAATTCAAAACATAAAATTATGAACTTTTTCGGAAGGCATATGATTGATATAAGATGAAAGGTGTGTTTCTGCTAAAAAAAAAATTACACTGTTTTATTAAATCTCACAAATAGTTTGTTAAATGTTGATTAGAGATTTAAAATGCCCACTTTTGATAATTTTTTAAAATTAAAATTGCTTACATTTAAGGAACTCTTTTTAGAGGGAGTGCAAAAATTAATTTAATCGATAAATCAAACTGAAAAAAAGATATTCTTAATATTAAATTATTGAGTTAATAGTTTTGTAATTATTTTTTCGGCCTATCGATTCAATTTTCGACTTCAAGATTTTAGTAAATGGTCAAATGGTAACCCAATAAGATTATGTTAAAGTTATATTTTATTCCTAATTACTAATAGTGATTTTAGATTTTAGACACATACTTTATTATTAGTTTTTTGCATTTAATAGTTTCTTGGTGGGGTTCTACCCATCAGTATAAAGTGTGAACTGACCTTATTTTTCTTTTTGAATTTTTTTTACTGTTGCTATTGTATTCAAGTTTGCTATTTAACCAGAAAAAAATTATTTTAGTAATAAGTATTTGAATTTGCTTTTACTTGTAATTTCTAAAGACTTTTATGCATGAAAGTAGTGTAAATAAGAACAAATGAAAATAAGAGAGAGCGAAAAAAAAGAGAGTATATTTTCTTATCGATTAAACTGAAAATCGAAAACAAAAAATTGGAGTTAATATCTCATATGGTCACTCAACTTTCAATAGTTCTCTTAGAAAGTCACTCAACTTTCAGTAGTTTACTTGGAAAGTCACTCAACTTTGTTTTAAAACTCAAAAGTCACTCAATTATTGATATTTCACTTAGAAAGTCACGAAACTATGATATTTTACGTAGAAAGTCACTCAACTAATTTAATTTTTTTTTAATTAAATTTTGTTAAAATACAATTTTTGTTTTAAACTTATTTTTAAAAAAATAATAAGATGCTCATTTTAATTATTTTATTAAATTTTGTTGAAACATACTTTTTGTTTTAAACTATTTTTTAAAAATATAACAAGATTGCTACAGTGCTTTTTTTTGTATTACTTCTTAATTATTTCTTGATTCCAACCTTTTTTTAAAAAAATAATATCATTTTTCAGCATATCAGTTCCACTTAGACAATTGCTAGAATGAAAAAGGAATCTTTTTTTCAATCGCTACGGTATGTTTTTCAAAAGAAAAATATAATTAAATAATTAGAGTGGATCGATAAGATAATTAAAATAGATATTTTATTATTTCTTAAAAATAGTTTAAAATAAAAATTAGATTTTAACAAAATTTAATGAAAAAATATTTAAATTGATTGAGTGACTTTCTAAGTGAAATATTAATAGTTCAGTGATTTTATAAGTGAAATACCAATAGTTGAGTGACTTTTGAGTTATAAAACAAAATTGGGCGACTTTCTAAGTGAACAAGCCTAATTGAGTGACTTTATAAATGAACAATTTAAAGTTGAGTGGCCATCTGAGATATTACCTTCAAAAAATTGTAATCATTGCAACTGCATTCAAGTTTGCTACTTAACCAAAAAGATAAAACAAATTCGTTTTAGTAATAACATATTTGAATTTATTTTTGCTTGTAATTTCTATAGACTTTTATGCGTGAAATTAGCATATATATAAAGTATAAATAGATGAAGCAAAAAAATTAAATCATTTTCTTATCAATTAAATCAAAAATCAATAACGAATATTTTATTAAATTAATTATCAATTTAACATATTTACAAATTAAAAATCGATGAATCGAATTAGTAATACACAAAATCAGATCAATACCCACCCTAACTACTTTGAAACTATCCTAAAATAAGAGTATTTTTATTATTATCTTAAATGTGATAATTAGACCAGCATGTCATTATACTCACACCAATCATTTTCTCGTACTAAACACTTCTTCTTGTAAATTATATTTTATTTTATATGTATAGAAACTCTACTTTTTGTACTACTTTTAATTATTTTAGTATATTATATACTGTATAATGAATATATCCAACGGAGTAGTAACTCCAACCTTATTGTAATCATTCTTCTATGTAACTTAGAAAATAAATCAGATTGTTTGGAAAAGATTTTCTCTATATTAAAACATTATTATTTTTGGTTCTTTTTCTTTATAAATAGGGGTAGGGAAGGAAAATAATTATTTACAAGGTGATGATTCAAATCCATATCAATAAAATAAAAATTCAGATAGCCAATCAATTACGCGATTCTTTATAGGTTCATTTTCTTTAAACATATTTTTAAATTTATTTATTAGTGATGGTCCCAAAAGTGAACCCTAAAGATGCTTTTATATTTTTGCACATTTTACATAAGCTATCGTCATGATTTGTTTCTTCCTGTACGAAGTCAATTGAAATGCAACTAACCAATCTTATCTTCACCTTTTAATAATTAATGTCAATTATTTTTGCAAATAAGCCGCCTCTAACTTTAAATTCCGGAGAATTTTAATAGCTTAGTTATCTAAACACTCATCTTGTTTGTGAGGATTCGATTACCCATATTATATTCCCCTCCTCCATTTTCCTTCTGTCAACCCCAATTATTTTTTTAAAAAAAAAACTTTAAGTTCTATTCAATATGGTGTAAAAAAATGTATTTGAGTAGTAGTTTAAAAGATAAAATTATTGATAACTTTCTATGATAAATGTTAATTTCATTATCATAAATTAAATTAATTGACAGTGCAAAATAACTTTTATATTAGTATAACGAAATTTCAGAGAAAAAGAAATAGGTAGTAACAATAAATATATCTTTATTACTATTTGTCAATTTCTCCTATTTTCCCAATATTATTTTCTACGTGTTTGTTGTGGTTGAAGAGTTGAATTAAAGAAACTAGTTAAATGAAAAATGATTTTTTTCTCATGTGATGATTAATTCCAACCATGGCTTATTTTAAGCCGCAAGAAAAGAAGAAAAAGTAGAGAATAAGTGGTAGAAATTGTGTATATTACTCTTCCTAATTGTTTCAATGTCAATTTATTCGTTACCCTGCATAGTACTTTCTTGTTGATAGCTCACCTTTCACACTAACACATACACACAATAAACATGTTTTATTCACCATTATGACAAAAGATCGAGGGTGAATTTGGTCTTTATCAAATAATATTAGAGATCTTTTCTTAGATTTGGTTTCATAATACTGATTTCAAAGTTACGATGGGATAGGTTATTCTGAGATTATTTTTTATTGATTGTTTGGTTTGTCATATTCAAATAATTAACATGCATGGCATAATTTCTAAGAATAAGTTGTTTGTTTCTAAAGATGTCCTCCATTTTATAATTTAGTTTTTTATACTTTCTTTGCAAGCTAAAGTAATTCACTCTTAAAAATAAAATTTTCATCTTATTTATCTTAAATATTTTTGTGTGTGCATTTTCATAATTATGCCGTATGTTTGAAAGCTAGTGCAATCATAATTATTAATCCGTATGTTGTGGGGGTTCATGGATTCGGACGAATCCACTAGCTTTTTCGTAGACCCTGTATTTGTATTAGAAAATTAAATAACTATATATGTATATTAACTTGTGAACCCCCTAAACTCCTATTCTAAAATCTAGAACCCCCAAACTCCTAATCCTGGCTCCGCCTCTGCTTATCCTGTGTTTGGTTGGAGGTATTAGGCAATTGTGAGATGATTTATCCCACCATTTATATCTTAGTGATGGGATAAGTTATCTCATATACATGGTGAAATAGCTTATCTCATAACAACTTATCCCGAATTAATTATCCTGAAATAACTTGTTCCAACGAAACAACCCTTAAAGGTTAATTTGTTCTTACATGCTTAATGTACAAAATGGTAAGAATCAGTCATTAAGGAATTAGAATTAGAGTCAATTTGGTGAAAAAGAATTCTTATTGAATTTAATCACAACTCACACGTTTTGTTTTCCATCACAAGCACTCTTCCATCCAATAAAATAAATTAATATAGCAAGCATTTGTTTCTGCAGCAAAGCTAATACAGTTTTTCTAATTTTATGGAAATCTAACATCCTCTCTTCTTTGTTTATTTTGTACCGAAGCTAAAAATATTGTACTGTTAATTTTTCTTTTGTTGCTTTTTTTTTTGGGCTTAAATCTTGTAATCCAACAGGAAAACCAACTATTGGTATACTAGGGGTTTATTGGGAAATATTATTAAAACACCTAATAAGTTCATTATCAACATAATGACTGATTTGTGCAAGTACATACTTCTTCCGTTTTATATTTCTTGATCCTTGTTGACTTGACAAAGTCCTTAAGAAAATAAGAAAACTTTAATCAGAGGTATCTTTTACTAAATTAATCTTATTAATGATACTTTAAAACTCTAAATTTGATACTACTACGAGGATAGTATGGTAAATAAATTTTGCTATATTTTCATAATAAGTTGGATACATAACTCATTTTTTTAATTTAGTCTTTTAATATTTTCTTACAAATCTAATTTGCATCCGATAAAAGCAAAAGGATGAATTTTCCAAGCAAAAAGTAAGAGGAAAGAAATAATAATTACAGACGAAAGGTAAGTAAAAAAAACATGCATAAACCATTTCAAGAAATATGCGCCAAAGTCTAGTTAGTTCTCGACTTTTCGATAAAAAAACAATGTCGATAAAGACGTGTAGGTAGACTATTTAATTTCATCTTATATAACTAACAATAAATGAGAATATTTACTTATTTCATGCATTAATCGAACAAAAAAAATTTGATCTCCTAGTGAGTCACTAATTATTTGACTATTGTTTTTTAACAAATTAGAGAAAATATCCATTAGGTTAAATTTCTCTCACAAAAAATAATCTATTTAAAAAAATAAGCCTTTTATTATAGCGAATGGTTATTTGACATTTTGATGTTACAAAATTTGGTCAATTTTCTTCTTAGTCCTTAATTCTTCTACTTCTCTTCTTCTTTTACTCTTCTTCTTCTAATGTTCTTCATTCTTCTTCTATTGTTCTTCTCTACTACTGTTCTTTTTTATTCTTCGTCGTCATTCTTCTTTTTCTTCTATAAAAATTTGACGTACCGTAAATATGAATCGTTTTGAGTGAATTATATATCAAAAGACTCGAACTATTGAAAAAAATTTCATATCTAAAATTTGAGACTGTTTAGAGTTGATCGAGATTAAATAGTCAGTGTATAATTTATGTATAGGTAAGCCATAATGTATAGTCAATGTATACTTTTTGTGACTTTTGGCAAGCTATATTGTATAGTTAGTGTATATTTTTTATGACTTTCATCTATTATGTAAATAAACATGACTATATTTATTGTAAACCAATTACTTTATTGTATATATTTGAAATTGACCCTTTTTTCTTCACCTCATCCAATCCTATTTGAAGGATCAATAGTGTTTTCACTTATTATTTAATGAGATAATTACTTGAAAGTACAATTTGACCCAAATACATTGTCAAAATGGGCCAATATTTTTAAACTTGAATAAATGGCACAGCATGACAACTTAAATATTTAATTGGCAATAAATAGCCTAATTTTATTTATTTGGCAAAAAAAAGATTTCTTTAATATTTATTTGGCATTAAATAACCATATTTATTTTTCTTATTGTTTTTTCTCTCTCTCCTTGTTATTTGTCAACTGTTTTTGCCATTATCAAATTCAAAATAGTTGCATAAAAATAGGAGAACTATATGTTTTAGATATAAAAAAACACGTATCTCCACTTCTTTTTCTCCCTTTTTTTCTCTCCCTTTTTCAAGATTTAGTATTTCTATTTTCTTCTCTAAAATATCTCTATTAGAGATCAATTACAACAGTAACTCTTCACTACCTCAAATAACACCATTTTTTTAATGTTGATTGTTGCGTTTTTTAAATTAAAAAATAAGAATTTTTACTTTATTTATCTTGTAATTGGATGCAACGCTGGACTTTTTAATAAATTTTTGTGTTTTCCATTATATTTCAATTGGTATGAATACTCAAAAAAATTTGGTAAGAATACTTCATTCTCAAAAGGGAAGATATGTAAAAAGTGATGAAGATACGTATAGAGTGATAAAGATTGCAACGACATTGTGAAATCCATGGAGGAAATGGGTGAACTGAAAAACGACGATGAATTTGAAAATCGTCAATTGAAGGTACTAATGCATAATAGTTTTAATTTTGAAAATTACACATGCAAACTCACCTCGATATTCAAAGCGAAAAAGCATTTGATTCTTATTTAATGTGAAACATGAATCGTATACATTGAGGCAAAACTTTGTAACAGTCTAATGTATACATCTTCATACTAAATGTATACACAATTGGTATCATGTATATGCAGTTGAAAGTATGTATACAAACCTAATTTTATTTATTGAAATATTTTATGAAAGGTAATATATCTATAAATATCAATATCTGCAAATTATACTTATGTATGCTAATAATGTATACAGTATAGCGCGAATGTATACTTGTTTAAATATAAACTTAATCGCATGTATTCAATTGAATACATATACTTATTTGCAGTAGATTTTAACGTTCACCACATACTAGATGTATATATAAATATATCTTGGACACCTAATACTAAGTTTAGATTATTCGCGTGGATACACAAACAAAATATGAAAATAAATTATGCATACATTATAGTGCAAACGTGTATTTGATCAAATATATTTGCCTGAAGACATGAACAAATCCATAGTTATTTATACACTAAATAGATGTATATTATAGTTTATATTTAATATAAATATGGATTGAGATTCTCACAATAACTTCTAGCAAACAATTGAGAAAAATAATTTATTGATGGTAGAGACTCAAGAAAGAAGAATAGTCATAATTAAATACTTTTGCTAATTTTAGGAGATTTATAATTCTAAATAAACCTATTACCAGTTTTAAGGAGAAATGGTTGGAAGTTAGAAGAAAGAGATGGTAACAAATATTTTAAATAAAAATAATTTGAAGAGAGAGATGAGTGTGACTAGAAATTTCCTTTCCTATTTTTATTCAGAATAGATGTATATGGGCTATTATATGCCAATTCTTTTTAGGTTTTTATTTGCTAAATATTTATTTGGCTAAAACATGCCAATTTAATCTAAGAGCTGTATATATGTGTCAATTCCTCTTTAAACTTGACCAAATTTAGCCACTAACCTAATCTCTCTTTTTTCTCTCCTCCCACATTTCATTCTCTGCTCATCTTTTAAATTCTCATATATGATTTTATTACTATAGAAATTCGATGATAGCTAAGTCCATGGTGACTAATTCTCCGATGAAGGTGGCTATTGCAGTGTTGGTGATGACGCTAATTAACTGATTTGTTTGTTTTGCTTATTTGGAGTGAAATAAATGGTCCCATATGTATATATAGCTAAGTGATTGGTAGTAGCCCCTGCTTTTGGAGAAATTTTCATATTATGTCATTGTTTTATCTCTATTATTGGAGTTACTATAAAGTACTATGACATCTTATTGAAGCCATAGACAATCATTGTTGAAGCTCGAAGCTTCAAAATTTGAAAATCATTTTTTTGCAAATAAGCTTTGTTTCAAGTAAGTATTGTTGCAAAAGATCAGTTACATATTGACAAGTCTAAATATGAAATTTTGGGTGATTTGATGTAGTTTTTTAGGTGTCTTTGGATGAATCTGACGCTTGGATTCAAGAAAAAAGATGAAGTTCATTTTTTATATAAGAATGTATAATATTGTATATGAGTGTATAACTTTCTCTTATAATTTTGTATAATATTGTATATTGTGAGTATAATATTGCATATCAATTTTTTAAACATTTTTGTTAAAAATAAAATATGAAAGTTTTTGTATATTATTGAATGAAGGATTGTGTTTTGGGCTAAAAATTTATTATATAAATTTTGGATTATATTTTTATAATGTTAGTTAGGTAATCGTATATTTTTTAATTTTCCCCTTTAATTCGTAAGATATAATTTTCCAAAGTTGGTTTAAAGAAAAGAGTGTATATGTAGTATAAGATCCAATAATTAGAAAATCATTTAGATGTTTAGAGAGAACTCATCTTTTACGGTTTTAACAATATATAATTATGTTAAATTTACATACGAGGTGACACATGCAAAGTACGTCTTATTTCATCATAACTATTATTATAGTAATTGATAAGGGACGTAGAAATTAATTACTGTAAAAATACAAATATAAGTATTAGTTGATTAATATATATATATATATATATATATCCTTTAAGTATTAAACGACGTTTATACCCTTAATTATTTTATTAAGTAGACTAGAAGCTTAAACTTACGATACTTAACCCTATGTCTACAAGGAACTTAATAGTAATTATTACTAGAATTAATAATCAAACTCTTTTGTATTTAAGCCTCTTATATTTATTATTTTGATACTGAATTATGTTGTCCTCTTCCTTTGTTTCTTCATTTTATTATGTTAACATCATAACATGAATAAAAAGTGTTATGTATTTGTGATGAGTTTCTGTTAGTATTCTTGATGCAAAGATTTAGTGAATATGTCTTTGTTTTGTGATAATATAAAAAATATTTATGAATAATAAATTATAAAAATAATAAATTTTTAGCCACAATCAACTCCCAACTATTCAAATTTTATGTCCTACCTATTCTTGAAGCTAAAAAACATACCAACTGTATTTAAGCACTTCTTCCTCTTGCTTGACATATTAATCACTACTTGGAGACATATATTTTAAGGTTAATGTTTTATAGTAATCTTGACACCAAAACAATTAAGATGGCCAATCGTCTAAAATATGTCAAAATAATTTTTCGAATCTAACCTGAGGTTAAGTTTAGATAATCTTTTTTATTGAAGGCTTAATCCTCACAACATCCTTCTTAGAAGGTAGTTTGTGAGATTAGGTGCTCTTTAATACGCGAATTAATTGGGAATTAAGATAATCATTATCGATGATCTCGAGAGTATCTTAGAACTATATTATTCACAATATCGTTGTTAAGATTTGATTTAGTTGTCCCTTTCTATCATAAGAATTTCTATTGAATGATTATGAAATACTTCAACGGGATCTACATATGGTCCAAGAGATTCATTTTTAGTGATATTGATTTTTCATAATCATTTATCCATACTTGCTTTACATTTTGTACTTAATTCTTTTGATATAGATTTTTGAGATGGGAATTGGGATGATTTTATTTATTTTTCAAATTTAATTGTTTGACTTAATTCAAACTTTTGGAATGAAGTATGGATATGTTTGAATTGTTTTCAACTACTCAATGGACAATGTGAAATTCAATATTATTGGTCACTAATACATATATATATATATATATATATATGGGGGTTCAAAATCTGAAGAAGTAAGCACATGAACTAACTGAAGGGGGGTTCGACATCTACTATATACACATAAAAATAATAATTTTAACCATGTATAAATAGTAATATTTTTCGTTGAGAAGGTTTGGATGAACCCCTAAGCCTATATATATATATATATATATATAGGCAAAGAGGCGAAACTCTATAATTTTTGTGGAATTTTGATGGATCAACATGATACCAAATATACTTTCTCATAAAGAATATTTGATTTTTTGCAAAAAGAATTAACTTATGTTATTTTTATTTTGTTCAGTACCCTTTTTGATATTTTATATTTATAATGATAATAAATAAAAATATGATCATTCAATTTCTAATGTGAATTATTTTTGTGGGGAAATATGTACCGATATGGACAAAGAATAAAGAAATATAGATCAAGAGCATCATTTTTATGAAGTATTATTAATATGAATTAGAGCTGTCAAAATGAACATAAATATAGGTAACTCACTCAATTTTATTCAATATATGATGGGTTGAGCTCAAAATAATTAAAATTGGGTCAATTTCAATCCATTCAAGCCTTAATTCATGTGATGACTTTCCATCTTTCCTTGAAATAACCAAAAGAAATTAAACTGGTGTAATATTTGGTGACTCTCCACTTCTTTTTTATTTTAATCCAGAAAAAATTCAACAACTTTTAGGTTGAGTGGGATTTGAACCCATGCCCTTTCGGACCAAAACCTTTATTTGGTGCTTTAGACCAACTAGGCCATCTCAACATTTAAGTGACTTTCCACTTCAAAATCAAGAACATATATATTTTTTTAATTTTCTTGAGTTGAAATTTAAATTGTGATTACAAAAGGTAAATTGTTAATATTCTTGAGACTAAGCGGATCAAATTAGGCGGACCAGTTAGATTCTTAGATTATTTTGCCCAACTCATTTTAGCCAAAGTAAATTTGGACGGGTCATGACCTAATTTGATTTCTAGTTTAGTCTATTTTAATCTCTCCAAATTTAGCCCAACACGTCCATTTGACGCCCCTAATATGAACTAATAACATTTGTGTACCTCATAAAACAAATATTGTGTAATTACAAATACCTTAACCTAATACATTTTCTCATGGTTGACATGGAATAATGTGCAACACACATTCACAAAGACAAATTATTATAAAAATACGAATATAAATATTGATTGACCAAAATATCCTTCAAATATTGAACTACTTTTATATCATTCGGAACAATTCCTTCAAATAAATAATTGGAAAAATTCAGTAAAGAACACTTACCTAACTTACATTGCAAAAACATAGCCCAAAACTTTTCTTACTAGTCTATAACCCAAAACTCAATTCGGTAGACAACAATATACATCCGGTATACAATAGTATACAAACCTTTTATATTTTATTTTTACAAAAATGTTTAAAAACTTGATATACAATATTATATACTCAATATGTAGCATTATACGAAATTATAAGTAGTATTTATATACCCATGTATAATAATATACAATCTTATACACTATTAGAAGAAAAGCCGCTTCGTCTTTTTTCTTGAATCTAAGCATCAAATTCATCCAAAATACCTCAAATACTTTATTAAATCACCCAAAAATTTAGATTTAGTCTCCTGAATATGTAATCAATCTTTTGTAACAATACCTAATCGAAACAGAGCTCAAACTTTGAAGCTTCGAAATTTAGCATAGGTTGAACACCAATCTACTATTGGGTTTATGAAAGAAAAATTAATAAGAATATGTTGTTAGCAATAGTGGAGTTTCATTATGAAGTAAGGTGGAAAATAAGTTCTTTTTTGTAAGTCGATTAAGATGAAGATCGAAGGTGAATTATTGAGATTATTTATGGAGTAGAAATTCAATCCCATTGGAAGTGGAGTATCTGGGTCTATTCGATTTTTCATAGTAGAAGACAACAAAAATAAGGTTTACTTCATTTGGTTTGTGAAAGAAAATTAATAAGAATCTATTGTTAGCAATGGTGAAATTTCATTATAGAGGAAGACATGAAATTGAGTTAATTTAGGAAAGCATTGAAAAACCTTGGCTAAATTATGTAAAGTAACTTTATCAACTGCATTATAGTGTACTAATGTTGAATATAATTGTCATATTAAAGAGCTTACTAGGACTCTCAATTTAAGTAGGAATGACTTCTTTATATCAATTAAACAAATTTGTAAAGATAAATGTTTGGTACAAATATAATTACTTGATCATAAATATTTATTCTAAATCCAAAAAAGATTAATTTAGTTAGTTACAGAATTAAATTTAAAATGAAGGTGAAAAAAAAAGGAATTAGAAGAGGCACAAATTAGCCTAGTTTTTTGTAATTTAGTAATTTTATAAACATCTTTCTTTGTCTTCAGTTTGGTGAATTTTATAAATATCCTTCTTTAATTAGCATAATATCTATTGTTAGAGCATCAAATAAATTCAATGACAAACACAAAATTTACGAATTTGATATCTCTTGATTGGCTCGGGTACCACGCCTGGTACATATATCGGTTGGCTTGGGTACTCCACATGGTAAAGAATATCTTATGTGTTGGCTCAGATATCACGCCTGGTACAGATTTCATATTGGTTGGCTCGAGTGCCACGTCCAGTACATATTAGATTGTTTTCTGTGTTGGTTTCGTGAGTGGACTGAATTTATTTATTACGTTGTATTTATCATATGTTGGTCCTTGAGTGATCGGATTAGTGTATTTAAATGTTGGGATGATTCTTGTGTAAATCAGAATTACATGTTAAATACCGTAAATGATATTTCGGGGATCCTTGGGTGGTCCAGATTACTTGAGATGGTGTTGAATCATGTGTGAGTTGAGTCAAGGAAAATAAGTAAGAGTTTACCAGTTAATAGAGTTAGTTGGTCGATTTGAGATTAGGAACATATTACGTAGGAAATACTCTGGTGTTGACAAAGTGGGCGGTTTCAAAAAGCCATTATATGATACAAGGATTAGGCGATGATCGATAGGGAAGGTGAAATAGCTCTTAATGGGGGAGTTGACAGCGGATTAGGGAGGGTGACCTGGGGATAGAGTGTATGAATCCAAAGGTGGTGGTATTCGGTAGTAAGGGCGGTGCCTATAGAATCAGGGGCGTATAAATCAAGTCTCATGTTTTCTTCTGATTATTTATATGTTATTATGTGGTAGATTGGGGTCTATAGATGATGCCTACTAGTGCATGTTCTTTGTACTGATACTACTCTTGTTATGTTACTTGGCATAGTCTGGTTGTAAGATTGGTGATGTTTCTTAGGTGAAGATAACTATGATCTCCAACAGATTCTACTCTTCTTTCTTTATGGTAAAAATTGTGTCTTATTATTCATAATTTGTACCCTCTTAGAAGTTGTACCTGCTTAGACTAGTTTTTAGGAAATGATCCAAGTATTTTTTTTTTTGAAAGATAGTGTATTTTATCAAGGTTGACAATTAGTTTTCATAACTAAATAAAGTGATACATTGAATGTTGTTTACTTTAGTGATTTTTCAGTTTTAATTGATTGATAAAAGTTCTCCTATCTAGGTGTTAGAGTAGGTATCAGTTCGACCTGATGGTTTGGATCGTGACATTACAAGTCAGACTTGTACTAGAAGCTATGTGGTGTCAAACACGAAGAATATCAATGTGTAATATGACATAATCCGCATGACGGTCTCAATGTGCAACTCCATAATACCATTAACTCATATCTAGCATAAATGATCTTCACGTGCTAATTTCATATTATTTTCAAGCTTAATACAATCACAAATCAAAGCATGATATGACAATATTAATGAAGTGTGTGTTTCAGCTAATCAGCGCACTCTATGTGCACTTGGCTCAAAATAAAGCTCACTTGACATTAATAATAATAAATTTATCAAAAACATGAATACGAGGTTATTATATTAATTGTTAAACGGACCAAATCTATTGTACTGAAAACGCTCTCTAACCGAACGAACTTAAAGTCCTACTTTTGCCTATTCTCGCCGGAATTCATGGACGCGGCGGCCGTTGAGCAGCCTCCACCACTGGAGGTTGCACCAACTTTAGGAGTCATTAATAATATGGGGCAGCCATCAACAACCTCATACGCCAATACCATTAAATCTAAGAGTCCACAGTATAAACCTGTCCCAATGAAACAGCTTGCATACCTACATGGGGAACCAAAGATAGTTTGGGAAGAAGAGGAGGTAGCACAAATGGTCATCAATTAAGATCTTCAGTTTGCAGAAGTAGGAAAATTTTCGTACAGGTGGCCAGAGATCCAAGATTTGAGGAGATTGATACCAAAGCAATGTGAGTTGAAAGGGGATGTTAATATTGGTCTATTGAGTAATAGATACATCCTAATCAGGACTACATTACTGGAGGATTATGTCATGTTGTTATCGAAACCTCAGTTCTATATCACGCAAAATCACTAGTCTTACCCTATGAGAACCCTTAAGTGGGATCCAATGTTTGGTCCGGAGGAGGAAACGTCAATTGCAATTGCATGGATATCTCTCCCAGCACTCCCTCCCAAATTCTTTGGAAAGGAAGCAATATTTTCTTTAGTATCAGCGGTGGGAAAGCCTCAACAAGTTGTTATGGCAACACTCAACAAAACGAGACCAATTTGTGCGAGGATAAAGGTGGAAGTGGATCTTATGGGAGATTTCCTTACTAGAATCAATGTGGGAATATGGAAGAAAACAGGAGAAATTGTGGAGAAGTGGATTGCGATCAAATATGACTATGTGCCAAAATATTGTAAAACATGCAAGCTACAAGGACATAATGAGAAGGAATGTTTTATCATCCACCCGGAGTTATACCCAAAAGAAGAGGAGGAAGTAGATGGCAAAGAAACTATTACACAAGGCACAAAGGGGAGACTAAACAAGGTGAAAACAGTGGTTTCAAAGAACAAAGAAAGAAAAATGGCTTTGGACAAGGTAATTTTCCTAACAGGGGCAGCAAGAGGGAACAAGTTTGAAATCCGAGAAACAATCCAACTAAAAATCAAAATATTAAAACTAATAACAAATATGAGGCATTGGAGGAGGAGAAGGAAATAGAGGAAGGGAAAGGAAATGAAGTGAAGGAAATAGAGGAAGAAAAGGACACTGAAAAGAAGATAATGGCTATAGCTAGTATAAATGATCATCAGGCATCATCAACACAATCACACAGCGAAAGAGGAATCTTTGGGATAATATGGGGGAAGAGAACTGGAGAAAGGAGGAAGATAGTGGTGGGAGTGGAGGAAAGAACATAAAATCACAACAAGAGGAGAAAGAACAAGGAAGCATGGGGGGACAAAAAAGTCATTTAACTAGTCAGTTGAAAGGCCAAAGGAGGACGGCCAATTGATCATAGGGGGGAACAACAACAATATTGACGAAATAGGGACTTCACAAAATTCATACCCTCACCCTGTCGGAGAAACATCAAAAGCATGATATGGAGGAGGACGATAACATGGAGGCTAATACAGATAGCATTGGCAGAAGTGGAGATCTATCACCAACACAGATAGAAAGCCTAAAAGGGAAGAATAAAAAAGGAACCAAGACTAACCAGCCATCACAAATAAATACAAGGAGTAAAAGGGGGTCATCTTGGACATCTCATCAATGATAGATAAGGTCTTGTTTTGGAATATTAGGTCGGTTAAATCTCAAAATGCTTTTGAGAGGGTAATCGACTTGCATAGGAGACATCATTATTCATACATTGCATTGCTGGAACCTTTTCAAAGCCCCTCAGAGTTGGAAAACTATAGGAGAAAACTGGAATTACAAAATACCAAGGCTAATTGTTCGGCAAAAATATGGATATTCTGGGAGAAAATTGGGAAGAGGAAAGTTCAACAGACACTAATTAACAAATCACAATGAATTTCAAGTTGAAGGGTACACAGAACAGATTTGCACTAACAACAGTTTATGCGAGGTGCAGCGCTAATGACAGATTGGAGCTCTAGGAGGATTTAGAAGCTATGGCGAATGAAAATGTACCATGGATGGTGGGGGGATATTTTAACACTATAGTGTATGATACAGAAAAGTTAGGAGGGCTACCAGTGTCATAGGCGGAGACACGTGACTTTGTTCAATGCATTACATCATGTGCATTGAATGAATTGAAGTTTAAGAGTAGTGTCTATACTTGGTGGAATGGACATATAGAGGAAACATGTATTTTTGAGAGGCTTGACAGGGTTTTTCGCAACAACGTGTTCATGAATCTATTACCAGAGAGTGAGGTACATCATCTAATAAGACAGGGCGCAGACCATGCACCACTACATGTCTTGTGTAACTTTGATCAAGAGCCGATCATCAGACCCTTCAAGTTTTTAAGCTTTTGGGCTAAACATGCAGATTTTAAGAAGGTTGTAGCAGATAGTTGGAAGATGCAGGTCACATGATCCCTATTCACCATCGTCCATACAAAAATGAAAAGACTGAAGATAGTGTTGGCTCAATAGAGCAAGGCAATTTTTGGAGACATCTTCTAAAGAGTTGCAACTCTGGAGGATGTGATTAAAGGGAAAGAGGCACATCTAGAGATAGCACCAATAGAGGGTAACATATCTGAACTCAGTAAAGCTAGTGCAGAACTGAAGAGATATATGAATATGGAAGAAGAATTTTGGAAGCAAAAGGCCGGAATGAGATGGTTTAAGGACGGAGACAGAAATATAAAGTTTTTCCATGCATATGTGAAAGGGAAAATGAGAAAGCTGAACATCACTAAAATTAAAACGAGGCAGGGAGACATTATTACATCTTCATAGAACATTGGAGAAGAAGCAGTAAATGTCTTCAAAGATCAGTTCAAGGAAACACTAGAAACAACTGATTTCTCAATGCTCCAGTGTATTCCAAAACTTTTCACAAAAGAGCAAAATCATGAAATGGAGAGGATGCCTACAAAGGCAGAGGTGAAACAAGTGGTTTTTAATTTAAATGGAGATAGCGCGGGTAGGCAAGATGGATTCTCATGTCAATTTTTCCAAAGTTGATGGGAGATCATTATAGAAGATATATGGAATATGGTAAGGGCTTTTTTCAGTGGTTATGAGCTCCCACGTTTTATAACACATACAAATCTTGTGCTAATTCCAAAGAAGGAGGTGGTTGATAATTATGGGGACCTACGACCGATAAGTTTGAGCACGTTTGCGAATAAGATTTCTCAAGAATAGTTCATGAGAGAATTGCAGTGGTGTTGCCAAGAATAATATCATTTAATCAATCAGAGTTTGTGAAGGAAAGAGCATAACAGAGAATGTACTCTTAGCTCAAGAAATCACATGGGATATTAACAAGAGAAACAAGCTGCATAATGGAGTGGTGAAATTAGATATGGTAAAGTTTTATGATAGAGTCTTTTGGAAGTATCTCACACAAGTCATAAGGAAGTTTGGGTTCTCAGAAAGAATTATCAATATGATAGTAAGATTGATCAGCAATAACTGGTACTCCATTTTAATGAATGGGAAGGCTTATGGATTCTTTCAATCATCAAGAGGACTAAAACAGGGAGATCTTCTTTCACCTACTTTGTTTATTATTGCAGTGGAGGTTTTGGCTAGAAGCCTAAATGACTTGTTTGAAGATGCAGATTATAAAGGTTTTGGAATGCCAAAATGGAGCCCATGAATAAATCATATATCCCATGCTAATAACACTATCCTATTCTGCTCATGGCAGCCTAAATCAATGAGGATGATGATGAGAGTGCTAAGAAGGTACGAGAATGTGTCGGGACAGATGATAAACATTGATAAAAGTGTTTGTTATCTACACGAGAAGGTTCCTATAGGGATATGTAATAAAATATGGAGGATTACTGGGTCAAACAAGGTAAGTTTCCTTTCACATACTTGGGCTGTCCTATTTTTTATGGGAGGAAAAATAAAGGGCACTTTGAAGACTTGATAAAACAAGTGACAAAGAGAATGACACTATGGTAGAATAGATTGCTTTCTTATGATGGGAGGTATGTATTAATAGCACATGCCCTACATTCGATGCCAATGTACTTATTATCAGCGATGAACCCTCCGGTAACAATCATAGATCAATTACATAAAAATTTTGCATGTTTCTTTTGGGGAAATATGACTGGGTCCAAAAATAAGCACTGGTGTCATGGGATAGCATGTGTTATCCAAAGGAAGAAGGGGGTTTGGGGTTCAAGTCGATGCATGATGTATCAAAAGCTTTATTTGCAAAGCTTTGGTGGAATTTCAGAACATCAACATCATCTATGTGGAGTGGATACATATGGAACAAGTATTTCAAGAAGCATCACCCAATTATAGCCACAGATTGGGGTACCTCACATATGTGTAGAAAAATGATAATAATAAGGGAAGAGGTAGAGCATAATATCTGGTGGCAGATTAAGGCAGGATCATCAAGCTTTTGCTTTGATAACTTGACAAGTTTAGGAGCCCTATATTATATTGAAAGTGGGGGAGTTGGGGAAGGAGAGATAGAGGTGAAAGATTTTGTCATAGAAGGAAGATGGGATGAACATAAACTAGCTACAAGAGTGTCAACAGAAATGGTGGAGCATATTATAGACAATACAAAACCTCATAATTGGGTTGATTAGAATGACACTTCGTGATGGATGAAAAACACACAAGGTGATATCACTGTGAAATCAATATGGAAAATAATGAGAAGGAAGCAGGAGGTCAAAACTGATTTTGGGTTAATATGGACTAAAGGACTGCCATTTAAAGTGAATTTCTTCCTATGGAGGGTGTGGAAGAGACGAATCCCAACGGATGATAATTTGAAGAGGATGAAAATTTAGCTTGTGTCCAGTTGTTGGTGTTGTGAAAAGAAAGAGGAGGAAACAATGAAACACAGTTTTCTAACAACTTCCATAGCCAAAAGGCTGTGGAAGCAATTTGTTGTTTTTGCAAGTATAAATATGGAGGGGATGCATTTACAACAGTTAATCATTGCATGGTAGAAACATAAAACTTCACCACAGTTGCAGGGGGTATTGAAGGCAATGCCAACAATAACCATGTGGATATTATGGAAGGGGAGGAATAGTCTGAAGCATGATGAAAATTTTACCTTCAATGGAATGGTGTTGCAAGTACATGACATGGTAAAGAAGTTGATTAAAAGTGTATACCCTTGGATGCACTTGGAGTCAATACCGTGGCCTGACATAGCTAACAAACTGAGGATTTACAAACCGAAATTACACTATCACAGTGTGGTTTGGAAACCTCCTAACATACATAAGCTAAAATGTAACACGGATGGAGTATCAAAAGGAAATTCAGGACCAAGCTCATATGGATTCTGCCTAAGGGATTCACAAGGAGATATAGTGTATGCAAGAGCTGTAGAAGTGGGCATTATTACAAATACAAAGGCTGAAGCAATAGAAATACATGAAGCTTTGGAATATTGCTGGAAGTTAAAGAATTTAAGGGAGGCTACAATTGAAACAGACTCAATGAGCCTAATGAAAAGAGGACAATGGAAGATACCATGGGAACTAGCGTAGAGAGAAGAGCTGATAAGGAAAAGATTGTAGGGACTAAATGCCATAATTATTCATACATTCAGAGACGCAAATAGCGTGGAAGACTTATTGGCAAATGAGGTTGTGGAGTCACAACAATTTAGGGAGTTTGCATGTTTTGGAGATTTACCAAGCAACATAAGAAGACAAATAAACAGTGACAAAGATCAAATACCAACATTGAGAATCAGAATAAGAAAGATAAACATTCAACATTAAAGACAACAAAAGCAACAACAACGAGATCAGAACCCACAACATAACTACATCAGATATTCATATAGCTCATCTACATCATATTACTAGAACATACAACTACGAATTTAATAGAGTACGCCCGGAAGAAGACATAATAGTTGTACTAAAAGCTCGAAAGTTTTACTCTAGCCATCAAAAAGCTTCACCAAAAACAAATAGGCAGTTGATTCGGAGGCTACCATTGGAGCTCAAGAAGGGTTGAAGATAGGGAGCCACCACCTCAGCTTCATCTGGTCAGATAAAAATAAGAGAAAAATCGGATTAGATAAAAACAAGAAGGAAGAGCTAAAGGGTAGAAAAGGATGAAAAAAGTCAATACCACATCATGCACAAAGAACTCTAATCAGTCTTATACAGTCTCTTAGGGTAAAACCCCCGACCACCTACACAAATGCAGCAACAGTTAGAGGAGAACAAGAATATAACAACGCATCATAAAGAAGGAATAAACATACTAGGTAGCAATGAAGCTGATAGAGAGAGCTCCCACCATTGCAAAAGGGGCTCAAGCTTGAAGATAACCCAAAGGAGGAGCCAGAACAACTTGTCATTCCTCAGATAACAAAGCAGCATTTTAGGGATAAGGAAGCGGAGAGCTAAGAATACAAAGTACTCTCCTGATAGAGATAGAGATAGGGAGCTTTTTAGGAAACCTGGTAGATTTCTCTTTGGGCCTTGGGCCTTGGGCCTATGTACGATTAGGTTCCAATCATTTTTCAATAAAAGGCCCTCGGGCAAAAAAGTTTTTTGAAAAAAAATCATAAATTTCTCATTTTGCATGAATTTTCTATTAATGCCTCAACTAATCAAGCAATTCAAATAATTAAACAAGTAACTCACATAAAATCGACATGTCACTAGTACTCGCATAGTTGCTCATTATCTCACATGTACAATACACTTTTACCCTTAGTTCATTTCATTTTGTTTAATTTGGCAAACTTTTCTTTATTAGAAGTTAAGGTATTAACTTACTTCGATCTGAATGAAGTTTAAGTTTTCTGAGAGTTCAACAGCATAATCTACGGTGTTAAATAAGTCTAATGATACTCATATAGTAATATAAAAGAATCGGACTAAAAATTCAAACCTAAGCCTCGGGAGCACAATAAGAAATTTCTTTTAAAATTGATTCATACATATCCTAAGGGTATCACATCTAGATTTTTATCCACTATCAACCACAAATCGAACTTCAAATCACTACATTACACTCTCTTAAGTTCTAGGGTAAAACCTCTTAAACTCCAATCAAATCATCGATTAATCTACAATTAAGTGTATGTAATGTAATTGATAATATCAAGGTTAAAATTTTTACCCCAAGACAATGTAGTTAAAATTCTCTTGAAAATATCCTTGAATTGAGCTTTTATATCCAAAAATACAAAATGAGAAGTCAAAGTCCGACTTGAAAAATATTTTAAGTCTACAAAGGGTCCACCCGCAATTACTATCTGGTTGCAATTGTGGTATGTTATTTTGAGTTGTCTCTAAAATTTTGATGATTTAACAAATTTCGAGATCTAGTGAGGGACCAAATCCCAGGAGAGACTGAGAGTGTCTGTAAAATGAAAAAGACAGTTGGCTAAAGCTCCAACTCTGCAGCACTTGTTGTGGTTAGTGCGCATCCTCTACAGTGCCAGACTCTCAACCAATGGTTTTCAGCCAGGAGTTTGTGTTCATCCATAAAACGTGCACTCCACATCGATGTTGACACCCAATTTTGACCCTCCATAATGTATATTAATTATCAAGCTTCTTCAATTTCAAACAATTTGAAATAATTAGTTTTTTAAAAAAAAAAAAAATTTAAAAATAGTTTTTTATCATATTTTGAAGATAGTTTTTTTTATATACTTTTATATATTTATATATAGATTCATATATAACTTTTGATTTTTATAAATGTTTAGAAAATGGACTAAAAAAAGTGTTTATCTTAAGTACATATTCCAATCATTGTTAGTATTATAATAGTCTTTTATTTCAAGTAATTGACTAATTATTTTACTTTGTTAAAATTAAGAAGCTCAAATAATAAATTGATTACACGATTTGTCTTGTTCCCGTGTTATCAAATTGAATTAATTCAAATCAATTTGAATTCGGTGAAAATATAAATCAAAAAAGGATATATTTTCTTGGAAACTACTTTAATGGACTCGTAATTCAATCTAATTTAGATCAAAATCAGCAAATTCTTAGCCCAAAAAAGCCAAACGACCTGTCCCACTCCACTTCTAAATTACGTAGACTCCAGTCTTTTATCTTTTTCCCTTATCCTCCTCGCATACAACACACACTCTCACACTCTCTCTGTAATGACCCAGAAGGTCATTTTTGTGAATTTTGAATATTCTTTTACCTATAGTTAATTAACTAACGGTTATTTATTAAATAACTAATTTTAGTTGATAATTAATGGGCCAAGTCCATAATATATTTAATACCCTATACCACTTGGCCCATATATATTAAAAATAAGTTAGCAGGGTTAGTCACTTTTAACACATAATTATTTTAGAAGGAAAAAAAAAAGGGGTCGGGAATACACAGTCGTCGCACAAGGGCACTTCGTCCAGGTAACGCATTCAAATTTGATACTGATGCAATTTTTTATCTCTTCCTAATTAATGAATGGGTGTGATTGTTAGAATTAGTATTATATTGGTAGGAAAAAATAAGAATTGGCAATTAAGGACAGTGCAAAAAAAAAAAAATTGAATTCTGGGCATGCTATTGGTTCGGTTATAACAAGTTCCTACGGTAATCGCTTTAAAATTCAAGATTTTGACATGTTGTAATTGGTAAATTAAATATTAGGTGTATTATATTATATGAAAATTAGTAGGATTGTATTGTTAGGAAAAATTAAGACTTAGCACTAGGCTTGAGATTTAGGAATTTGATTATAGATTTGGGTGAGTTTTTGTGTCTAGGCTAGACACATGATAATATGGGTGTTGTTAGTTTCAAAATCTTATTGTGGTTATTTATCTGGATAGATTGCATTGATTTGGAAGCCCAACGAAAGGGGAAGGTTCAAGTCCCGGAGTAATTGTTCAATTGTTTGAGGCAAGTGGATTTCTCAACCCTTGTTAAGTGTATAGAATTCGTGTATTTCCTTGTGGTGTGTGTTGGGGAGTAATGGGATTTGGTGATGGGTTGACTGGTCCATATTGAATAATTTTAATGATAAAAAGGGGGTAATAAAAGGCAATGTGATTAATTATTGTTGTGTGATGTGTTGAGAATGGTTTGAAAGGCTTATTGATTCATTGTTGGTGTTGTATCACGATTGCGTTGTTATGAGGTGTGCATTTTTATGAAAGTGGTCACCTCCTCATTATTTATGTGAACATGTTATTTGCATTGGTTCTGAGACATGGTTGTGACAAATGTTATGTGAATTGAGAAAGAATAAGAAATTAAAGAGGATGTACCATTTCGAGGGACGTGTCGCACGCCGCGACGAATTCTATTATCGAGGGACGTGTCGCACGCCGCGACGGATTGTACTATCGAGGGTCGTGTCGCACGCCGCGACGGATGCACGGACAGATATGTCCCCCATGGGTCCCGGACTGAGAGACAGCGGGTGTGTATCATTAGGTCAGACATGCATCATTGTACGTGGCATTGCATTTCATTGCATTGCATATCTTTATCATTTGTGAACTTGTGAGTGCCTTTCTGTTGAACTTGCGAATTTATGAACTTGATCCCGTGTCTTGCTGATCTGAAATTGTTGGAGTGTTGTTATTGAACTATGTGCTATGTAAATTGTGAACTGCTAGGTTGGGGCTGATTTTATGCAGGTTGTAGTTGTGGAGGTTCGGATGGGGTGTAAGGAGTACCCGTATTCCATTCCCTTAGCTTGTGTTTAGAAGTTTACTTGCTGAGTACCGCGTGGTTTGGTACTCACCCCTTGCTTCTACAATTTTTTTTTGTAGGTTACGAGCCCGGATTTTCGTGATACTTTCTATTCCCTCTTTTTCTTGTCCGAGGCTTCCTGTGGAGATTTGCAAGGTAGCTGTTTGTCATCTCAGCG